>CM053754.1:5969748-6000929 GCA_028658305.1 Pachyuromys duprasi
GAGTCTTAATATCTGCTCTGATACATCGCTACATTGATCCCCCCAGAGGTCCTCCTTGGCCTGCTCCTGTCCTGTTGCTTGTTTTCTCCTCCACTCAATGTCCATCCCATTTGTTCATCCAAACGCGCATTGATCATACCAACCTGGGTCCTCCTTCCTGTATATCCTCCCTAGGTGTGTAGATTTCAGCTTTATTAGGAAGGATTTGTCCTAGAATTCCATTCTGTCTCACAGAAAAGAGTACCTGATGCTAAAATTGCTTTAAGATGCGAAGTCCTGAGTTTTTGAATCTGTTGCTCTCCTGTCCCCTCCAGGTCTTTCCCTCTCCTACTTCTTTCATAAGATTCCCTGCACTCATCCTGTAACTAGTATATAAATCTGAACCTAACATTGTGACAAAAGGCACTATTATATAATTTTTCCATGCTTTTTATTATTTGGAGTATACTTAATGAGAACTTTCTACATACCTACCTTTGTTTTCATCATATCTGATTTATTAATTCATTAATAAATTTAATTTATTAAAATTATTATTTTATTAATTCCATAAAATATTGATTGAATACTGTAATTATACTGCTATTTTATATTTGTTAATAAAATTCAGATGATCAACATTAAAAAAAAAAGATTCCCTGCACTCTTTCCAAAGTTTGGCTATGACTCTCAGCATCTGCTTTGATGCCTTGCAGGGTAGAGTCTTTCAGGAGCCCTTTGTGGTAGGCTCCTCTCCTGTACCCTGTTTTCTCCCTCTTCCCATGTCCATCCCCTTTGCCTTTCTGAATGTGGATTGAATAGCTTACCTAGGGTCCTTCTTTTTTATTAGCTTCTTTAGGTGTACATATTTTAGTATGATTATCCTATATTATATGTCTAATATCCACTTATAAATGAGTATATACCATGTGTGTCTTTCTGTTTCTGGGTCTTTTATGAGACTGATACTCCAACCAAGGATCACTCATGAAGATAACCTTGAATCCCTGCACGATTAGCCCATGGCACCTCAGTGTCCAATTGGGTTCCCTAGTAATGGGGACAAAGACTGTCTCTGACAAGAAGACAGTGGGTGGCTCTTGGATTACCTTCCCCTGAGGGGGTAACTGCCTTATCAGACCACAAAGCAGCCAGTCCTGATGAGACCTGATAGCATAGGGTCAGATATAAGGGGAAGAGTTCATCCCTTGACAATGGACTGGGGGAGGCACATGGGACAAGAAGAGGGAAAGAATGTAGGAGTAGGACTGGATGAGGGAGGGGGCTACAGCTGGTATATAAAGTGAATAAACTGTAATTAATATTAAATAAATTAATTAATATATTTTTAAAAGATACTAAGTCCTCACTACTAGGATTGTCTTTCCTATTGCCCTGGGAGTTACTGGTACATAATGTTGTATAGGACATGGAGAGTTTAAGATTAGGTAGTTCAAAAATAATTTAGAAGAAAACATATTTAAGAAATTGGTCCCAGATTGATGGCTCAACAGGTAGAGGTACTTGGGTACTTGCCCTCATATTTGATGACCTGAATTTGATCCCTGAGATACACATAGTAAAAGGAAAGAAGCAACTCCAAGTTTTTCTGTGATCTCCATATATGTTTCATGCCACCCATAAGTATATGGAATGAAAATAGAAATATTAAACATTTATAAATACTAAATCCAAGCCAAAATTCATCTATCACTTTTAATCTGGCTATAAACTAGTCATCACAGTTACTAATTATGATACTTAATTAAGTCTATTGCCAAAGAATAGACACTAACACAAATGTGAGAGTATGATATTTTTGAGTTATTTTCCTCCATCTCAAAACCTTAAAAGTAATTTCTCTAGAGTCTGACTACAAGTGCCATATTAATTCAACAACAAGAACAAAAAACCCAAGAAAACATTATAATATGAGCTTATTTTACTAGGAATTAAAAGTATTGGTGAATTTTGAGCGGTATCAATTGCTTTTAACATATTATTGTGCTATTACTCACACAGCTTGATATTACTGTATGAACCATGTGTAAAACTATAACCTGGAATCATGGAACTTTTTTTCCTATAATTCAGCTGTGTGGACAACATTTAAAGTATCACACCCTCTTCTGAGATTAGCAGAATCATAAGGTATGGGTGCGCTTAGCCTCGAACTAGTAGATGATCCTCATTCTGCATAACAAAAAAGAACAACATCACATTTAAGCCTAGCTCAGATTTAAGATGCTAACACATATGTTTATTTACCAAGCTGAGCGCTCTGTTGATATAAACAACAATATGGGATGCGGTAATGGCCCCTTTATAGTCTTAAAATGATACTGTGTTATTAACAAAAAGAAAGATGGATAAAGATAAAGATGGAATGAGAATGGGAGAGGAAAATTATAATGTCCTCACTGTGTGGCAGGGATGTTATACAAACAAGGAATATCAGGAGAGCCTTTCCAGATAATGATTTTCACAGTAGAAAATGTTTGTTTTATGAGCCTGAATATGAGAGTAGATGCTGCTGTTAACTATGTTCTATTACCACAAGCTTTTTAGAATCTTCTCTTGCCAAACAATGTTTTTCTTTAACTGGGTTTTAATTGCCGTCAGTGGTAATCACTGTGATCTCACCTTAGTAGAGCATGCTTACAACAACGTCATTCGGTGTGAAATCAGGTCAAAGATTAGGGTCACTAGGCATTTTGAATCAGGTGCAGAAATAAACTGCACAGAATGTTCAGGAGAGGGGAATGTGGCATGTGTACTGGGGAAACACATGTGGGAAATGCTAATTTATTGGAACTACCATAGGTTCTAAGTCATATGGTGACAAACATTGTCAGTCTCCATTATTTTCCTCATCATTGTAAGAGTCCCTTACAGTTCTAATTTACACACAAAAAAAATGTATGTCATTAAATTCTTTACATGAAGAAGACGATAATAATTTACTTAACATTGAGACTTAATTCTACCTGTTATCAGGGACAAAGAGTAGGGATAATGCTGCTTTTCCACAAGCTCTATCCTTACTACTCAGTGGGTCCCATTATCTAACTATAATAGAGAGAATAACTTCAAATCAGTGTTTCTTAATGAAAACTCAAGCATTTTAGTACATAACTTCCAAACTGAAATAGAGAAGCCACTGACAAGCCTGCAACAGCCAATATTTTCACCTGATTGTAACCAGTCAATATATCCTGCTTCCAGATGAAGAACATCTTCAGTAGAACATCTAACAGCAGCAATAGGTAGTAGATCAGAAATATGAATCACACATTTGTTCCTATCCTCTGCCAGTGGTTCCATACCACACAGTGCCTTACAGAGACCAGCTGGATTCAGAGATTGCATTGGCATTTTCCACATTTCTACTTTCCAAGGCTTGGTGGGTTCCTGACTCTACTCTGTCAATGCTCTGGTTTTGATGCAGCCTAGAGTCTTTGATTTTCAGCTGCCCTTTGGTCAGTTAATGTCTGTTCTTTTTCTTCTCAGTCCTGCTATTGGGTTTGCTGACAGTATTTATAGCCATTATCAGACGGTAGGGTGTTTTTACATTTGTTTTGCAAATTCATAAATACATCTCATACTTTTTTGGCTAGTTAAGTGAGAATTAAATGGTGCTGTAACTGTTTCCACTATGCTGAGAATCAGTCTTTCCCCTCCGGTCTGTTGGTCTGTTCTTCATCCAGAGAAGTAAGCTGATAACATACAGACAACACTGACCACTGTACTCCAGAACTCTATTTCTCCTGTCAGATCTAGACCTACATACAAAACATCTAAAAATCTTCAGAACTAGAGAAGAAGCTCATCAGTTGTAGCTTAATTAAATGATTTCTAGAAAGGAAATATGATTTGCCCTATGGTATATGGATATTCCATAACAGAATTTGGGCAGAATACAGAATTTCCCATCTTTGCAGCCATTCTGATCTCATCTTAACAATTACATCACTCTGTCAAAAGAAGAAAAAAAAACATTGTTTCTCTGAGTGAGGTTTAGTCATTCCTCCTCATGAGGTACCTGACCAGGATTTCAGTCAAGCTGAGCCCAGACTAGGCAGGGCCTGAAGGGCAATGATGGCAGTTGACATACAAAATTCAGTTCAGAGAATCAATAAGGCAAGAAAAATCTAAGCAATGAAACTGTCATGTAGCACTCAGAGCCTCCTTGTCTACCTGAGAACCTGTCTCATGTTATGGAAAGAGAGGTAAACCAGGAGACTGGTTTATCAAGGAGACTGTGAAAAGATGCATTTCAGGAAGGCACAGTCATGTGCCCCAAATACACATGACGGGGAGGGTCTTCTGATACAATAACTTAAGCACTGCATTACATCCCTAAACAACAGAGTGTGTAGATAGGGGCAAGCTGCATTTGCATCTTGTGTCCTAGTCTCTGGGAAATCCTGACTCCACATTGTCAAGACCATTAATTTGGCAAGCAAATGCTTCAGAGTATATAGAGCCACCCTACCTATTAAAACTGTGATGGTATGAGAGTCATCTTGAGGATCATGGGGAGAGTGAGCTACAAAAATCTGCCAGTCAGTTTCCCATAAGAAAGACAGGAACTTTGAATGAGAATCAAATGAGGTGGCTCTGGAACATAGTGGAGGAAATCTCTTATTGTGCCAAGCTACTTTGATGCCTACTGTGACCAGGCAATGCTTCAGGATTAAAGCAACCCCACACACCAAGCTCCAAGGCCTTCTTCATGAGTTCCTTGGTCTAGGGCATGTAAATCAGAAGCCTTAATTTCATCCCCTTGCAGTAAATTTGGTCTTTATTCAGGACACTGGAATCTGATGCAATGTGCATGATCCCATCTCAATGATGCCCTGCTCAAGGCAATTTTAAATCATTATCTCCTGCTTCTCACTTGTGGTTGTAGGGTCCTTCTCTATCATTAATGCCTACAATCACAAATACCTGCCCTGGTTTCATCAGGGCTATCCCCCTTTCATTTAATCAACTATAATGGAAAATCACAGATGCTAAAATTGGGTTTTGAAAGGACAGAGTGAAAAGCTTTTATCCCACCTCTTCAAGAATACTTTAATTGTGCTGCCTAGTGCTGCATAATCATCTCCGTGGTGACAGTTAGCTAACAATGTGGTTTCATGATCTTTAAATCTGTTTTTTTAAGACCTAGGAACAGCAACAGGATAATTGTCCAACCTACATAATCAGCATCACGATTGATGCAGAGACAAAACACAGAATTATAAGACACTGGGGTTACAGAAGAGTAGTTTTACTTGGGACCAGAAAATAATCAGAGTTATAGTCACTTTTTGTAAAGTCTCAGCCCTCATAATTGCAGCCCCATTAGTATCAGAGTCTCTTTGATTGTTCAGCTTTAAAGATTACAAATGTAACAAATTGTTTTTCATATATGATTCTCACTGCAAATGACAGAGGTAGATATTTTAGTGGTCACTTTACATGAAAAACACATTAAGAATACTTGTCAGTCAGTTTTTAAGAACATAGCTAGTTGGTGCTGGGATTGGATTAGCACCTGCCTTGATCCACTTGGGCTGATATGACAAGATACCTGATCAAAGGCTTATACAGTTCTGAAGCTGTGAAGTCTGAAGGTGTATGGACTATGCTGCTTCCTAGAAGGTTTCTAGAAGGTACCTTGTTTGTGTGCTCAATTGGTGAGGAAAAAACACTACATCATAATGAATATTATCAAGTCTTTACAACATAATTAAGTCCCATAGGTCTCACCTGCCAATAATATAATGTAGTAGAATAGATTTCAATATTAGGACTTCCAGGAAAAGTAAACACTCATTCCATCATAGTATTTGAAGCATTAGGATTTGAATCTATACGTTTTCTCACTAGCTGAGAGACTCAAAACAAAATAATATTCCTCCCAGTTTCATCTTCATTGAGAATTCTGGTTTTACATTTCAACTCAAGATTTCGGTCAATAGCTACACAAGAATGCTCCAGTGGATCAACTTAGAAGGAGCTGGGATTCCTTCCTGTTCAGGTTCCATGGGTATGTATATGAGTTGTGTAAAAAACTCGTGTCTTTTACATTAAAATTAAATCTATGTTCCCAAAGAAACTACTATGTTTATTTTCATGTTTGAAATGAAATGGCTATGTTAGACAGCTGTCTATAACTCTGACCAGATACCTAAGAAGAGCAATGTAAAAAGAAAAAAAGGTCTCTTCTGACTCTGTTTCAGAGACCTCATCTATTGTTACTGATTGTTGCTTTGGCTTTTGGCACATAGTATATAATAAGGGAAACATGACTAGGAAAAGCTCTTATTGACAGACTGGAAAGACAAAAGGGGGCTGGGATCCCAATATTCTTCTCAAGGGCATGCTTCCAATGACTCCACTTCCTATAATGAATTCATCGTTACTTGTTAAGGGTTCCATCACTTTACAATAGTCACACGAATTAGGAACCAAGCCCTCAACATAAGCCATTTGGGTGATATTTTAAGCCAAACTCCTATACCGGCCATGCATGATTATTGTTTTTAAGAAAAATTAGTCAAAACAAATTATAGTTAGTGATCTTTCTTAATAGCATCTTTTCATTGCTCTCTTAGGTATCAGTAAGAAACCCATGAGAACAGTATAGTCTTCAAACTTCCTTTGTTTTGTGAAGACCTGGCTGAGCTGTTTCAGCTTTAGAAACCAACACTCTTGGATCAAATTAATTCACACATGTCCAGTAACAGCTTCTCCTGGTATAGCTGTGTTCTGACCTCAGATTTTATTGAATGCCCTTGTAAGAAACATCACTCGAGGAATTGGAAACCTGTAATACCAGAAAACACTGTCAGTGGCTTCTAAAATCCTTTGTACATAAACTCAAGGGATGTAATTTTCATGAATCTACACAGAGTAAAGATTGTTTCTTAAACAGTTTCCTGGCTTTCATTTAACAGAAAACAGAAAACATGCTCAGCTCGGGGAAAATCCATTGTGTGTTGTTGCAAAAGTGCTGGGCTGGTACCCAGAAAGTGCTAAGCCCTTGATAATTTTCACATTCTCACCTAGATTTACTGATAATATTTCCAAACCTGTGTGTCCCAATGTGACACACGATTCTGATTAGTCCCCTGCAGTATTGGCTAGGTCAGTAGGCACCTTAGCATTAATGAGTCAGAACGTGTGGCACACCAGTTTGTTTTCACAGTACATAGAGAAACAGTTAATGCACTGAGTGTAATGAAATGCTCCAGGAGGTTGAGGGTATGGAGACACCATGTTACCTCTTTCTAGAACATGAGAGGAACTGTGCTGTGACACAGCCACTTGCCCCTGCCATGGCCACAGAAAGAGAAAGGCGGGGAGAAAAAAAGGGGGAGGGAGAGGAAAACTGAGGGGGAGACAGAAACTGATACCGCAGAAAACATAAAAAGAGGGCATCATCAGCACATATATCTGATCAAACCTTTTGTGAAAGCCCAAGAAAAATAACACTGGCTACTGTATTTGAATTCATTCCCTAAGGGTCATTGGAAAATTAATTCCCAATACAATGGTGAGAGGAGGCTTTTTAGATGAAACCCTGCCTTTCTCAGGGATGGGTTGATTCTCATAGTCAGTTATTCTAAGACCAGGTTGCTGTAAATCAAGCCTTCCTCTCATGATTGCCTTTTCCACTTGCTTTAGCTTGCTCTTCCGATAGCACTCAGCCCAAAACCCACACATTACTTAAAATATATTTATCAGTAGTGACATTATTTTAGCTACTGTCCGTGAACAAAATTGAAAGAAAATTCTAGTTCCAGGGTCTTTATAGTCCATTAAGGTAGGGAAAGTCTCCAGAAACATAAGTAGAGAGTGTAAAATATTCAAAGATAATGTCTGTTGTAAGAAATTAAGACTAAGAAGTAGGATTGCAAATGCTGGCATGGTAACTTGTTGATTTTAATGCACTGGCCATGAAATTTCCTGAGAAAAGGACACTCATGTGCAAAGAGAAAAAGAAGGTGAAAAGGGGGCATAAAGGCGCAATGAGAGAGAGAAAACAAGCAGGGAGAGTGGAGATTCCAGGCTGCAGTCTACAGACAGGTTAGAGAATCAGCAGAAAGGGCAGAGCATGGGGACAGATCCCCGAACATAACTGTGTGATCTAAATTACACATATGTACATATATATATATACACGCGCACCTATACCACTAACATGAAGATGGTATTTAAAGCCATGAGGAGAATGTCAAGTAACTGAATGAGAGAAACGTTGTAACAAAGACTCAAAAGTAAAACCCTGGAGATGTTCAATGTCTAGAAGCTAACCAAGTAAAATAGTTATGGAATTTTTGGTAACAATTTAACCTGGGGACTTCCTACAACTAAAGCTAATTGACATGGTTATGAGGTTTTCATTCCCCTTTTTGTGATTTTTTTTTCTTTTAGCAGGGTCTCACTATGTATCCCATGTTGACCTTAAATTCACAAAGCTTTTGCATCAGCTTCCCAAGTGCTGGGATTAAACAAGTATGCCACCATCCTTAATTTATGATTACACTTACAAAATGTTTGGCACCATACCTAGAAAATAAAAGTTAAGATGAGGGTGGTGATGTTGATAGTGATGATCATTCTAGCCATACTGCTAGACATCAAGACCAATACGAATAAATGAACACCACTACAGCTCCTTATGGATGGGTACAAAGAAAAGAAGAACAATGAAAAGGGCACGTCGTCTGCCTTACCTTTGTAAGTGATTATTGCTTGCATTCAGTGCTTTCTGTATTCAATGGCATCTCAGTTTCTATAGGGTGCCATAGAAAGCGAAATATTGAACTCAATGTACAAATGCAAAAAGCGAGATATATTAGGATCAGTTCATTATTCTAAAACTTGCTCTCTATGAAACAAACTCAAATTCCAGAAATGCTGAAAAGTCAAATTCAGGCCATTCCTCTACAAAGACCAAACTCTTTCCATTATGTCTGTAATCCCACATTAAATAAAGGATGGTCTGTGGTTGCATTTAATTACAGAATAGTGTCATTGTTTTACATGGCACACTATTCAAAGTGATAAAGGAAGCTGACTTTCTGGGTCCTCCTAGATTTGAAACTTGGTGAGCTTGCCTAATTTGAGGTCTATATTTTACATTCATAATTACAAGATAAGTTAACAGATTTTTTTTAATCTGGGAAACTTTTATTTTAAAAACATTTATTCTCTACTGAGAACAAAAGTAGCTTAAGGGAAAAGAACTAAAGTACAGTTTTGCTAGTATTTTAGACATACACTTATACCATTAAAATATTGATTTTAAAGTTCTAATGTTACTGCATCATTGGTAATATATTTGGAGAGGTTGATAAATTATACAGATGACTTGAAGTTATTAATACCTATTTGGCATTGTTTCAAGTATATTAATTATTTCAAGAGTAACAAACTGTTATAGGTTTTAGTGATATGGTTATAAAGTTATAAAGTTATAAAATTCTGGATGCTTTTCCTTTGTGATTTAAAAATTCAGTTTTACTATTTATAATTTTAGTGTACTTCCTGCATCATTTTCAGAATAGTGATATATGCAAGTAGAAGAAAGTAGCTTTGCAGCCAGAAATAATGCATCTGAATTTTGTCTTCCCGTATCCTAGATTTTTGTGACTTGACATGCTCCATCAGCTGTCAGAACCTAAAACAGGAGCATCACTGTGAAAGTCTGAGTAACAGACAAGTGAGTCTACAGTTGTCTCATATACAGAAAACCTGCTACTATGGGAAGGATATATCAAGTCAGTTTTCAACATGAATCCCTGGATGGCTTTTCAGAGAAAATAAATTATGTGGGTGTTTATAATTCAGGCATTTCATTAGACTTCCATGTGCCCTGTGCTTGGTGGTACACCAAAATTCTGTTGTTTTATATATTTTGCCCATCACTGGAATACTTTGGTATGCCAAACATTTTGTGTTAATATAGAAACATAACTTAATCTTATTTATTTTATCAAAATGCATATGTGTGTGTGTGTGTTTGTGTATTCTTGTATGTGTCCCGGCAAATATAGAGTTCAGAGGACAACTTTTAGGAGCTAGTTCTCACCTTCCACTGTGACTTCTGGGAATTGACCTCCAGTGGAAAGGCTTGCATGCTGGATAGTTTTATCTGCTGAGCTATTATAGAGGCTTCTATGTAATCATACTGTATACCTTTATATATATATATATATATATATATATATATATATATATATATATATATTCATTCTATTGAGCCCACTCCTCTAGGGGAGTCTGGCTAATGCCAATTCTGAGGAATATTAATTGCTCTCAAAAACACAATCACTTCTGAAAGGTTTTAACGACTCTTAATACTTAAATTTAGGACCAAACTTTAACATGAGCCCAGGGTCAGATAATCACTCCAACTACATAAATGCCATTCTTTTAAGCAATTGTAGGTTATAGGATGAGTGATCTAATTTTGTTACATTTCAACTTCTAAAATGATTAAATGTGAAGTAGAGATTACACATTAAGGATCAGGCTGTCCACCAATGGTGGACATCTCATGTTAGAGAAGGTGAGAACTCTGAAATGGTTCAGCATGAGGCTGATTGCCTCAGTTGTTCCAAAGTGGCTCTGGTCTTCAGGCTACATTGGTCTGCAAAAAAGCTGGATTATGTCAGGAAAGAATGACAATGGCCACAGAAAACTCTCTGGGATGTACACATTCGTCAGTGAGCAGTGAAGGCAGGCAAGCAATTAGGACTGCTGTTTTTAAGATATTGCTATATCTGTAATGTTACAGGGAAGAAGACGCCCCGCCCGGCTTAATCCTTCCTGAAAATGCCCTCATGGACCTACCAAGAGGTTTTACTTTGAGTGGATTCCACAGACAAGCAGGTTGACAGTGTATTAAGTATCAGCCACTGCAGAAGAGGGGAATATGAAGCCAACCTGCCTGTTAGCTTTTTGTTCTTCCATGTACACCCACTTACTCTTCAACTTTTCTTCCATGTTTTGATGCAGAGCATAGCAGGATCTCATAGGAACCCTAACCCATGCTGCTCCCACACAAATGGATTCTCTAGTATCCATTTTTATTGAGTTAAATAGGATGCTATTCTTAATTAATATGGTTAATGGCAATGTGTTATCACAGCAAACAAACAAAGGAAACAAAATCAAAGCAAAATAAAAAACCAAAAACATCTTTATATTAACATATTTTTTTAATGAAACAATACAGCTTCAAATTTTTTTCTGACTAATTTTCAGAGGATTTTCACCCTGGTACTGTGAACCAAGTGAAAGTATAGACCTTGATAGTCTGTCTCACAAACATGCTTCTGTTCATAAAACTCTCATGGAATATCATCAAACAGTAGTGTTACATGACTATACATGACTATTATTTATGAAAACAATGCCCAACATACCAAACCTTGATTAAACAGTGATCCAGCCCATGATTTCCATTAAATATATTGGAGAGAGTTTTCTACTTTTCTTTTTTCTTTTTTACAATTTTATTCACTTTTATTATTTTTAATTAATTAATTACAGTCTATTCACTTTGTATCCAAGATGTAGCCCCCTCCCTTGTCTCTCCCAATTCCCAGCCTTCCTCCATCTTCTTCTCTTATGACCCTCCCCCAGGCCAGTTATAGGGGAGGTCTGCCTCCCTTTCCATCTGACCCTTTTCTATCAGGTCTCCTCTTTACTGCCTGCATTGTCTTCCACTGTGGCCTGGTAAGGTTTCACTCAGGGGGAGGTGATCAAAGAGCCAGCCACTGAGTTCATGTCAGAGACAGTCACTGTTCCCCTTACAAGGGTACCCACTTGTATACTGAGCTGCTGTGGGCTACACTTGAGCCGAGGTTCTAGGTTATCTCCATGAATAGTTGGAATATCAGTCTCAGAAAAGACCCCTGTGCCCAGAATTTTTAGCTTTGTTGCTCTCCTTGTGGAGCTCCTGTCCCCTCTAGGCCTTTCTATCTCCCTCTTCTTTCATAAAATTTCTTGCACTCTGCCCAAAGTTTGGCTATAAGTCTCAGCATCTGCTTTGATAACCTGCTGGGTAGAGTCTTTCAGAGGCCCTCTGTGGTAGGCTCCTGTCCTGTTCCCTGTTTTCTCCCTTTTCTGATGTCCATCCCATTTGCTTTCCTGAATGAAGATTGAGCATCTTACCCAGGGTCCTCCTTCTTGATTAGCTTCTTTCGGTGTACAGATTTTAGTATGATTATCCTATAGTATATGTCTAATATCCACTTATAAGAGACTATGTACCAGGTGTGTCTTTATGTTTCTGCTATACCTCACTCAGGATGGTTTTCTCTAGTTCCCACCACTTGCCTGCAAATGTCATGCCATCCTTGTTTTTAACTGCTGAGTAGTATTCCATTGTGTAAATGTACCACCATTTCTGTATCCATTCATCAAATGAGGTCCATCTAGTTTATTTCCAGCTTTTGGCTATTACAAATAAAGCTTCTACGAACATGGTTAAGCAAATGTCCTTGTATACTTGAGCATCTTTTGGATATATGCCCAGGAGTGGTATAGCTGCATATTGAGATAGCACTATTCCTAATTGTCTGAGAAATTGCCAGATTGATTTCGAAAGTGATTGTACAAGTTTACATTCCCACCAGCAGTGGAGGGGGTTCTTCTTTCTCCACATCCTCTCCAACATGTCTTCTCACTTGAGTTTTTGATCTTAGCCATTCTGATGGGTATAAGGTGAAATCTCAGGGTTGTTTTGATTTGCATTCCCCTGATGGCTAAGAATGTTGAGCATTTCTTTAAGTGTTTCTATGCCACTTGATATTCCTGTATTGAGAATTCTCTGTTTAGCCTCAGGTGTATTTGTCATTCCTCCTATTAAGATTTGTTATAATTCCTTACCAAAGCACATGCCTTGCTTCCAGACAGATCCAGTCCAGGGACAGCTCTGCTTTCTTACAACCCTGAGGTCATCCAACAGAGTTAAATTCAGTGACTGTGTCCACATTATCTCTAAAATCCTGCAGAGTTTACTGGGTTGGTTGTGCTTTCTCACTGTGGAAATTAATAAACCTAACTTGTTCAACAGCAGTTATGCTTCTGGCAATTTTTGGCCTATAAGCACGGTAGCAGCAATTTGGTCATATAAACTCACTCTGAGGATTGTCTTTGCTTTATTATTTGTCAGGAAATTTGATTACATGTATTAATAATATATAATATTATATATAGAATTTTAAGGAAAGCTATGTTTGGAAAGGGGTGTCAGAGAAATCTAAATGAGAGTGAAAGAACGGGAGACTGAAAGCAGATGAGAAATTAGAGAAAAAAGAAAAGAATGCCCAGGAAAGAATGCCATAAAAGATGCAGAGGCCTATTTCAACCTCATGTAGGGTATTTGTTTACATCTACCTTTTCTGCAAAGCCACCAGGAGCAGTTAAAAGGGACAAGGAATGTGCATACCACTGCAAATAGAACAAATGACTGCCATTTGTGAGTGGTTTTTCTATTTTTTCTCATATTTTATTTTATCCAGTCTACATCTTTTTAGCCCCTTTCCACCCACTCCCAGTCCCAAAGCCTCTCTATCCCCTGCTCCTCCTCCTTTTCTAAGAAAAGGGGAGTTCCCTTTCCCATCTGTCCTAGCTCATCAAGTTGCATCAGGATTGAAATTGTCCACTTTTCCTGTGGCCTGTCAAGGCTATCCTTCCCTGGAAAAAATGATCTAAAGAAGCTAGCTAGTGTGTCTGATGCAGTACCTATTTCCCTTACTAGACTACTCATTTGAAGCCTAAGCTGCCCATCTGCTACATCTTTGTAGGGGACTTAGGTCCAGTTCATGAATGGTTCTCGGTTGATGTTTCAGTCTCAGCAAACCCCTCTTGGCCCTGGTTAGTTGGCTCTGTTATTTTTCTTGTGTAGCTCCTGTCACTTCTGGATCCTTTCATCTTTCCTCCCACTATTCTCCAAGACTCTCGAGCATCTACCAATGCCCGGCTGTGAGTCTCAGCATCTGTTTTTAGGAGCTGCTGTGTAGAGCCTCTCAGAGGACAACTTTGCTCCTGTGCTTGGTAGAGTATCCTTCTTAGTGTCAGGAGTTGGCAGTCTCCAATAGGGTGGGTCCTTGGTTGGGTCAGGCATCTGTTGGGCATTTCCCCAATCTCTGTTATATTTGCTCTATCTTTATCTCATCTCATAGGCAGGGAAAATTCTTGGTAGATGTTCTTGTGGGTTGGTTGGTGTTCCCTGCTCTTTCCCAGAAAACTAGTCTGGTTAGAGGATGTCTTCTTCAGTCTCTACAGTCTCTGCTTCTAGGAGTCTCTGCTCAAATCCCCTCATATTCTCTCCGGAGCCTATTCTGACTTCGGTATCTAGCTTGTCACAGAGATGTCCCCATCCTCAGTTTGTCTTTTCTTTGCAGGCCTTCTCTCCTCTAGCCCTTGCTATCCTCAGGTCTGACCTCCACTCTCTTAACTTCTGTGCCCCCTCCTACCTTGTTCACTCTCTTCAGCTATTACCTCTGCATATTCTATCTCCCCTTCCAAGTGAGATTTTTGAATCCTTACTTTGGTCCTCCTTATTATGTTCTTTGGGTCTGTGCCTCATGATATGCTTATCTTGTACTATATGGCTAAAATCCACTTACAAGTGAGAAGTGAGTACATAGCATGTGGGTCTTTCTGGGTCTGTGATTTTCTATTTCCACATCAAACAGAGTAAGCTTAGGGCTGAGGTGGTGCTGACAGGGAGGCCATAAGACACTGTCACATTTGTGGTTGTGAGCCTAGCCTTTAACGGCTGAGCAAAAACTGCAGGAAACCTTATGGAAGAAGAGAGGGATAGAAAGACATGGACAGGAGCTCCACAAGCAGACCAACAAAGCCAAAATACCGGGGCCCAGAGGTGCCTGTAGAGATAGATACTCCAACCAACAACAGTGCATGGAGAGGACCTAGACGTCCTGCTCATAGGTAGCTCATAGGCTGCTCAGTTTCCAAGTGGGTTCTCTACTAAGGGGAACAGGGGCTGTCTCTGACATGAAATCAGTGGATGGCTCTTTGATCACCTCTCCTTGGAGGATACAGCCTTACAGAGCACAAAGGAGGAGGAAGCAGCCAGCACAGATGAGACCTGATGGGCTAGGGTCAGATAGAAGAGAATGAGGTTCTCCTGTATGGTTGGACTAGGGGAGAGGCATAGGGGGAGAAGAGGTAGGGTGGTTGGGACTAAGGGAAGATGGGAGGGGGTGCTACAGCTGGATACAAACTGAATAAATTGTAATAAGTAATAATTAATTAATTAATTTAAAAAGATACTGTCTTAATCCTCCTCCTCTATTAACTCCTCAATCAACAACAGTTGATCATCTACCTAAAAAAATAGTGAATAACAATATAAAATAAAAATCAAGACAATAAAAATTAATTTTCAAAGTCATTGAATATGCTCTCTGGGAAATTCTGTATCCTTGTCAACTCCATTGGAATGCTCTTCTTGAGTGGCCCTGGGGACCTGGCTTAGTTATTGTCACCTCACAGTTCTCTGATGGATTGAGAAAGAGACCCAAGAATGAAGAGTTCCTACCTTATTCATTATTTAGATGATATTTGAGACAGACATCGACTCTGATCCTTTACTGTTGCTTGTGGTTTTAGAACTCAGGCATCAACAAGATACACTGGGCTCTGCTATATTTCTCTCCTAAGACTTAACTGACCATTAAGAGAAACCAACTCAGCCTCAGATAGGACAAGAATGTCTAAACATTAGAAATATGATGTCTGGCCTGGAAGTGCTTGGTTACTAATGGTCACAGTTAAGCAGAAGATACAACACAGAGAATGCAAATAAAAAATCCAAAAGTATTATTTATAAGTACATGAGGTATGAAAATTACTTATAGGAGAACCAAAGCTTTTTTCTGTCCTTCTTAGGATTTTAGTGAACAAAAGCCCATGCCAACTTGATGCCAATTTTAAATTACAATGTTAAATATTAGTTATATTGTGTGCACAAATAGATGTGTGCATGCAGAAACTCCAGAAAGTTTTATTTCAAGTCTTAGCTGAATTACTGAATCCATCAGGAGAAAATGAAAATAACAAGTTTAATATATGTATATGTGGATAAATGAATACAGTCACATATACATATTTAAATATTGATTTATGTCACTCTTAGGGATTGCTGAATATAATAAACCTGGTCAGATTTTAAAATACTTTAATGAAAATAATTAAAATCATTTTTACATAATTGAACAAGAAGGCTGAGATGAACAGATCAATTAGACAGAACACGGACATCAGACATCTCTCTCTCTCTCTCTGGGTTTATATTGAACAAAATAAATATTATATGCAAAATTAAAAGACTTGTTCACTATATTTTTATATATTTGATTATTTTAAAGCCAACATTCAAAACAATAGACTTCATATGACATTTTCACTCATTTATTACCTTGTATTTTTTTTTCTTTTTTTAAATGTAATTTATTTATTTTTATATCAATCACAGGTTAGGTACTTTGCATCCCAGGCGTAGCCCCCTCCCTCATTCCCTCCCACTTTCCACATCCCTTCCTCATCTCCCTGTCCCTTCCAAGTCCTCCCCTTCCATCTGACCCCAGATCATCTTGTCTCCTCAGGGCTGGCTGCAATGTCCTCCCCTCGGATCTAGCCAGGATGTTACTCCCTGGCTTGTATGGGGGAGGGTCAAAGAGCCAGCCATCGAGTTCATGACTGAAACAGTCCCCGTTCCCCTTACTAGGGTCTTCAGTTGGACACAGAGCTACCATGGGCTACATCTGAGTGGGGGTTCTAGGCCGTATCCATACATGGTCCTTGGGTGGAGAAACTGTCTCGTATAAGACCCCTGTGCCCTGCTCAGTTTGGTCTTTGTGGAGCTCTTGTTCTATTCGTATTCCATGCCTTCTTCCTCACAATTGTCCGGCTCATGGGTGAGGACAGAGGATCCAGGCAGAGGGGATGAAAGATATAGAGTCCGCACACAGACACCAAGACTCAGATGAATGCAGTTGAAGGGTGAGCGGATACAGAGTCGTTTACTCCAAAAGAGAGACCACAGGACGTTATATAGCTTTGGAATATCAATCAGTTTCCTCCACACCATCTATGAGACTGCCATTGGTTGTTCATCTCTGGGAAGATGCTCCAAAAATCAGTTCATATACTCTCACCCAACCTCTTCCATAGTCACATCAGTGGAAGCTGCCCTAGGCTGTGAGCCTTAACGGCCCTTTGCTGGGGATACCCACAAGCCCCATGCCACTTTTGTTCTTGTCCCTTTCCCTCCTCCAAGCAGTCTTTCCTTCTTCTTTTATTATCCATTCTACCCTTCCATTAAGAACTCTTCCTAATCTCTCATAATTTTCTCCTGCCACCCTCACATTTAACTCTAGAATCTTCACAGGAGAAAAAAAAAACATGTATGATTTTCTTTCTAAATCTGGCTTATTTCACTTAGCACAATAGTCACTGAATTTTACTAGAGAGAATGAAAAAAAAACCAGGCTTCACTATAAAAGAAAAATTACAAGTAAGCATAGAAATGTATCCTAAAAAGAAAATTAATATTTGTACATTTGGAATATTAAAGAACTAAAGAACAACATGAAAAATTCAATTTCAAAGGATTCACATTAATACTGATTTAATTCTTCTGCTGTAATGACTTATGATCCTTAAAATGTGATGTTCAAAATTCAGTTATCAATGAATAAGAATGAGAGCAATTTGCCTCCTGGAAAAGTGCTCTACAGTTGAGTTTCTCCAGTTTTTGGCTCTATCCACGAAAGAGTTTCTTTGCGAAGGATGCCTCACTCCATCTTACTAAAGCTCTATATTCTTATTTGCATGTAATAATAGCTCCTGGTGACAGCATTTTATGGTGAAATGAAAACTATAGAATAATCTGAGTGCATTGTCTACCACCAAATACATGCAAGTTAGTATTAGTGCTGACTTTATAATCACAATGACATTTAATCCTAACAATGATTAAAGGAGAAATGCATTATTATCTCTGTTTTGGAGAAAGCAAATCACACATTGAGAAAATAGCAAGGATTTAGTCTCCAAACCCAAGGTATTTGTGTATGTATGTAAGAGAGAGCTAGGATTCACTCAATTTCTTCAGTAAAATACTGCAAATTAGAAATAAGAATGAATATTATTGCCCCAGCACGGGCTGAGTATGGATGAAACCAATAGGCATGCGAAGGTGGACAGAGAAAAGACCAGAAAGCTTCAAACCTAAACAAAAACCTCAGGGAATTAAGAAATGGTGACAGAAAAAGAAATAACACATCAATGGCTTATCCAATACAGACAGAGCAGATTATAATTAGGAAGATATATACAAGTAGATAGCATCTATATGCACAAACACATATATGCACACACACATATATAGATATGTACATATATGCATATAATAACTAATCAAAAGGAGATCATGAATTTTATTTTTAAATTTTTAATTATTATTTATTACAATTTATTCACATTGTATCCTTATTGTTGTCCTCCCTCATCTCTTCCCAAATGCATCCTCCCTCCCTTTTCTCCCTCTATGCCCCTCACCTAGTCTACTGATAGGAAGAGGACTTCCTCCCTGTTTATTTGAACCTAGACTATCAGGTCTCATCAGAACTGGCTGCCTTGTCTCTCTCTGTGGTCTGGTAAGGCTGCACCCACCTTCCCCCACCCTCACCCCCTGCAACCGGGGCAGAGGTGATCAGAGAGCCTGCAACTGAGTTCATGCCAGAGACAGACCCTGTTCCCTTTACTAGGGAGCCCACTTGGACATTGAGTCTATGGGCTAAATCTGAGCAGGGGTTTTAGGTCCTTTCCAAGCATGGTCTGATAACCTTGGTTGGGGTGTCAGTCTCTGCAGGGACACCAGGGCCCAGTTTTTTTGGCTCTGTTGGTTGCCTTTTGTTTGTCCCCTTCAGGTCTTCTATCTCCCCCATCTTTCATAAAATTCCATGCACTCTGCCCAGAGTTTGGCTATGAGACTCAGTCTCTGCCTCAGTACCCCAATCAGTAAAGTCTTTCAGTGGCCATCTGTGGTAGGCTCCTGTCCTGTTCCCTGTGTTCTCCTGTGTACAATGTCTTTTGCATTGACTCTTCTTAATGAGGATTTAGCTTCTTCCCTAGGGTCTTCCTTGTTTACCTTTATTAGGAGTATAGGTTTTAGTATGTTTATCCTATGTTATATGGCTAATAACCACTTATTAGTGAGTATATACCATATGTGTCTTTCTGCTTCTGGGTCACCACACTCAAGATGATCTTTTCTAGTTCCCACCATTTGCCTGCAAATTTCATGATTTCCTTGTTTTTAATTGGTGAGTAGTATTCCATTGTGTAAATGTACCACAATTTCTGTATCCATTACTCTGTTGAGGGACATCTAAGTTGTTTCCAGATTCTGGCTATTATGTATAGAGCTATTACAAACATGGTTGGGCAAATGTTCTTCTTGTACAGTTGAGCAAATTTCGGGAGCAAATGCCTAAGAGTGGTATAGTTGGATTGTGGGGGAACACTATTCCTAATTTTTTGAGAAAGTGCTGGATTGATTTCCAAAGTTGTTGTACTATGTTATGTTCCCACCAGCAATGGAAGAGGGTTCCCCTTTCCCACATCTTATCCAGCATGTGTTGTCACTTGAGTTTTTGGTTTTAGCCTTTCTGATGGATGTAAGGTTAAATCTCCGTGTTGTTTTGATTTGCATCTCCCAAGTGACTAAGGACATTGAACATTTCTTTAAATGTTTCTCTGCCATTTGATATTCCTCTATCAAGAATTCTCTGTTTATCTCTATATTCCATTTTTAATTGGATTACTTGATTTGTTGCTGTTTAACTTATTGAGTTCTTTATATAGTCTGAAGAGTAGCCTTCTGTCAGATATAAGGTTGGTGAAGATACTTTCCCAGTCTGTAGGTTGTCATTTTGTTTTGTTTATAGTGTCCTTTACTTTACAGAAACTTTTCAGTTTCATGAGGTCTAACTTATTGATTGTTGATTGTAGAGCTTGTGCTACTGGTATTCTGTCCAGGAAATTCTCTCCTGTGCCACTGAGTTCAAGGCTCTTCCTCACCTTTTTTTCTTCCAACAGGTTTAGTGTGTCTGGTTTTATGTTAAGACCTTTGATCCACTTGGACTTTAGTTTTGTTGAGGGTGACAAATATGGATTAGCATTTTCTACCTGTACACATCCAGTTAGACCAGCAATATTTGTTGAAGATGCTATCTTTTTTCCACTGGATTGTTTTGGCTTCTTTGTCAAAAATCAAGTTTCCATAGGTGTGTGGGTTTATTTCTGGGTCTTCTGTTTGATTCCATTGATCCTCTAGACTGTTTCTCTCCAGTTCCAGGCAGTTTTTATTACTGTTGTTCTATAGTACAACTTGAGATCGGGGATGGAGATACCTCCAAAAGATCTGTTATTGTACAGGATTGTTTTTAGCAATTGTGGGTTTTTTGTTTTCCCATATGAATTTGAGAGTTTTTCTTTCAAGTTCTGTAAAGAATTATGATGGCATTTTGATAGGAATTGCATTGAATCTGTAGATTGCTTTTGGTAGGATGGCCCTTTTCACTATGTTACCTCTATGGATCCAAGAGAATGAGAGAATGTTCCAACTCCTGATATCTTCTTCAGTTTCTTTCTTCAGAGACTTGAAGGTTTTTTTTGAATAGGTCTTTCACTTGCTTGGTTAGAATCACACCAAGGTATTTTGTATTATTTGTGGTTATTGTAAAGGGTGTTGTTTTCCTAATTTCTTTTTTCAGCCCTTTTGTCTTTTGTATACAGGAGGAATACATTTTTTATTTTTTATTTTTGAGTTAATTTGTATCTAGTCACTTTGCTGAATGCATATATCAGCTGAAGGAGTTCTCTGGTAGAATTTTTTGGGTCACTCATGTATGCTATCATATCATCTGTGAATAGCAATACTTTGGCTTTTCCTTTCCAATATGTTTTCCCTTGATGTCCTTTAGTTTTCTTATTGACTAGCTATGACTTGAAGTACTACTTTGAAGAAATAGAGAGAGAGTGAAATCTTGTCCCTGATTTCAGTGAGATTAATTTGCATATCTCTCCATTTAATTTGATGTTGGCTAGAGGCTTGTTGTATATTGCCTTTACTATGTTTAGGTATATGCCTTTTATCCCTGATTTCTCTAAAACTTTAAATATGAATAGGTGTTGAATTTTGTCAAATGCTTTTTCAGCATCTAAGGTGATGATCATATGGTTTGTTTATGTGGTGGATTACATTGATGGATTTCCATATATTGAACAACCCCTGCATTCCTGGGATGAAGCCTACTTGGTTATGATGCATGCTATCTTTTCTATGTTCTTGGATTTAGTTTGTGAGTAATTTATTGAGTGTTTTTGCGTCAATGTTCATAATAGAAATAGGTCTAAAGTGTGGTTTAGGTATCAAAATTACTGTGGCCTCATAGAATGAATTTGATAATGTTCTTTCTGTTTCTATTTTGTTGGATAGTTTGAAGAGTATCGATGTTTGCTCTGTTTTGAAAGTCTGGTAGAATTTTGTGCTGAAAACATTAGGCCCTGTTTGTTGTTGTTGTTTGGCAGGAAGAGACTACTTCTATTTCTTTGGTGACTATAGGACTGTTTCATCTATTTACCTGATCTTGGTAAATGGAATCTATCAAGAAAATTGTCCATTTCACTTAGTTTATCAAATTTTGTGGTTATTGGCTTTTGAAGTAAGAACAAAAGAATCTTTGAATTTCCTTAGTGTCTCTAGTTATGTTCCCCTTTTCCTTTTGATTTTGCTGATTTAGATAGTTTCTCTCTCCTGTTTAGGTAGTTTGGCTAAGGGTTTGCCTATCTTGTTGATTTTCTCAAAGAACCAGCTCTTGATTTCACTGATTCTTTGAATTGTTTTATTTTTTTTCTAATTTATTGATTTCACCCCTGAGTTTGAATATTTCCAACAGTCTGCTCCTCCTGGGTGTATCTGCTTGTCCCCCCTCCCCCATCCCAGAGCCTTCAGTTCTGCTGTTAAGTTGTTTCCATGAGATGTCTCAAACTTCATTTTGAAGGCACTCAGGGCTGTGAACTTTCCTCTTAACATTGCTTTCTTTGTGTCCCATAAATTTTGTGTAAGTTTTGCCTTCCTTTTCATTTCAATCTAGGAAGTCTCTAATTTTTTTTTCTTTCCTGATTCAGCTGTGAGTGAGTGGAGAGTTGTTTATTTTACAAGTTTGTGTATGCTTTTTGTTATTTCTGTTGTTGCTGAGGTCTAGTTTTAGATCATGGTGCTCTGATAGGATACACAGGATTATTTCTATCTTTTTGTATCTGTTGAGGCTTGCTTTGGGTCCTACTATATGGTCAGTTTCGGAGAAGGTTCCATGGGATGCTGAGAAGGTACTTTCTTTTGATTTTCGGTGAAAAGTTCTGTAGACATCTATTAGTTCCATTTGATTTAGAACCTCTGTAAGTGTCATTATTTCCATATTTACCTTCTGTCTTGATGATACATCCTTTGGGGAGAGTGGAGTGTTGAAGTCTCTCATTATTAAGGTGTTGGGGTGGATTATGGTTTGAACTTTAATAATGTTTCATTTACAAATTCATGTGCTCTTGTATTTGGGACATAGATCATCAGGACTGTAATATTCTACTGATGGATTTTTCTTTTGATGAGAATGAAGTGTCCTCCTCTTCTTTTCATTAATTTTGGTTGAAAGTTTATTTTATTAGATATTAGTATAGATACTCCAGCTTGTTTTCCTGGGTCTATTTGCTTGAAAAACATTTTTCCAGCCTTTTATTCTGAGGTAGTGTCTGTCTTTGCTGTAGAGGTGTGTTTCTTTTATGTAGTAGAATGTTGGATCCTGTTTCTGCAACCATTTTGTTAGTCTGTGTCTTTTTATTGGAGAGTTGAGTCTGTTAATGTTGATAGATAATAGTGACCAAAGAATGTGAATTCCTTTTTTTGTGAAGTTGGTGGTGATAGTGTGTTTGTGTACTTCTTTTGATTTTTTTGTTTTGAAGTTATCTATGTTCTGTGTTTTCTTGGTTTTGTTAGATTGAAGTATTCCTTCCAGTATTTTCTATAGGGCTTGGTTGCTGTGCATATATTGTTTAAGTTTAGTTTTGTCATGGCATACTTTGTTTTCTCCATCTATGTTGATTGAAAGTTTTGCTTGGTGTTGTAATCTGGTTTGACTTCTGTGTTCTCTTAGAATCTGCATGACATCTGCTTTCGTAGTGTCTTCTGAGAATTCTGGTGTGATTCTGATAGGTCTACCTTTGTAAGTTACTTAGCCTTTTCCTTTGTTGCTTTTAATGTTTATTCTTTGTTCTGTAGATTTAGTGTTTTGACTATTACACGACGTGAGAAGTTTCTTTTCTGGTCTAGTCTATTTGGCATTCTGTAGGCCTCCTGTGTGTTTAAGGGCATCTCTTTCTTTAAGTTGGAGAAACTTTCTCCTATGATTTTCTTAATAATATTTTCTGAACCTTGGAGCCTGGAATCTTCGTTTTTTTGTCTATTCCTGTTATTCTTAGATTTCATCCTTTCTCTTTGATTTCTTGGATGTTTTGTGTTTGTAATTTTTCCAATTCTATTTTTTCTTTGAGAGATATATCAATTTCTGTAATTGTATTTTCAGTGTCTGAGATCTCTTTTCCATCTTTTGTAATTTGTTGGCGATACTTACTTTTGTGGTTCCTGATTTTTTTTCTAAGTTCTCCAGTTCCAGGGTTTTCTCTGTTTGTGTTTTCTTTATTGATTCTAATTCTGTTTTCATGTCTTGCACTACTTCCTTCAACTGTTTGAATGTGGATTCCTGTCTTTCCATGATGGCATCTGTTTTTTTGTTCATTTCTTCTTTTTGTGCCTCTGATAACTAGATGAACATAGATTTAAAATCATTTTCCCGTGTTTCTGATGAGTTAAAATGTCCATTGATTTTATGGGGTTGCCATGATGTCCTGATTTTGGTTGGATGTGTTTTTATGCCAGCCTCTAGCCATCTGATGGTCTGTAGTCTTTGCTGTTTGTTCCTGGATCCTGTACTGCAGATTGGGTCTGTCTGTCTCTGGAGTATAGAGTATTCTTCAGGAAGATAAGAGAGGTTCATTGGTTTGAGAGTGAGTGTTGATGTTTCAGATGCAGCTAAGGAAAAAAGGTTGCAGGTTCATGTGTGCAAGCACAGGTGTATGCATGGGAATGTGCTTGCCTGAAAGAGTGGAGTGTAAGGGAGATGCTTAAGCTCAGGCTGTGGTGAAGGCATAGTTTGCTTGAGCACTGCCGGTGTGTGGGTGCTCTGAATAGTTCAGTTACTTGTCTTGGTATAATGCTCAAAAGTGCTCAGATCAGCCTGAGCTACACCATCTTGGCTTTAGAAATTGTTTCCAGGAATTGTTTTGCTGGAATCAACCAGGAGTCCCACAGAACACAGGCTTCATTGTTAAGAATGCTGACCCAGGGATCCCTATGTGGGGGTGTGGGTGCCCACAGTGGGGGTGTGGGTGGTAAAGATCTAATGTCTGGTGGCTAGCATAGATCTGGGGCTCTGTTTGCACTCTCTTGCATATATACTCACTAGCAGGGGTGTGTGGAAAGCACAAAGGGCCTACAGTTTTCTACTCTCAGTTTGGGTCCCCTGTTTGGCCCTTAGAGTAAGGAGGCCCCTTTACCTGGGATTATGCACTACCTGCCGCATCTGCAGCCTCTGGAAAGTCTCTGGAGCAAGAGAGCGTCTGAAAGTGCAGGGGTCCATGGTTTGCTATTCTCAGACCCCCAGAGGTGTTCACGGGTTTGGGGGAGTGGATCCAATCTGTCCCAGCCTGGGAAGCCTCAAAGTAGATGCCATGGCTTCAGTCGCCAACCCAGTCGCCAGTTTTGGAGTTTCACTTCCTCTGCCCTTCAGAAGCAATGCACACTTTTCATTGCTATCTTGGAACCCTTCTTTTCCAATGCCATGAATTTTAAAAACAGCAAGGAGCAACTGGAGTAGGACCTCCCTTATCACTGGACTAGGGGAGGGGCATAGGAGAAGAGGGAGGGAGGGTGAGATTGGGAGGAGGTGGGGGAGGGGGCTACAGATGAATAAAAAGTGAATAAGCTATAATTAATAAAAATAAATTAAAAAATAGCTAGGAGTAAAGAGAACTATCTGGAAGGGCTTGGACAGAAGAAAGGGAAGGGGGAAATGATGTGATGTGAGACCAAGACTGGAACAAAATACCTTGCAGTTTAATGTTTTTGTTTGGAGTTAATACATTTAAAATCAAGTTTCTGTCTGTCCTCTGTTAAGTCCTTGGAAGTTAAGGTTTGTAGTTGTAATTAAAAATAAGTTGTTTCTGAGATCTGACCTAAACTCCAAAATATGTTTTCTTTTTTGAAAAATTTTTCTTCACAATTTATTCATTATATATCCCAATTGAAGCTCCTTCCCTCAACTCCCCCAGTCCTACCCTCCCTCCCTCTTTCCCCCATAAACTTCGCCTAGTCCGCTATAAGGTGGAGTTTTCCACAACCCAAACTTGGGTTTCAACTAAATTTAGGACCTTATTGATATGGTGTATATTCTTACCCTTGTTTCTTCCTTTTCATTTTATATTTCTAACAATGAATAACAGCCATTCCTATACTGCTGTAAATAGTGTATTACTCCTATAAAAGGGACTTCAAGAGGATGGTAGGGTTGCTCTCTCAAATCCCTTCTTAGGGTCAGATTGAAGGCTGGTCTGGCCAGTCCCAAGTGCATTCCTAAATACAGCTTGCTTTAATTGGACAATCATGGATTTGGTGTTTTCTTCTTGTTCTCAGGGTTAACAGTAATTATATTGTAATCTCAAAAATAGAGGAAAGAAAAAGTAAGAATTAAAAATTTATACCTATATCCTTTATTCGTATGTGTCACCAGGAAAGGAGAATGCCCTGTTAGTGAGATCAAGGTTAGTAGAAATGAAATTCCTGACTTATCAGAACCTTCTGAATTGAGAGTCTCACATTCACCCTCAAGCAAGAAAGGCTCAAACCTCCTATGCATCTCATCCCTCCTTTTTGAGACCTTTTCCAGTGAAGGGCATGTCAACTGCAAGAGGCAGGTGTGTGGTGTGGGTTTAGGTGGGAGGCATGTATTGATTATAAGTGTAGTTACTGTTACTCAAGCCTGAAATACTACAATGAAAGATGTATTTGTAAATTTGTAAAGATTTGTTAATTATGTATGTATATATCTTTGACACAACACAATGCACATATTATATAATGTATGTAATAAAATATATTTAGAGCATAAAGCTCTGTAAATTTATCAAAAATTTCTTTCTTTGGGAAACTTACTCAGTATTGAAAAATATATATCAATGGCACATGTTAATTACCACACTATATGGCTGAAATGAGGAAATGATCTGTCCTAAGGGGGGAATGAAATGAATTCTGTGAGATACAGAAATATACTATTATGAGATACTTACATTAAGATGTTTTATAATTATTAGATAGCATAATGCTTATACAACAACATGACCAAGTTTATGATATAACATGAAATGACAAATCATGCATTACTTATTTCCATAGGTTAAGTTTGCTCAAACTCATAGACAGATAAAAGCACAAGAATGGTATTTGTTATCTTTTATATTCTTTCCTTTATTATTGTAATACGATTTTAATTGTTAATTTAAGTAGCAAACCAAAAGAAAATTATATCAGGTCTGGTTACTGAAGTAAAAATGCTACTTGAATTACAATGGGTTATGGGCCTGAGACTCAATCAGAAGTTGGAAATAATTTTTCTTTACTATGCTTAGTTTTTTTAAATTCAACTGCATAATTTCTAAACAAAATACACAGAATACCTCCCTTGTTTAGCATGTGTGCTCACAGCATCCTACTTCTGAGCAGTGATCAAAACTTGAACTATTATTTCTGCTGAGAGGGTAGGACTTTGTACACTCTTCTAAAGTTGAAAATTCATGTGTTGAACTTGACACATTGGGAGTTGCCGAGTGGCTCTCTTATTAAACTAACATATATAGAAAGGTTGACATTACAGAATGATTTCTACAACAGAAATGAATCTCTCATCTTCAAATATTTGAAGAAGCTTAGTGATCCTTGCATGTTTCCCTGGAAACTACTTCAAATGACATATTTGTTTTATTGCTGACACCCAGAAATGCACAATGACATTTGCACTTTAATGTTTTCCCCACATTATTTCTTCTCAGTAACTTTTTCACATAAAACTAAGCAAGTCCCTATAGTTCTAGAATTTTTTTTTTGAGTTTTGTTTAGGTTCATTCCACTTACGGTAAAATGATAAACTGTTTACGGTTATATTTAATTTTAATGTGAATCTTGTGAAATCTGAATTCTAAGTCAAAGTTGATCAGGTAAAACTCACCTCAAGGCTCATCCTCATTCTGTAGAGAAGGGTGAAAAGAAATGCTTGAAGAGATAAAAACAGTGAAAAATAACAAGGATTTGCAGACTCCCAGAAAAGTTATCAGGAATCTGAAGTTGCCATTTATATTATCTTAACACAAAAGCAGACCACTGGATCTTTTTTTTTTATTATTAGTTACAGTTTATTAACTTTGTATCCCAGTTGTAGCCCCCTCATCCCCTCCCAAATCCCATCCTCCCTCCCTCATCTCCTCCCTGCCCCTTCCTCTGATCCTGGTTTATGGCTCTTGCTTGTGTGCAAGCAAGCAAATTCGAGATAAGACTCTGAGCTAGGTTAATCTCTCACATCACAAGACAATGTGAGAGGGTAGGTTGGTTCACCAGACAAAGAAAGCTGTGTGTGCTGCCTGAACAGGAAGAGTGTTATGAGGACAGGCCTGACCACTGATACTCGGGTATTTGTGAGAAGTGAATGACTTCTTATCTGTGTGTGGCTCTTTAGCTCAGCATGTTCGCCCAGTTTAGTAAATGGACATGTTAGCAAAATTAAGCTTTATTGTTGTACATCTTACACTATCGCATAACTGTCCATTTATTTTTGGCTCAAAAACCAACACATGGGAGCAGTGCTTTCCATGCAGGGAAAATGCATGGTGAGTAATGGGCCTGAGTATCTTGAGACCTTTAATAGCTGTCTTACTGGTGATAAGATAATAAACACTGCTCTCAATTCTGTAACCTGTGTCTTATGAAAATGGCTACACCTACCGTGACTTATTCAGGGAACCTGAACTCCTGGGCTAGTGAATATTGAGGCTCCATTCCTAACTCTAAATTATGTGTCATATGACAACAGGTAGGCTCCAAGAATATATTTTGGTTCCATGGAAAGAAATGTTAAAATGGGGTATCTGCCTGGAAGCTCCTGTCAGCTTCTGTAATTGTTATCTTTCTTTAATCATGGTAACTATGACACAAGAAAAGTGGTAAAAGGACATAGTTTCTTTTCTTGGATTTTTGAAACAAAAAGTTTATCACATGTTTTAGAAATATTCTAACAAGAACCTTCCTTAGTAGAAGTAGCAAGGAAAACAAACAAACAAGATGCTGATAATTCAGGGGATTACTTAGACTTTGAACATTTATAAAGTAAGGTAGAAATGCTAAAAAAAATCTGTGCTGAGATCATATGGTGCTCTGTATAAGGCAGGTCCTGTTTGTTGGAAGAGAGAGGGAGGGATATTTCTGTTGAAAAACAGAATGCCAAAGCAGAGATGGTTGTTGTTGAAAAAAGAATGATGTTGGGCTAAATAATGTCATTTATTATTTGCACTATGATTACCATGGTGTATTATTCAATCAGCTATCACAATTAATAAGACCTTTAAAATTTATAATTGCCTTATTTACTTTGAACTCGACAGATATTTCACCTACGCTGTCTCAATACCTTCACCAAACACCTCCCAGACCCATCCATTGTTATCCACCTTAACCATTCCTATCTGGGCTACCTTCCATCTATAATCTTATAAATACTGGCTTTTATTCTTTATCTGGGCCTTTGCATTCTATTATTGGAATCCTTTTCCCCAGCTCCTTCTCCATGCTAACCCATCATGGCATCCATATTTCTCCTCTCTTGCTGTCCTTCATCTTTCTGTTTCCAGTGATTCTCTTGAACCCCAAAGCCCGAGAACCTTAGCCATGCCTCCCCATTCTGCCCTGCCCAGGATAGGACTTTAATGAACCAATCAAGTATAATGTCTTAGGCAGGTTAATAAAAGAAGGATAGGTTTATCGAAGCAGTAACCAGAGCTTGAGGGCCAGTAGTTAGCATCAAAAGACCAACAAGCAAAAGACCAACCCCCAACAGATGGTTAATCTCTGAACATATTTAAAACATTGTCTGAAAGACTAATAATGGATTCCATACCTAGATATTTCTATTTTACTATTTTATGTTCATTTTTCTATATAGAGTGTTTATCAAATATTTCTGAAGTAGAGAAAAGAGATCTTTCTCAATCCGCAGAAGTTATATTTTCATCACCCTTGTTTTCAGTCAGTGAATTTTTAAATTTTTTGACATTTATGTGTTTTATGTGCACATGATAATATATGGGGTAAATATTTTTTTATTAATTACAATTTATTCACGTTGTATCCCAGCTCTGGCCTCCTCTGTCTTCCTCTCCCACTCCCATCCTCCCTCCTTTTCTCCTCCCTTGCCCCTCCCCAAGGACACTGATAGGGTAGGCCTTTCTTGCCTTCCATATAACCCTAGTCTATCAGGTCTCATCAGGACTGGTTACATTGTCTTCCTCTGTGGCCTGCTAAGGCTGCTTCCCCTTCAGGGGGAGGAGATCAAAGAGACAGCCACTGAGTTCATATCAGAGACAGTCCCTCTTCCATTCACTAGGTAACAAACTTGGACACTGAACTTCCATGGGCTACATCTCTACAGGGGTTCTATGTTATCTTCATGAATGGTCCTTGGTTGGAGTATCAGTCTCAGAAAAAGACCCCTGTGCCCAGATGTTTTGGTTCTGTTGCTCTTCTTCTGGAGTTTATGTCTTCTCCAGGCCTTTCATCTCCCCCTTCTTTCATGAGATTCCCTCCACTCTGCCCCAAGTTTGGTTATGAGTCTCAGCATCTGCTTTGATACCCTGCTGGTAGACTCTTTCAGAGGTTCTCTGTTGTAAGCTCCTGCCCTGTTCCCTGTTTTCTCCTTCTTCCAATGTCCATCCAGTTTGCCTTTTTGAATGAGGATTGATCATCTTAGCCAGGGTCCTCCTTCTTGATTTGCTTTTTAGATGTACAGATTTTACTCTGTTTATCCTATAGTATATGTCTAATATCCACTTATAAGTGAGTATATACCACGTGTGTGTTTTTGCAATACCTCCTGGATACCTCCTTCTTGATAATATTTTCTTTTTTATAAATTTATTTATTTTTATATCAATCACAGGTTAGGTTTTTTTGCATCCCATGCTTAGCCCCCTCCCTCATTCCCTTCGACTCTCCCCAAACCTCCCTCATCTCCTCCCCGCCCCCTCCAAGTCCACCAATGGGGGAGGATCTCCTCCTCTTCCATCTGACCCCAGATAATCTTGTCTCCTCAGGGCTGGCTGCAATGTCCTCCCCTGGGATCTAGCCAGGCTGTTACTCCCTGGCATGTATTGGGGAGGGTTGAAGAGTCAGCCATCAAGTTCAAGACTGAAATAGTCCCTGTTCCCCTTACTAGGGTCTTCCGTTCAACAATGAGCTATCACTGGCCACATATGAGCAGGGCTCCTAGGCCATACCCATATATGGTCCTTGGTTGGAGAAACTGTCTCATATAAGACCCCTGTGCCATGCTCAGTTTGGTTTTCATGGAGCTCTTGTTCTCACCAAGTCTTTCTAACTTCCCCTATTTTTATTATTACTTCCCACCCTCTGCCAAGGGCTTAATTGTGAGTCTTAATATCTGCTTTGATACATTGCTATACTGATTCTTTCATAGGTCCTCTTTGGTATGCTCCTGTCCTGTTGCTTGTTTTCTCCTACATTCAATGTCCATCCTATTAGTTCATTGAAATGAGCATTGATCATAACAACCTGGGTCCTCCTTCTTGTATATCTTCCCTAGGTGTATAGATTTCAGCAAGACCTTCCTATCCTATAGGTCTATATCAGTGAGTATATACCATATGTTTCTTTCTGCTTTTGGGATACCTCACTTAGGATGTTCGTTTCCAGGTCCCACGAT
>CM053754.1:6025269-6046135 GCA_028658305.1 Pachyuromys duprasi
AGGGCACAGGGGTCTTGTATGAGATGGTTTCTACAATCAAGGACCATGTGTGGATGTGGCCTGGAACCCCCACTCAGATGGGGCCCATGATAGCTCAGTGTTGGACTGAAGACCCTAGTGAGGGAAACAGGGACTGTTTCAGTCATGAACTTGATGGCTGACTCTTTGACCCTCCCCCATACAAGCCAGGGAGTGACAGACTGGCTAGATCCCAGGTGAGGGCATTGCAGCCAGCCCTGAGGATACAGGATGAGCTGAGGTTGGATGGAAGGGGAGGAGGTCCTCCCCTGTTGGTGAACTTGGAGGGGGCGGGGAGAAGGGACATGAGGGAGAGAGTGGGAGGATGGGAGGGAATGAGGGAGGAGGCTAAGCCTGGGATGCAAAGTACCTAACCTGTGATTGATATAAAAATAAATAAATTAAAAAAAATAAAAATAAAAAGAAATTTGAGTTTATAAGGATGCAAAAAAATAAAACATGGTTGAGCAAACAAAATTTTAATCAGGCTTGATCTTATACAACTGTTATACAGGTAGCCATAGATGCTGTGAATTCATGCATGCAACAGCCATGTGTTTTATAGCTCCGTCCTCTGAGAGAAACCATCTTGCAGGGATGTTTCTTAAGACACAGGATGTTATAACAAGAAGTGAGACATTCCATACTATAGGAAATGTCAATAACTTCAGGAAGTCCCTGAAACTAACCAGAATAACTTGGCCCTTTCTTCCCACCCATAATTAAACTGTAACCTTTGAAAGACACCAGACAAGCTGAGCTCCCTAAAAGATGCTCAGACCACCTGAGGTGATTGACGAAAACAATTTCCGACTTGTTGATCTCCCTGCAAGTTGTGTAGTGAGTTTCATGTTTCAGTCTTCCATGAATCTTCACATGGTGAAGAGGGTTCTGCTGTCTTTTATTTTCCTGTAAGCCCTCATCCATATTTCTTAACCTCTATTAAACTCCATAGTTTACCAAATTGGCATCCTTTCTTTGATAAGTCCACATTCTTTTTATTACAAATACTATTACTGTCATACAACACCATTTCACTGTCAGAGAAAAGCATGTATAACCGTATTCCCCTTTCTTCAGTTACATTCTTTCCACTCCCTCACCCACTCCACTTTGATGTTTTCTGAACTCTGTAAGGATGGTTGACATAGATATTTTATCTATGTATGAGCACTCACAGTCACTTGCTCTTAGCGCCCTGAGCAATTGTGACTTTCTTGCTTAACCACCATCCACTGCAGTAAGAGGCTTTTCTCATAAGGGTTGAGAGAAGCACAGATTTATGGATATTTAGAAGGTAGTTTGACAGCATAGCCCTTTTGCAAAAGCATATGCTAAAGAGACCACACTTGGTTACAAGAGAAAGAAATCAATTTCAACTGACCAGGAAATTCTCCCACTACTAGTTAACTTTCATAGTTCTGGAAGGAGGCATTGTTGCTGCTAGGGAAGAGGTGGGGAAATAGTATTCTTTCCCCAATACTGGAACCTAAAAACTATAATATTGACTTGTTTAGGCAAGATGTGTCCACTGGTGCAGTAATCTCAAGGTTGCTTTATGGGATAAGCACATACTATCAAAATTGGTTTTCTGGCATACTTTATGTGAGGGAATTCAGACGTAGTATTATAAACATGATTAAAGTCATAGGCTCAATGGAAGATAAGCTATTGATGTTGTGTAGCTACTTATATGTTTAAAAATCCAGCAGGATATTGTTTTTTATGTTTAAAGACCAGAAGTTCTAATTAGACTTTTTTTTCTATAGACCCTACACTTTAGAGACTGGGTATTATATAAAAATGAGTGGAATATGAACTGACTCCTGGGTCTCTTGATTTTGGCTATATGATCTGTAGCCAATCTGATATCTTCACTATACCTCAGTTTACCTCATCTGTAAAATAAGAGAAATACCATCTATATTATAGGCCAAAGTTGGAACTTGAGATTGTATATTTCAGTTTCTCTTATAATTAGTTCTCAATATTTAAATTTTTATTTGTACAAATAATGATTCTTTATTAAGTACTGAAAAGTTTTATATTCATAACAGTTTGACATAGCAGTGAAAATCATTTTGTTGTTATTTTTAATTAACAAACAAATACTAAACCTCAGTCTATTGAACACAGTCTTTTTCTCATCCATAAGATAATTATTGGGAATCAACAAGAGATTGAGGAGTGAGCTCTTCTAAAAAAAAATCTCACCTGGAAGCACATTGAATATCACTCAATGGTGGCTATCCTTTGTGGGCATGCAATTTTTTATGGAAACTGAGACTAAGAAATATAATGGTATGTCTTACCCAAGAAATTACTATCCTAAGTAATATTGACTTTGGCTGGAATTAATCACATAGTTTTTTTCACAGTTAAGGAATTCTGAACAGACAAGATACAAATGCATGTATTTCATTGATGATAATAAAAACACCATTTCATTTCAATTTTATTTCAAATTTATTGTTGCAATGCAAAAACTATCATTGTTGATGTGTATATTTGTTGAATTTGCTTATTGTCTTATATATATATTTTTTTTTCTAAGAATGTTACCATGTCATTTGCAAGTACTGGCAGTTTTACTTTTTCTTTAATATCAAGAATACTATGGCTCTGTTGGTCTCCTTGTGGAGTTCCTCTTCCCTCCAGGTGTTTTTATGTCCTCCTTCTTCCATAAGGTTCCGTGCACTCTGCCCAAAGTTTGGCTGATTCTCAGCATCTTCTTTGATACCCTGATGTGTAGAGTCTTTCAGAAGCCCCTGTGGAAGGGTCCTGTCCTGTTCCCTGCCTTCTCCTACTTCCTATGTCCATTCTATTTGCCCTTCTTGAATGAGCCTCTTCCCTCGGGTCCTACTTCTTGCTTACCTTCTTTAGAACTAAAAGTTTTAGAATGTTTATTTTAAAGTATACATCTAATATCCACTTATAAGTGAGTATGTACCATATGTGTCTTTCTGCTTCTGGGTTACCTCACTTGGGATGATCTTTTCTAATTCCATCCATTTGCCTACAAATTTCTTGAAAGTTTTCAATTGCTGAAAAGCATTCTATTGTGTAAATGTACCACAATTTCTATATCCATTCCTCTGTTGAGGGACATCTATATTGTTTCCAGATTCTGCCTACTATTAATAAAGCTTCTATGAACATAGTTGAGCAAATAACCTTATTGGTTGGTTTGAGGTATATGTCTAGGAGTCATATAACTGAATCTTGAGGTAGCAGTATTCCTTATTTTTTGAGAAAGCACCAGATTGATTTCCAAAGCAGTTGTACAAGTTTACATTCCCACCAGCAATGGAAGAGTGTTCCCTTTTCTCCACAACCTCTCCAGCATGTGTCATCCATTGAGTTTTTTATCTTATCCAAAAAACCTGGGCCCCGGGAAGCCTGCAGAGACCTATACCCCAACCAAGGACCATGCATGTACAGGACCTACACCCCTGCTACTTAGTTTCCAAGTGAGCTTCATATTAAGGTGATCAGGGTCTGTCTCTGACATGAACTCAGTGGTGGGCTCCTTGATTGTCTCTCTCTTGGAGATGCAGCCTTGCCAGGCCACAGAGGAAGATGACACAGCCAGTCCTAATGAGACCTTATAGGCTAGGGTCAGATGGAAGGGGAGGAAGTCCTCCCCTATCAGTGGACTTAGTAGAGGGACACAGGGGAAAAATAGGGAGGGTGGGTGGGACTGGTTGGGACTTCCCCTAATGGTTTCCATTTGCTGCAAAGAATATTTCCTTGATGAAAGGTTATGACTGCACTTGTCTGTGGGTATCAGGACCAATATTTAGAATGTGTGCTTGTGTATATGTTTTATGTGTGTGGGTATCTGTGGAGGCCAGGATCAGATTTCAGATGCCATGAAGCTGAAGTTCTAGGCAGCTGTAAGCTAACTGACACGAGTTCTGGGAAGTGAAGTCAGGTTCTCTGGAAAATTAGCAAGCACTCTTAATCACTAAGGCACCTATCCATTGTCTCCAGCCTCAACTCATTCTTTGGTTAAACTATGTGAACTGGAATAAAAATTTGGAAGCATTTATCATGTAACTTATTAATTCATATTCTGTTGATAGTTATAGGAATAATTGGCTTGGATATTGTATCTTGGATTTTGGAATTATATGGATTTATGTTAAATGAATTGGGTCAGTTGCTGAAGGTGTTGAATCTGTGACCACCAAACACTTCATAGTTTTTCCTGTCCATTGTTTCAATGGCTGAGTGAGGTTCAATCATGTACTCCTTTTTTCCCCCCTTTTAACAACCTTGACTTAAGTATTCTCTTATATATTAACCTCGTTTACTTATTTTACCCAGTACTCTGTGTGTGCGTGTGTGTGTGTGTGTGTGTGTGTGTAAGAGAGACAGACAGAGAGAGAGAGAGAGAGAGAGAGAGAGAGAGAGAAAGAGAGATTGATATTGGATACTTTCCTCAACTGCTCTCTAAATCACTTTTTTGACACAGTGTTCTCAAAGTATCTGCAACTACCGAGTTTTTATTAAATCAGCCATACAGTGAGTCCCAGGTACCCTCATCTTCTCTGCCTTCCTATTGCTGCCACTTACAGCTTTTAACATAGATGTCGTTGTTCTGAATCCAGGTCCTCATACTCAGTATCATTTTACTGACTAAGCATTCCCTTAAGCTTTCAATCGGTAGTTTTAAAAAATATTTCAAAGTTATAATATAATTAAAATTTCTCCCTTTTATACCCTTCAAATCTTCCCATATATGTCCTTCTTGCTCTGTTTCAAATTCATTACCTTTTTCAATCATTTATTGTTTCTGATACATATATGTTCCTGATCATAACCTGCTCAGCCTGTATAATATTGCTTGCATGTATGTTTTCAGGGCTAGAATTTCATATTGAAAAATAAATTAGTGTGCTTATTTCCGAGAATGATGATTTCCCCTTCTCTCAGTATTCCTCAGTTGCTTTTAGTTCTTTGTGTAGGGTTGAGGCCTTGATGGTTTTCGCAATCCACTGTGGCATGCCTATTAGTGCTGTCCTTGTTCAGATTATGTTTAGGTAGTCACAATTTTAAGAATTTATCACTATAGATTCTGATATTAATAGCAAACACAGTCTTACAGTGAACTCCCTAATTCTCTTGCTGTTACAATCTTTCTAGCTCTTCTTCTGCAATGTTACCTGAGAATTAGGTTTGGGAGTACTTTGTAGATGTATTTATTGGGTCTTGGCCCCTCAACTCTACATTTAGTTTGGTTGTGGTTTTTCTGTAGTGGTCTATTGTGTTGCAAAGAGTAGATTCCTTGATGAGTAGTGAGGACAATGTTTATTTTGAGGGCCTCTGAAAGACTCTACCCAGCAGTATATCAAAGCAGATGCATAACGAAATTTTGGGCAGAGTACAGGAAATATTATGAAAGAAGGAGGAGGTAGTAAAACCTGGACAGGAGCTCCACAAGGAGAGGAACAGAACCAAAAAGTCTGGGGACAGGGGTCTTTTCTGAGACTGATACTTCAACAAAGGACCATGCATGGAGATAACCTAGAACCCCTGTACAGATGTAGCCCATTGCAGCCCAGTGTCAAAGAGTGTTCCCTAATAAGGGGAACAGGGACTGTCTCTGACATGAACTCAGTGGCTGTCTCTTTGATCACTGCCCCCGGAAGGAGAAGCAGCTTTGCCAGGCCACAGAAGAAGACAGTGCAGCCATTCCTGAGGAGACCTGATAGGCTAGGGTTAGATGGAAGGAGAGGAAACGTCCCCTATCAGAGGACTTGGAGAGCCATGGGAGGAGATGAGAAAGGAAGGGTAGGATTGGGAGGGATTGAGGGAGGGGACTACAGCTGGGATACAAAGTGAATAAACTGTAATTAATATAAAAAATAAAAATTAAAAAGAAAAAGAACAAATATTGAGAAAAGATTAAGAAAAAAAAACTTCCTGAAATCAAATGAAAAATAAATAAATAAAACCACAAAACAAAACCTCTGGGACACATTTAAAACAAACTCTACAAGTGAAATCTATAGCTCCAAGTGCCTGTATTACAAAACCTGAAAGAACACAAATAAATGGCTTAATGATGCAACTCAAAACGTTGAAGAAACAAACCAAATATAAACCTAGTCTGTGGCAAGAAATAACAAAACTTCACCCAGCAGTAAATGAATAGAAAAGGCAAACAAAACAGTACAAAAAACATCCATAATCTAAGAGCTGGTTGTTTGAGAAGACATACAAGTTCGTCAGACAATTTGCCCATCTAACCAAAAGAAAGAAAAAAAGAAAGGACCCAAGGCCCAAAGTATCAGAAACACTTTTATAAATTTTTATATTGCTACTGATTTTAATTTCTTTAGTTTCCCCTCTTATTAATTTCTGTACTGTATTTACTTTGTATTATAATAGATGGAAATTAAATTTTCTTCCCTTTCATGTATTTTGATTGATCTCAACCCATGTAAAAAAGTAATGACTAACAGAAAACAATCAAACAACAATGTCCATAGCTCTTGTACATGTGGAAAATGCATAAAGAACTGAGCAAATCCTCAGGGTGGATCTTAGAAAGAAGTTTAAACTTCAGGCAATAAACATAGTTATTTATGAAACAAAAAAGAAGCACATGCTAAAAGCTGACTGAGAAAGTTACCAAGAAAAGTCACAGAGAAGATGATGAGGTTTGTTATACTGATTTTAATCTAATGCCTTGTCCATACATCAGGACCAAACAGAATGTATGTGAAAATATACAGAAAATAGGATGTATTCCTTGGAATATTGGGCTGCTGACATATAAAGGATGCTTTGTACCCTTGGGATGTTTTGAGGCACCTGTTGAAAGATTGTCAGCAAGCACTACAGCTTGTCAGGTTTCAGAGGGCTTAGGGGTAAAAAACAATAGCAGTGCTTTGAAGAATGAGTGCAAAGAGCAGGCTGTGATGAGGGTGTCATGAACAGCAGAGTTCTCTCTTTAGTAGACCTTGAAGGCTGTAGTCATTGGCCCCTGGTGGAGCAGGTCTCTGAAGGCAAAAAGCAGTTTCATGGACAAATGCCCCTCTGCAGCCAAAGTGCAGAAAAGACTTCCCCTGCCTGAAGTCATTGATTCAGTCCTGGGCTAGAGCTAGTTGCTGCTGAGGGCAAATGTCTCTTATGTTGGGGACTTCTGACAAGTCTGTCCCCAGTGACTATTTTTGTTAATCTTTTTAAATTTATTTATTACAATTTATTCACTTTGTATTCTAGCTGTAGCCCCTCTCTCTTGCCCTCCTATTCCTGCCTTCCCTCCCTCTTCTCCTCCCGTTAATCCAACATTCATTTATGTTTAAAGTCCTGGAGAGATCAAGGATACAAGGCATTTACCTAAACATAGTTAAGGCAATATACAGCAAGCCTATATCTAACATCAAACTAAACAAAGAGTAACTTAAATCAATCTCACTGAAATCAGGGACAAGGTAAGACTGCCTACTCTCTCCATATCTCTTCAACATAGTTCTTGAGGTCCTTGCTAGAGCAATAAGACAATTAAAGGAGATCAAGGGGATACAAATTGGAAAGGAAGAAGTCAAAGTATCACTATTTGCAGATGATATGATAGTTTACATGAGTAAACCCAAAAATTCTACCAAGGAACTCCTGATAAACTCCTCCAGCCAAGTGGCTGGATACAAAATTAACTCAAAAATATCAGTAGCCCTCAAAGGGGCTGTGAAAGAAATTAGGGAAACAATACCCTTCACAATAGCCACAAAGGCCAAAAAGTAGCTTGGTGTAATTCTAACCAAACAAGTCAAAGACTTGTATGAAAAAAGCTTCAAATCTCTGAAGAAAAATAGAAAAAGATTTCAGAAGATGAAAAGATCTCCCATGCTCATGCTTTGGCAAGATTAACATAGTAAAAATAGCCATTTTACCAAAAGCAATCTACAGATTCAATGCAATTCCCATCAAATTACCAGCACAATTCTTTACAGAACTTGAAAAATAATTTTCAACTTCATATGGAATAACAAGAAACCCAGAACCGCTAAAACAATCCTCTACAATAAAAGATCTTCTGGAGGTATCACCATCCCTGATCTCAAGCTGTGCTATAGAGCAACAGTAATGAAAAATGCATGGTACTGGCATAGAAATAGAATGGTCGATCAATGGAATCAAATAGAAAACCTGAAATAAACCCACACAATTATGGACACCTGATTTTTTTTTTACAAAAATGCCAAAGTCATACAATGAAAAAAAGATAGCATCTTCAACTAATGGTGCTGGTCTTACTGGATATCTACATGTAGAAAAATGCAAATAGATCCATACTTATTACCCTGCATAATACTAAAGTCCAAGTGGGTCAAAGACCTCAACATAAAACCACATACACCAAACCCAGTGACTCTTGATGGCTGTTTTTTTTTCTCTCTCTCTCTCTTTTCCTATTTCGAGTTATGTTCTATGGTTTTATGTTCTAGAGTCCTAGGACAACTGCATTTATGGGATACCTGTTGGATCCTGAGTGGCTTAAGATGGATAGGCAGATAACGTGAAAAAGGCAACCAGTCAGTGAAGATCTGTCAGATTTATTTTTTTGAATAGAAGATCCTCCCCCCAAATTACCAAAAGGTCACAATGATCAATGTTATGGACGTTTTGGTTTATGATATGTAAACATGTTTTTGTTAAAATTTCTCGCTGGGGATTTTAGTTTGTCTACACCTGTTAAGTGTCTCGTGCAGAGCACATTCATTTCCAGGTGGATTTAGTTGAACTCCAAGGACTTTGGGGGCTAAACATATGACTGAGCAGAGGACTGAGGCACAGCTTCTCAGAGGAGGACTGCTTGCTACTGGTTTGTCCTGCTGCTGCATTTGCTGTTTGTTGATTTGCTGGTTATTAGAACTTCTGGATTTCTGGACGACTGATATTGGTGTTGCCCAAAAAAGAATCCTAAGACCCTATCCAGTGGGAGGTAGCAGAGAGAACTCTGACCCCAGTCCACATTAAACTTTTTTCCCTCCTACTTGTTACTGGGGGCTTGGAAGGGAGGTAGAAGCATTTAATAACAATAAATAAAGTAGGCTTATTAACAAACAAACAAACAAGATCTTGTTAAAAAAAAAAAAAAGAACAGCAAGATCTTTGACACTAGCCTGCTATTTCCCCACTTCAGGGCTGTAGCTATCAGTACTTAGGCTTACAGTGTGTGTGTGTGTCTATGTACGTACACACTGAAAAGGTATTTTAGTATCACTGTCTCACTTGTGGATAGGGCATTAACAACTAGCTACCGTCCTCTCCTTGTAGTTTATTTCCTTGGGAGCATTAGCCTAGTCATTATCAGAAAGCTTTATATTAGGGCCACCGCCTACTCCCACCAATACAAAAGTAGAGTGGTATAACTGTACAAAGACATCTGTATTGACCTGATTGGGAAAACCAACAATAACTGGAAATGGCTCAGTGGTTAAGAGCTCTAGATACTCTTGTGGAGGATCCTGGTTTGGTTCCCAACACCTGTATGGTGTTTACCAACCATTTGTAACTTCAGTTCCAGATTATAAAATATTCTCTTCTGGCCTCTATGGGCAGTAAGCACATACATAGTGCACATATATACATGCAAACAAATATATACATGAAATAAAATTCAATTTTCAAAAAAAGAAAGGCAATAACAGAGACGCCACTAGACCTTAGCATGTGAAATCACACAGAACTAACTTTTCTTTTGTGTCAAGAAAGGGTGGCTGTCCTCAGCATGAGTGCTCCCCTCTTGAGTTTCATAATACCCAGGGCTTCGCTGACATACACCTCACTGATGAGAAGTGAGAAGTTCAAATGCCAGATCTCAATGTAGCATTGTTTAGACCATCTACCATTGAAAAGGCTTTTCCACATAACTATACTTTATGACAGAGAAGGTAGGAAGGTAGGTAAGTTTATAGAGCCAAAATGAAATAGCATTTGTTCTCTAGCGTTCAAGGTGAGCTAGCAGGGTAAAAAAAGAAAAAATGAGTGAAAAGAGAGAGAGAATATGTCTTTGTGTAATATCATTGGTACAAAGGAGCTTTGAGAATTACAGGGAAATATCAGTCTCAGAAAAGACCAATGGACCCAGATTTCTTGGTTCTCTTACTCTCCTTGTGGAGCTCTTGTCCCCTCTATCTCCTCCTTCTTTCATAAAATTCCCTGTACTCTGTCCAAAGTTTGGTAAAGAGTCTTGCGTCTGCTTTGATACACTGCTGGGTAGAGTCTTTCAGAGGCCCTCTGTGGTAGGCTCCTGTCCTATTTCCCATTTTTTTCCTTCTTCCAATATCCATCCTGTTTTTCTTTTTGAGTGAGGATTGATCATCTTACCCAGGGACCGTCTCCTTGCTTAGCTTCTTTAGGTGTACAGATTTTAGTATGTTTATCCTGTATAATAGGTCTAGTATTTACTTATAAGTGATTATGTACCATGTGTGTTCTGCTTCTAGGATACCTCACTCAGGATGATCTTTTCTAGATCCCACCATTTGCCTAAAAATTTCATGGTTTCTTTGTATTTAATTGCTGAGTAGTATTTCATTGTGTAACCCCATGGCAGCTCCATATCCAAGTGGGTTCCCTAGTAAGGGGATCAGGGACTGTCTCTGAAATTATCTCAGTGGCAGGCTCTTTGACCACCCCCACCTGAGGGGGGGAACAGCCTTGCCAGGCAACAGAGGAAGATGATGCAGCCAGTCCTCATGAGACCTGATTAGCTAGGGTCAGATGGAAGGGGAGGAGGACCTCCCCCATGAGTGGACTTGGAGAGGCCTTTGGGAGGAGATGAGGGAGAGAAGGAGGGGTTGGAAGGGAATGAGGGAGTGGGCTACAGCTGGGATACAAAGTGAATAAACAGTAATATAAAAAACAAAAATTAATTAAAAAAAGAGTTACAGGGAAATTCAGAGACATCCTATAATGAAATAGTGGGTCAACAGCATTTGGGCTAATCTTGGGCATAGAGATTGCTCTCCTTAAATAGTCATTTATATTGCCAGAGTCCTCTCATCAATTCTCCTGAGGAGTTAGCGACTGTTCAAACCACTAAGCCAGGCAGAGGTAAAATAGCCACTCTAAGAGAGTATACTCTGGGCAGGGCCAATCAGGAAGGAGAGAAAGTCAAGGGGGTGGGTCCCCTTTCTCAGCCTCTAAAATATAGGATGCAGAAACATCAGGGTGGAATCCCAACCTGTTGCCCTTCCATTCCATGGTGGGAGCTGTCTGTCTCTTCCAATAGTTTGTTTGTTTTGTTTACTTCTGTGGTTTGTGCTTCCCAATACAATATCAATTATCTATCTGTAATTTACTTTCACTCTGTCAGCTACCCTTACAATATGTAACTGTTCTTATTTTGAGCCAGGGCCTTCAACATCTCTACTTTCCCTGTTCAGTGGCTGCCATTTTGCTGTCCTCACATCAGACCTTTGAATTTTACTTTCTATCAGGAATTCTTTTGCTCCCTGCTGTCATTCCATGGACTTGCACTCCCTCTCTGATTTTCACATTACTTTCTTGCTTGAGTGGCTCTTCTGTACAATGTGTACCACTTTTGTCCATCTCATGGAATAGACTGGACAGTATCTTAGACCCCTGTAACAGCAATACCACATGTAGAGTTATGTTTTAGAAAGCAATCCCCCTCTTCAATCTTTCTCTCTCATGATCTCTAAAGAACTGTTGATGGCGTGCAAGCTAGAATCCGGCTTTAGTACATGTGAGATGAAAGGCAATATGCTTTATATCACTATTCAAGGAATCAGGATTTAAAATCCTAGGAAAAGAATATCTGCTGCTCTTAATTCTTCCTGTGGTTCATTTGTAGAGACTGTCAGAGTTCTTAACTATACTTACCCACCTCCAATGATGATGTGCTACCCTAAAGTGTCTTCACCTTACCTATGAAGACTTGTCCAGTAGAGGAAGGACTTTTGCTTTGTCCTAGTGTTCCTACAAATTCTACATTATGGTACCTACTTCATGTTGGAGCAGTGAGGCAACTACACTGATGATTTAGAAAATGCTTTTGTCAAACATCAGTAGCTAAGTCTCTAGTTTTGACTCTGAAATGACAGGATGTCTCCTCAATAGGAAATCATGGCTCTTTCGTAGATGCATTGCAGCTTTCCTGTCAAGCATGTGAAGATTATGCCCTTTACTTTTTTTTTTCTCTGAGTCCTAATGGACCTTTTGCTTCTGAGTTTTTCAAAACAACAACAAACAAGAGCAAGCAGGCAAACAAACAAAAACCAAAGATGCCTTGTGGCACTGTACTTCTTACAGACACAACTCTTGAGACAGTGATTTTAAATCATCAGTAATTTTGTAAATCAGGTCTAGCTATTGCTTTACAAAAAATTGCTTGCCAATTTTCACTTAGTTCTATTGGATATAGATAGTAAACAGTAGAAATCAAAAGAAAATCGTTAAGTTATTCCTGTCATTTTTTACCCATTATTTAATTACACTGACACATTTTTTCAAATGTCTAGTTGTATTCATTGAATGTTTTGTTATCCCGTATTTATGTGAGGTCAATAGCTGTTTTTCTCAAATAGGTATATGTGAAAATTGTCAGCATCTCAAACATTGAAGAAATAATGTTTTTAAGTGTGAAAAATGCCTTTTTTCTTTTTAAATTGGTGCTAATAGTTTTTTGTGATCACAACAAGAATAGTTAATATATACTGCATCAAAAAAGGAGTTGTATATTTGCTTGTGTATATGTATTATTTTTCACTCATACAAGATAAGTGGTCATGCTAGATGCAGGTTATACTTGTCTGAGAGCCAATGTTTAGGGTAAATGATAGCTTTAAGGATTCTCACTCAATGAAGACAGTAGATATAATAATTAACAGATAAACATTCAAAGCAAATGCTGTCAGCTGGGAGAGAGGTCTGTGGTCACATTCTCATAGAAAGATTTCTCTCCTTGCCACTGTACAAACCAGTTTTGTGCAGACACTGTAAATAGCAGAATCAGAAGCCTTCAGTGGCTAATGTGCTAAGGCGAATCCTGCTTCAAATGCAATCTCACATTTAAAAGCATCGTTCACTTTAGAGGCTCTTTGATCAAACTTTAGGAAGATGAAACCTTTATTTCTGTTTAACTTGAAAGTGATTCTCAACCCTATTCACATAACAGTCTTCCAAGTAAGCGTGTTTGCCATGAACAAAGACTGAGTTCATTGTCTAATTCACTGATGTATGGAGCATTGTACATTTTAAAATCAATATGCTCTAAAGTTCAAATTCTTCACTTACTGACGCGTGCAAGTGCTTTAACACAAAAATAACTTCAGTTGTCTTCTCTTCATCATGATTCCAGTGATAAATTAAGAGCCTCTCATTTCAAACCATCTGCAGTTCTGGGTAAATATCACTCTCATATGGCCTACAGCACTTCCAGATTCTTGGTGTGAATCCATTCCTTGGCCTTTTATTGTTTCCACAAACAATGCATGAAAGAACATTCTTGCCTCCAATTAACTCCAGCACCAGATTTTGTGAATGTCAAAGGGACAAAGGCAAGCTACAGTTTTTCTACTTATTATTTTTTAGTAGTACATACACAAGTCACCTAATAAAAGTTAACTGATTAATTAGTTGAATCTTGTATTTTGAGCATAACTTTAGACATAGCTATGAAAGAATATATTTGTAATGTTTTAGTAGCATTTCCTCATAGACTGATCAACTATGTGTTTTTTCCAGAAATATGAAATAAGGATAAATGATTACTTATTTTTAGATTTGCAGATTACAAAAATAATACTTAATCATGAAACTGTCCCGACTTCTTACCTCTCTGGAACGCCCAATAAAAGTGAGTATAATGAAACAGCTTCTAAGGCGGGGGTAATTTCTCCAAGTTTGGAGGGCTTTAAAGTGTCCTGTTCCTATTGAATTGAGATGTAACACTTAAACTCACTGAGCCTCATTTTATAAATTCTGTAACAATGGAAGTGAATATTACTTTCCTATTATTGAAATAAAATAACCTAGATATTTTTAATGTAATTAGGCTGCATTGTTTACAAGATTAATTGGATCTTGGTATTATGTTAAGGGACAGGGGAGAGAAAAAGAGAGAGAAATTGGGGTTTATCTAGCTATTTACCTATATTTGAAACATTTTCCCTTCGGGAATGAAGCTAGTATTCTGTAGGTACAAGAATTATAAGATTTAGGAAATCTTTCCTCATACTTATGTAACTGACCCCAGCAAATTCTTTAGTTCATTGCTACAGGCTGGGATTAAAATATTTCATTGAATGCTTTCTGTGGTAAATAGACCTTCTCTCCCCTTGTCTCCTTAGGAAAAGTCAGAAACACAAGTGACAGAAACTGACAAGATCACGGTGAGTTGAGCATGAGTGATGGCAAGGCCCCTGCACTTGAGTTGGGTAACTGAGGGTTGATCGGTGTGAGGGTAGAATTTCCATGGGTGGGGGAGCAATCTTGATATGGTTGCCTTAACCTGTGTTGTAGTTCCTGTGTGCCTCCTTAGTGTAGGAATAGTTGCATGCTCCCTGACATAGGTTATGTAACCAAGTGTGAGCTATATGGAAATGGTGTGCTGGTAAGAAAAATCCCAGGGTAGTGTTCTGTGATAAACTGGCTCTACTGTGTGACTTAAGTGACACAATAATAACCACTGAAGGATTAGGAAATGTTTGGAAGTCTCTGAAATTACCAAGCAGGGATGCGGTTGTGGTTTCATGGCTAAGCATAAGACTTAAAAGTGAGGCTGAGATGCCTGCCCAGCATAATTTGCTTAAGGAGGGAATTAGGATGGAAATGTGGCAAGTGACTAGCATTACTCACATTATCCTTTAATTAGGTTGAGAAATTGAATAAAAGATGATGAGGTGGAGGTTCTGGCTTGCCATGCTTTTATGGCTGGTATGCTGGAGGGAAGCAGAATATTTTAGATCTCTCCTAACTGACTCCTCTTGAGAATCAAAACCTTTGATTCCATCAGAAGGATTGTATAATGAAAAGGAAAAGAAATAGAAGATACTCCCTAGGCCCACCTTTTAGGATAGAGGAAGGGGAAACTTGGAATTCAGCCTAAATGGGACTTTAATAGTGATCTGGTACAAGAGACCATGAAAACCAATCAAAGAGTGTACCAAAACTGATTGAATTGGGCGGACATCCTAGAAAAACATTGGAAGAGCATCTCACAACCTGGCTCAAGAGGCTGTGGGATCCAGGAGCAGATGGCTTCAGCCTGAGTGAAGTGGAAACAGACATATTGAATGATATAACTATTCATCAATTCTTAAGACAAAAACTGAATAATGTAGAGCAATACGGTAGAGATCTGTTCTTCATGGACTAGTATATATGAGCCATTAGGGATACAGTGTCATCACCAGATGAGATCCCCATGAATATCAGAGGCTGGAGGACAATAAAATGCAGACAGGCACTACAAAGGGAGCTGCTGGTGAGAGAGGTAGTGTTTGATGCCAGTTGCCAACCTGACAAAACCAAAGAGTGAAGAAAGAGGTTAACATGGCAAGGAGCTTGGGATGATATCAAGCTTTACTGTATTTTCTGATGCTCCTGAGGCTTGAGAAGATCTGAATGATGTGGGTTGTCTTGTATGTTGGGTACACAAGATGCCAAAGCAATAAGGAATGGTTGAGAGAAAGACAGGAAAAGATAAAGTGATGTGCCTAGGTCACTTGTAGACAACTCTGGCAAGATCTCTGTCAAGCTAGAGTTCCCAGGTAAAACAATTACCAGGAAGCCAAATGATTTGCTAGTGAACTGAAAACCTATGCAGCCAGAGCAATAGTTCACAAAAGGATTAATCTTATCCTCTGGAAGGTTAGTTATCCCTCCAAAGTATAAAGTGTAAAATATACTGGAGGAGGAGATTATTATTCCAAACCCAAACCCTTTTAGCAGCCATATGTGACCAGTGAAATACATAAGCTCTATAGCATTGTCTAAGAAACTCTGAAAATGAGAAGCGTGCTCTAAGGCAGCCTTGATGAACCAAATAACAGCAATAGCCTAGCCCTCCAGGGGTGGTGAGAAATGCAGTCTTCACAGCAGCAGCAGTGCCCCTAGGTAAGAAGACTAAACACATGTTTGTGGATTATAAATGACTAAATAGGATAGTGTCTCCCATCAGTACTCTTGTACTCAGTATTGCTATTTTGACAAAACAATTGATAGAAGTGATTGTATCTTTTCATGCTTCACGAGACTTTAAATTTCATTTTAGTATCTAGTGTTCAAAAACTAATCTCAAACTTGCTTGGAGTGGACGGGGGAAGGCCTTTAAAAATCCTATCTTACCCTATGTAAATGAAAAAAATGTTTTATTACATCATGCTACCTCTTAATTGTCCCATGCGTTTATTTTAAAAAAGAATTTATGTAAAACAATAGTGACGATAGAATTCAAGGGGTTTAAGAAAGGGCATCCTATATAAATTGGAAAGGGAACTCTCAAAATCCATTAGATTGTCTTATAAAATCATTAGTGTCAGTCATGGGTCACATCCCTTTTTCTATTAAACAGAAAGGCTCCAGAGACCCACAGAATAAAAATAAATAAAAAAAAAAAAACATTTGTCACTGCTACTGGTTGCATGACAGAATTAGGTAAGACCCCATTGCTGAAGATCTTCCATACTTTTGTGCAAGAAAGGAGACATAATATGAAGGCTTACATGGAAGTTCAGTACCTTCTGATTGCCTTTCATTGTTCTGGAAAACATTGCAAAGTGCTCTGGGAGGTTTGTCATCAACAATTCTATTTGGCTGTCAACCCTATGTGGTGCACTATCAGAATTCCAGGCAAGATGTACCTGCTGGTACAATTATGGCAAAACTATTTTTCCAACAATCAGCTTTCCAATTAGATTGAAAGCCTGATCCACAGAAGGGAATTTATTATTCTGAAAATGGATTCTTCTCTTATACATCCTATCCAGAGTTTCCTCTCCCTCCAGAAGGTAATTTATATCTGGTACTATAATCCAAGGCAAAAGTCCATAGCTAGTGAAGTCATTAGCCTCAGTTGGAAGTAAGTATTATTGTTCATTAGTTTTACCTGATATACCTGTCATTTGCTTTCTGAATAGATTACTATTGCTGTCAACCTCAGTTGGTCATGTAGTTAAATTACTTTTATTTATTTTTTGGCAATTAATGAGATGTGTACTATAGAGATTTATGAGTCTAATCAAGTACGTGAGACTAAATGATTACTCCTATGACACAGTTGTCCAACAATCAGTCATAGATGAGAAAAAATAATAAGAAACCTGCAGCGTCCCTTCCAAACCTCAGTGATCATCATGAAAGAGGAGAAGAAAAAAGTCCATCAGCGAAAACAATGGACTGCTGTGAACTTATGTCTTACAAATAAAGTATTCCCAAGAAAGTATTGTAAAGACATTAAAAAAAAAAGACCAAAGGAAGAGACTTAAAAAGGCAGAAGTTGTAGATCAAAGAAGGATGACTAGAGTACATAATTGCTGAGGAAGTGTAGGTCCTCCTGCACTAAATATGGGTCCCACAGAAGAAAATCATATATAACAACTCCATTGCAACTTAGTCATCTTCTGACTCTTGTAAACACCTCCACTGAAAGAAATGAAGAGACTTGAATTAAGAAGAAAAATTAAGAAGAAAAATATTTGGCCAACAAACAAATTGCATATGAACTATTCCCAGCACACAAACAGAAATAACATGAAAGTTTAAGGTAATTTTGTTCTTGAAAATTTATAGTCAATCCTATAGGAATAGCTCCCAGTGAGAACAATTTGGAAAAACTTCCAGAAAAAATATTTTAAAACATTTATTATAACCATGTTCAAACAATTCACAGAAGACATAAATGTACTCCAAGAGGATATAGAAAGTAAAATGAAATAAGGAAAAACAATTCAAGATAGGAAAATAAAACCCATACTATTATGCCCAACAAAAGATCTATTAATGTTGAAGAAATGGGGTTCTTATGATCAAATATTTTTTTAAATGCTGACTAATGCTCCAGTAGTATAGAGGAGCCTGGAATGAATTTATTGGTATAAGAAGGATAAACAACATAAGAAACTACAGGAAGTAATAGACAATACTATGCAACAGGTCAAAAAAAGTCTAAGAGAACACCAGAAAAATCAATGAAATTACAGGTATTAACACATATCTTTCAGTAATAATTCTGAATGTTAATGGTCTTAATTCCCCCAAACAAATACATTGGCAAGTGCATTAGAAAGCAATATAAGGCATTTTGGTGCTTCTGAGAAACGTAGCTCACCAACAAAAATAGACACCACGTTAGGATAACAGGGCAGAAAAATTTATCCCAAACAAATAGAACTAAGAATTATACAGGTGTAGCTATTGTAATATCTAATAAAATAAAGCTCAAAGCAAATTGAGTATACCTAATTTCATAAAACAAATACTCCTATGAGGAGGTCTCTGCAGGTATCAAACAGGGGTGTGAAACACTCAAAGAGATACGAATGAAAACAAAGCATTTCTTTATCAACCTGGATCAGATTTCTGGGAGTCTAATGCCAGGTGATTCATCGTTAACATATTTAAAACACACTATTACTTGGGAAAGGGTTTCCAGGCAACAATCAGTTCATCCAGTCCAGTCCAGAGCACAATAAAACATAAGGTATGGATACATAAAAAATCTCTTATAAAGTACATGCGACCATGAAGTTGAGGTCTATAAGTAAAAGGCCTAGAATCCAACATGATGTCTGACTGATAACATAGAGGTCAGCAGACCATAAAATACTTGTGATATACATCCAAAGAATGCTTAACATTCGGGGGGTGGAGGAAGAGTCTATAATAATAATTCTGAGAACTTTGGGTGAGATTTAACTCTATAGCAAAAGTGGATAAAGCTTGCCTCTACAGATAACAAAAAGGTCACCAGGTTGTTAATAAAATCTACTCTTAGCATCCTGGATGGGATGCAGGTATTTGATTTTATCTCCTTCATTGGGGAGATACCCCAGCATTACTAACATTCCTGGTTCTCTTACTGCTTCTCAATAAATACACAGATCTCTGTGCCTCCCAAGTTAAGATTTATCTGGAAACAGAGATAGTGGGTGACTTCAACATCCCGCTTTCACCAATAGACAGATTATCTGGGGAAAAATGAACAGAGGATAACAAGAATTAAATGAAATCATAATTCAAATGGACCTAAGAGATATCTACAGAACATTCTACTCAAACACTCAGGAGCGTGTATTCATTGCAGTGGGCTGTGGTTCTTTCTCTCTAGTAATTACATACTAGCACAAAATGCAGCTCTCAACAAATATAGGGAAATTTAAATAACACCTTGTAACTGAAGAGAAAGTCATGGGTTATTCTGTAAATGTGGCCATCTTACCACAGCAAGCTATACATTCAATGGCATCCCTGTCTAAATCATATGGCCATTCTTTACAAACATAGAAGAAATGATTAACAGTTTTTTGTTGTTGTTTTGTTTGTTTTGTTTTTAATGGAGATACTGTTGTTGTTTGCTGTTGTTATTGGCCTGCCTTCCTGATTGGGTTGGAAGGTGTCAAGGAAACTCATAACTCAGAGGCCTGGGAAGGTATCCCAGCTGTGTGCTAGGGCAGTGTCCCAAGGGTATCCTGAGGCACTGGATCCCAGGAACCAGACTGTTCTGAGAAGAGGCTTCCTCAACAGAGATGTGACAGTTCATAGGGGATGGTTACCCCAACCTCTGATGACCTGGGGAGGTTTGGAATTTGAGTCCTCTTCCTTCTTTGCTTTTTCTTTCTTTTTTTTTTTCTTCTGCATTGCTTCTTCCAATGAGAGAGTCACATTAGGCAGTAAATCTCTTTAAAGAAATTTATTGGAGGCTTGAATCCAGGAGAGGAGGGCCAAATCCAGGCGTGCCTGTCTCTGCTCCTGGGAGAAGGCAGCAGAGCATTGGACAGACACAGCTTCTATATAGGATTTCTTTTTTATTTCATTTTTTATTTATTACAATTTATTCACTTTGTATCCCAGGTATAGCCCCCTCCTACATCCTCTCCCAATCCTGCCCTCCTTCCCTCTTTGCCTCTCCTGTCCCTTCCTCAGTCCACTGATGGGGGGGGGGTCCTCTTCCCCTTCCATCTGACCCTAGCCTATCAGGTCTTTTCAGGACTGGCTACATTATCTTCCTCTGTGGCCTGGTAAGGCTGCCCCCACCCTTCAGGGGAAGATGATCAAAGAGGCCAGCCACTGAATTCATGTCAGAGACAGCCCCTGTTCCTCTTACTAGGAAGCCCATTTGGAGACTGAGCTGCAATATATCTCTATCTCTGTCTCTGTCTCTGTCTATCTCTCTCTTTCTCTCTCTATCTATGATTTCTTAAGGAGAGGAGTTTTCTACGGGATTTCCAGAGTGAGGATTGGTAGAATTTCAAGTTCTGAGCTTGGGGACCTCAGGGATTGATGGGCTTTCCTTTTCATTGACTGATCATTACTCCTCCTTAAGGATTGGTGGATCTTAGTGGGAAGTTCAAGGAATAAAAATCAGCAAAACAGTAGAGCAAAGATAGACATATATGTTAATAATATAGAATTGAGAACCTGTAAAAGTCCAAGAAACAACAGTTATCTTATATTTCAGATGCCAAAATAGATATCAAAGAAAAAAATAGTGTCTTCAACAAATTGTGGTCCTGGGAGACATTTATAGCTGAATGTGGAAGAATGAAACAATATCCTTGTCTCTTTACCTACACCAAACTCAATTCCAAATGGCAGAAACACCTTATCATAAAACTCCATGCCCTAAAGCTGCTAGAGAAAAAAA
>CM053754.1:6046635-6073982 GCA_028658305.1 Pachyuromys duprasi
CCAGTTTCAGCCTTTCTCCATGACTCTTCAATCAATTCAGTGGCTCAATAAACTAGGTTTTATTTGTGTCAATTTGTTGTTGTTCTGTAATTGCTGCTCCATCTTCTGTGAATAGATCTTTGTTCATGTCTCCCCCTAGAAAGGTCACACAACAGAGAGTGGGGGAGAGGAGAAAGATAATAGAAGAAGAAAAGCAAGAAGAACATAAAGAAGGGGGTAAGGAAAAATAAAAGAAAAATGAGGATTGCAACGGAGAAGAGTGGCGGGAAAAGCAGAAGAGGTGAGATGCCTAGAGAAGATGGGGAGGAGGTAAAGTGGGAAGGAGGGAAAGAGAAGGATGGGAGGAAGGAGAGGAGAGAAATGGGGAGGGGAAGGAGGCTGAAGAAGAAGAGGGGAAGGAGGGAAGGAGGGTTAGGAGAGGAAGGGAAAGAAAGGGTGGAGGAAGAGGAGACAGAGGAGGAGGAGTAGCTTGTAATTGTAATGACCTACGGACAAATAAGGGCACAAAAGGAGAACAGAACAAGCCATAAAACAATCAGGCCCTGGCTGGTTGGTGCCTGTCCTAGTTTCTTTTAAAGTTCGTGTTTCTGTTTTCCAAAGGTACATTCTATTCTCACATTTAATATAAGCATTTATGTGATAGATCAGATAGCACAGCTTGATGTTAGGAATGCTAAGATGACTTGTCTTATGAGTATTTGGAATGAAAATCAGAGGTGTTTTTTGTTTGTTTGTTTGTTTGTTTTATCTGTGACCACAACAAGGGCAAAGCTGAAACTCAATTCTAACTGGCACTGATAAGCACAGTGTAGAACAATGTTAATTTATAACTGAATGAAAAAAAAAATACCTTGTTTTGATGCTTGGGCATCAAAGGCAGTGGGACTCAGTGTATGCCAGAGAAAGTCCAAATCTCTTTTCGCTGGCTTTGGCTCCATAATCATCATGCCGTCTTGGTCTGGCTCCTTTAACTGAGGGCCATGAAGCACCACTACCACTTCTGTCTTCATTATCTCCACTACCTCTTTGGCATCCACAGTCTTTTGCACAATCTTAAGACTTAATAGACAGGCCTTCATGTACTGTGTGAGTACCCTTAAACACCGTGTTATTCTCCTGGCTTTTCAGTAGGGGTCTGAAGGTATATATTCTCTCTGGTCTGCAAAGTACAATAAAGAATGCAAACTTGTGGTGGTTGCAGGTTCTAAGCTGTCTCAGACAGTTTGGGTTTGTATGACAGTGGCATTGTGAGGAACTGGGGAAAGTGCACACTAATGCCAATCATCCTTCAGGTAAGAGAATGGCATTCATAAACATCAACTGTCTTGTAAAAATTGTTGCAGAATTGCATAAAATGCGATGAGGTCATCAAAGGTATGTTTACTAATTTTTCACTCCTGGGTACCCAGGTACTGTGCTTGTTCTAGGAAAGAAACAAGGGCCATAAGGGGAGAAAGGTGACACTACACACAGGTTAATACAGCAACCAAGAAAACAAAGTTGTAGAACTAAGATTCCTGTAGGTCAGGCTCCAGGTATTTGCTTGCATTAAGGACTTCTTGAACACTCTGAGTTTCAACATCTCGTTTATATTGTCTTATAAAGACACATGTGGATGATCTCCAAAACACCATACAAGTCAGAAGCTAAAAGAAATGAAATTTTAAAATGAGAAAATTATATAGAAAAATTTCATTTTGTTATAAGCCTCAAACAGGCATCACTGTGCTGGTCCTGTAAAGAGCAGAACAGAATCTTCAAAAGTAGGCCCCAGCCATATACATGGTACATATATACATGTGCAAGAAAAACGCTCTTACACATAAAAGAAAAGAAAACAAATCTTTCAAAAGCACCTCCCAAATTAGCAGCTCTGTGGTACCCTAAGACCTGGACCCCCTTCTGTTACAGAAGAATTCTGCCACTCTGTCTATGCTTCTCTTTTCCTCTTAAGCTTCCACATAGAACCTGTCAGGAGCCCCTCTCTGACACTAAACTGTGGTTTGTGAATTCTGCTTTTCAACTACATAAGTCACAACCACAAAAGGTGCTAGCTTGGCTCAAGATGATTTTGATGGGAGTTTTCTGAGACCCTATTTTCCCAACACTCGGGTCACACATAGGTGAGAAAAGTTCTATCATTCTGAAATCCATCCCAACATTTCGTATCTCAACCATCAAAAATTTCTATCATGATTGCTTAGGAAATATGCTTAGAGGTAATGCTATTAGTCACCAGAATGCATAAATATTTAATGATTTTTGAAAATTCCTCATTATATCCTTTAGTAATTCCCTGAGTAACAAGCATATGTAAAGAAGCAAACAATATTCATGGATGAGAGAAATCATAAGGTGTTTATCTCTCAGAATTTGACTTACCTCAGTCAGAATAATTATTTTAGCTCTATTTGTTTACCTGTCAATTTCATAATTTTATCTATTCTTAATAGTTGACTAATATTCCATTGTATAAATATACCATATGCTCTATACCTATTCCTCAGATAAAGGTTGTTTCCATTTCCTGGCTATTATAAGTAGAGCAGCAATGAACAAGGATGAGCAAGTAACTGTGCCTAGAAAATGGAGTCCTTTGCATATATATTAAAGAATGGTGTAGCTGGGTGATTACGGGATGTCAGATAGATATTCTGGTATAACTGGCTAAATGGTAATAACAGAACAGGCAAGGTTTAGCTGGAGTGGAAGAGTAGAGGTTAATGTGTAGAAAAAGGGATGGGCAAATATAAATAACACCAAGAACCTGAAAACTTACAACTGTGGATAATTCCTAAAACATAAGTACACACACACATATAAAAGGAGTTAAAATAAAGATAATCTAACAAGGGTATGATGATTCTATAGAAAACCAATATATATCCCAATAGCAGTGATAATTACTCTTTTGTGGGTGTTATACTGGGAAGTCCGATAGACTCCCCCAAACTGTTAGCTATTGTCATTGCTCTTGGTTACTCTCTAGAATTAGTCTACTGCCTGAGACTTGAGTCAGAACATTGGGAAATCAAGCTGGTATGGACCTGGAAGTTTTGTCTGAACTCAAAAGCATTGTCAGTGCTAGAAGGTGCTATGCATGCTACCAGGTGAGAAAAGTAATCGGCAGTCATATCCAACTATGAACCTTCAAACTATAACAATGCCTGTTCTTGCAAGAACAGGTCACTGGCTCACTAGTGTCACAAACATTATAGGAATAATAAGCCATATTTTATTGAATTTAAGCTTCAGTATACAAGATGAATCCATATCTGACACCATGATCTAGCTGAGAACCTCTGCCTATATAGAACATAGACCCTAGGGGAAAACCTACTATTATGATGGACTAAATTAACATAGATTAAATCAACTTCTAATAATGTATCATTTAACCCATAAATGAAATGCATCCCTCTGCCTTCATCTGAGAAGCTTATTTTTGAAATAGATGATTAAAGCAATAAACCACAACTGGCTAAGGTGCAGGAGTTAAGAGACTACAGAATGATCAATTCTATTGAGAACGTATATAGTTCACATGCTCCCATGGCTCAGGGTTCAGCACAGAAAAAGAATATGAAAGACTATGAGTGCTGAGGAATTGGATGACTACAAAGAAATGGCATCTTCTGAAGCCAGCAGGAAGCTGCACATATGAACTCATAGCAGTTGAGAACAACAACAACAACAAAACCCCACAAAAACAAAAGACAAACAAACAAAAAACAATCTGTGCTATCCACATCTGACCGAATCCCAGCACGGAGAGAGGGACTGGGGATACAATCCCACCACAAGACATGGAACTACTGACAACTATTAGCTTCTGGGAGAAGGAGACTTTTCGTAGAACATAACCCCAGTCAAGTCAACCACTCTCTAGTGGAAAGTCACACATCCACATTTAACTGGGGCTGGCTTATAGTTCAAAGGTTTACATATTGTAGCTGAGGGAAGTATAGTGGCACGCAGGCAGACATGGTGCTGAAGCTATAGCTGAGTAGTCTACATCTTAATCAGCAGGCAGCACGAAAAGTGACAATGGACCTGGCTTGAGCATCTGACAACTCAAAGCCTAATCCCTGTAACATACTTCTTCCAACAAAGCCACACCTATCCCCAAAAGGCCACACCTCCTGAGTGCAGAAAGCAATGGTTTGAGTGAAAACAGTCCTCCATAGGCTCATATGAAGTGGCACTCTTAACTTTGTTTAACAGTCCAAGATTCTTCTATCCAAGTACTAAACAGACCCAACCTTGTCATTAAATAATAAGTAAATAATAAATAAATAGATTTCCAAAGTTTAAAGCCTTTTCTGAGACTCATGGTAATCTCTTATTGTAACCCCTGTAGAATCAAAATAAAAAAAGCAGATCACATACTTCCAACACAAAATTGCACAAAATATACATTATCATTCCAAAAGGGAGGAAAGGAAGCCTAGTGAGGAAACGCTAGATCAGAAAAAAAAAGACCAAAAACTAGCTGTGTAAACACCAAACTCTGTAGCTCCATGTCTGATGTCAAAGTGCTCTGCAGCTCTCTTAACTCCTTTCAGTTTCATTGATCTCAGCACACCTTTCCTCGGGCTGATTTCATACGCTGCTAGCAGCTTTCCTAGGCAAATATTCCACAGCTCTGGCATCACCAACATCTTGGGGTCTCCAAAACCATCCAAGCTTCTCCTTCACAGCTTCAAGTAATGGCCACTCTAGGTTTTCATGTAGGGACACCTCTAACATATGACTGGCCTCAGAAAGCTCTCTTTTGTAGCAGTGCAAGATTTCATTATCCCTTTCTTATCTCTTTTTTCTCGAAGTCCAGAACCATGAGACCGAAAGAGCCACATTCTGCTACTTGCTGGGGCTGGAACATGACCCCCTTGCTCAAATGCATTTTTTTTTTTTTACCAACTTTTAGTTTTAGATGGTTTCCTTCCTTACTTAAGCATGGCTGCCCTGAGGCTTTCTCTGTAGACCAGTCTGGCCTTGAACTCATAGATCTGCCTGCTTCTGCCTCCTGAGTGCTGATAATAAAGGCATGTACTGCTGCTCCTGGCCTTAAGCTTCTTTAATTCATTATCACATTTCTTTAATTCTTTTCTCAAGTTAGAAGCTTAGCTGGGTGTGATTTTGCTCTGAGGTCACCACTTTCTTTATTTCAATTAGCATCAAGCTTTACCTTAATCTGTTTATACTTACTGGTATCCCTTTTCTTCTCAAAATATATATTTTATATATTTTTTTCTTGCTCAGGTTGCTGCTTTTCATTATAGATATGCATAATACTGGCCACCAATAACCACATGACACAGTCCATACTAAGGCTTTTTGAAATCTCCTCTGCCAAAGCTGTTAATTCATAACTCTTCAATTTAGCCACGGACAACACAGGGAGATTTTTTTTTCAGTTAAGGGCAGAAGACAGCCACATTCTTTGATAAAATATTACAAGAATGGTCTCTAGGCCCATATACCAAAATTCCTCTCCCCTGAAGCCTCTTGAAGCAGACCCACACAGTTCAATTTACCCTCAGCACCACTGTTTTCCATAATTTTAGTACTATGGCCCATTAAGTCCCACATGAAGCTTCAAATGCATTTCTAACCTAAAGTCCACACTCCTTCAAAAAAAAAAAAAGCCTGTTCAAGACTATCACAGCAATAACTCAGTTATTTTTATTCTATTGCCATGAAGAGACACCATGACCATGACAACTCTTACAAAGAAAAATATTCAATTGAAGCTGGCTTAGAGTTCAAAGGTTTAGTTCATTATCATCATGGTGAAAAGTATGGTGGCATGTAGGCAGACATGGTGCTGGAGAGGTAGTTGAGAGTTCTATTTCTGAACCATTGGTCAGCAGGAAGAAACACTGATGTGGCTTGAACCTATGAAAATTCAAAGCCTATATTCAATAACATTTTCTTCAGCAAGTCCACACTTACTCCAGCAAGGCCACACATCCTAAGAGTACTAGTTAGTATCAGCCAGTAGAGGGACATTTTCATTCAACGAATGACAAACTCTCAAAAATCAAAATTTTTAGTAATTTTAATATCTTGCTACATTCTTTTTATACTTGTAGAGCTCACCAATAGTTCAGAACAAAACATACATGTAGAAATTGTGAATTAAATTAAATTTCTCATTCTTTTGTCTTTTCCTTTCTTCTCCTCCCTTTTTCCAACCCCTTAAACTCTTCACTCATTTCTTCTTCTTTTTTTCTCCTGCCTTATCTACTGTTTAAATTCTGGGTTTGGGAAACATAGAATCAGCATTTGATGAGAATATCATTTACTGAAGTGGCTTCCTTGAACGAAATCCTAGATCTTCCAATATCCTCTGCAAGTTAATTAATAATTCAACAATGTCAACTTGTTTAATGTCTTGTTTTCAATTTAACGTACTTTGAAAATGAACTAAATATTCATTATTATTATACAAGTTCTAGCACAAGGACAAAATCTTAGTAATATTGTTGCAGCTTACATGAGATATATATGTATGTTAGTCACAGGTGACAATGTAGGAATACAAATTCAGAAACAGAACAAAGCATTTATAATTGTGTAGAAATACAGAAAAGGTTGCAAACCAATTCAAGAATAAAACTGCATGAGAGTTTGAAGGAAGCATGGTTGAGTACTACATATTTGAAGGAAGCATAGGCAGATACTGAGGGTTTGAAGAACGTAAGACAGTCTCATAAACTTACCTGAAAATTGTCACAAATTGAAAATGCAAAGACCTTAGAAATCTCATTTATCAAATAATAAAGGCATTAGTAGTGTGATTTCTGGGACATTTATTTTATTTATTGCTAATGGTCAAGGTAATAAAGGTCAAAACTTGCAGAATGATTGATTTTTTTTCTTCTTCTGAATAGCAGAGCTGGCTGTGGATTTAAAGGCACCCTCACAAGTGAGATGCTTTTATTGCAAGACCAGCTACATTCACCTGCTTAAATGTTAGGAAAGATAAATTCTTTGAAATTGCAAACTCATCCAGTCATTTGTTTTTCAAGCCAGTTATCGAAGTTAAAACTATATGAAATCATTACGTAACAAAGAGGACACACAAGTAAAGGAGAAAAGTCTAGACTCATGACCTCGGGAGGAAAAGAAATTGGGGGTGAGGTATGAAACATTAGAAATGGTAACTAACTTGTAGTTGTCTATTTCTTTTCATAACCAAGCTTTGGCAGCTAAAATGAAGCTTAGAGAATATTGTTTTTGTTGTTTGTTTTTTAATTCATTTTATTTTTATTAATTACAGTTTATTCACTTTGTAACTCAGCTGTTGCCCCCTCCCCCACTCCCAATCCCACCCTCCATCCTGCTTCTTCTCCTATGCCCGTTCCCCAGTCCAACTATAGGGGAGGTATTCCTCCCCTTCTATCTGATCCTAGTCGAACAGGTCTCATCAGGACTGATTTCATTGTCTTCCTCTGTGGACTGGAAAGGCTGACCCCCTCCCCGGGGGGAGGTAATCAAAGAGTCAGGCCTGAGTTAATGTCAGAGACATTCCCTGTTCCCATTACTAGGGTACCCTCTTGGACACTGAACTGCCATGGGCTACACCTGTGCATGGGGTTCTAGGTTATCTCCATGAATGGTCCCTGGTTGGATTATTAGACTCACAAAAGAATGCTGTGCCCAGATTTTTTGATTCTTTTGCTCTCCTTGTGGAGCTCCTGTCCTTTCCAAGTCTTTCTATCCCCTCCCCCCTTCTTTCATAAGATTCCCTGCATTCTGTTCAAAGTTCGGCTATGAGTCCCAGCATATGTTTTGATATCCTTCTGGGTAGAGTCTTTCAGAGATCCTGTGTGATAGGCTCCTGTGCTGGTCCCTATTTTCTCCCTCTTCTGATGTCTGTACCATTTGCCTTTCTGAATGAAGATTGAACATCTTATCAAGGGTCCTCCTTCTTTATTAGCTTCTTTAAGTGTACAGATTTTAGAAGTGAGTATATACCATATGAGTCTTTCTGCTTCTGCGTTACCTAATTCAGGATGATCTTTTCTAGATCCCACCATTTGCCGAAAATTTCATTATCTCCTTGTTTGTAATTGCTGAGTAGTATTCCATTGTGTAAAAGTACCACAATTTCTGTATACATTCCTCTACTGAGGGACATCTGGGTCTTCATGAAACTGAAAAGCTTCTGTAAAGTAAAGGACATTGTCGTCAGAACGGAACAACAGCCTACAGATTGAGAAAGGATCTTCACCAACCCTGTGTCTCACAGAGGGCTAATATCCAGAATATATAAAGAATTTAAAACATTAAACAACAACAAAGTAAGTAATTCAATTTAAAAATGGGGTATGAGCTAAACAGAGAATTCTCAATAAAGGAATACCAAATGGCAGAGAAACACTTAAAGAAATGCTCAACATCCTTAGCTATCAGGGAAATGCAAGTCAAAACGACCCTAAGATTTCAACTTATACCCATCAGAATGGCTAAGATCAAAAACTCAATTGACAGCACATGCTGGAGAGGATGTGGAGAAAGAGGAACCCTACTGCATTGCTGAAGTGAATGTAAACTTGTACAACCACTTTTGAAATCAATCTGGCGCTTTCTCACACAATTAGGAATAGCACTTTTTAAAGATTGATCTATACCACTCTTAGGCATATATCTAAGAGATGTTCAAGTATACAACAAGGACATTTGCTCAACCATGTTCGTAGCAGCTTTATTTGTAATGGACAGAATCTGGAAGCTTAGAGAATCTTATAGAAAAATGTAAGCCTTTGCTAATACATGAATGTCTATTAGAAAGAGAGAATTAACATATCAAAAATTGCCAACCATGCTAGAGAAAATGTTTCAAGAGGTAGACAACATTTTCTGAAAAGAGCAGTGTCTACAGAGGAGAGATAATGTTAAAGACTTGGGTTCTTGGATACCTGCTCATTCTTTGCGAGCTGCACAGAAACTTTGCCATTGGGGAAACTTCTGGAGAGTGTTAGCTTCCATGTCTCACCGAAATATTTTCAATTTTGAGCAACTTGTGTGTACTCATGAATACAGTATGTGTGATAACGATGATGTTGAAGTTGAGGGGGATAAGTTCACTCTAATAAACTAGATATTTTTATTGTTAGGATGAAATGACAAGTTTCTGAAGCATATTCTGGGACTTGATTAAGATATGAATACACCATTAAAATACTTGATATAATCTCCATGGTCTTTTCCTAAGAAATCAAAATAATTGATTCTATGGAAGTAGATAGTGAAATGGTGGTTATTAGAAATTTTTTTTTAAAAAAGTGAATGGAGACATAGGAATAAATACAGGTTACCAACACATAGTTTTCCAGGGGTAATCACTTCCAAAGTTTCTCAGCACAGTTGAATGACTGTAACATTCATAATATAGTAACATAAACATTACTATAATAAGTTATAGTATATTTATGTAAAGGTTTTTTTCAATGAGAAGAGAGGAGATAAATAATGTTTCAAAACATGGAACTCCATATTATTCTGATTTCTTTATTACAGAGTATATCATTTATATAAAAATGTAGCAAAATTACTATGTGCCAATAAAAAATTGGAAAATAAAATTCAGAAACAGACTGAAGGGCAGTTATAAAAATTGATACATAGTAAATTGCCATGTCAAACCAATACAATAAATTTCAATTTACACAAATGATAATGGAATCAACTAGGTATAACTTTGAAAACAACCTTAATATTGGGCCTAAGAGATATTAGCATAACTCAGAGTCTTCCAACTAGTTGAAACTATGTTTTCTTTAACTCACTGAATATCAGTGATGTTTATGGATGTTTTAGGATATGATAAAGAGGAAATGATATTGGTTAGTGTACATCAAAGGGCAAGAATTATAACAAAATCTTATAGTTGCATGTCAGGCCATATGAGAGAAAAATTTCCTGACAAAAATGTTAGTTATGCCAAAGTGCAGAAGTCATATTCTAGGTAGCTTGATAAGGAAATATAAATATAAAATTGTAATGTTGTGAAGGGGAAAATAAAAATATGGATTCTTTATTGAATTTTGTACATTAATTACTGTTGATTTTAATACAAAATTTACATACAACACAAATTAGCAAATTTGAGTGACTAAGAATGAAATATTGATTACATTTTACATGATAAAATTGCACTCTATTTATACATAAAAATATTTGAATAAAATTAGTCACCTTTGCTAATGAAATACTATGCTTACATGATTAATCCTCCAGAATATGCCTACAAACTTGAGTGGAATGGTGTCTCAGGCATCTGAATTGACAAAAATATAAACATCATTTTGAAATCAGTGTGTCAGTTTACTGCTGGAGTCTTGCGAGCATAGCCAAAGGGCATTAGTCCTGTTCCTTTTCACATACATGTTTTATAGAGTGTAACACAGGAGCCAGACCACTACTTCATAGATTATGCAACAATGAACAAACACTGAATAAGATTAAAGGCAAAGCCATAGGAAAAATGGAAACAAAATGAAATGCAGAAACAAATAAGAATAATTTTGTGAGTACTGAATAAAAAAATCACCCAAGCAATACAGGAATTAATCCAAATAACTTTTTATCTCTTATTATTTTTTTTGAGAACAGGCTGTCATTAGCTGTCTGGTATAAGCTCATATTCCTCTTAACTCAGTGGCCTGAGTGACATTATAGGCATATTCCATCATGTTCTGTCCTGAATGACTTTTGAACCAGGTATGTGCTCTCAGGCTAAACCAACAGGAATTGTTAACTCATTTAGCATTCATATGCCTAGCTTGTTTTTCTGCACTCTGCTCCCTGAGTTGGGAAGCACTATCTGCTTCCTCAGCAACTACCCCTTCAGACAAGGCTGTGGGGGAATGCTGGAGATGTGTTCTTGGAGTGTGCAGTCTGTGCTCCTTGCAAGTTGCTGTGTGCAGTGCGGGCTGCCTCCTCTGCTTCACTGCTGGTTGGGATACCTCTGATGCTGCTTTTCTGCTGGCTTCAGTATCTCTCCCTGCTTCCACTGCTGCAGGCTTGGCTATGTCCACCACTGCTTCCTCCTGTTTTGGGGAAGTGCCTGGGAATCTATTCCCCAGTTGAAGTCCATGGTGATGTCCACAGGGTTGACCTGTGTCCTATTGGACTCAGATGAGGTTTTGTCTCCCTTCTCCCCAGGCTCCTCGTATGGTTATTTTGGCTTCCACAGGGCCTCGATTCGACAGGGAAACCCAGGCTCTGATGCCCTGGTTTGCACAGTTCTTTTATGGTGGAGAGTTGGGCACACAGCAAGTCTCTGTGCTCTTGGGTGCAGCCTAGTTCAGAGCTGGCAGTGCTTACCTGCCATTCTGTGGGATCTTTTCCCGGGGAAGGCTGGGTGACCTAGGTCAGTCCCGTTTCCTTCCTTCCCTGTGGGTTTTTCTTGCAACTGGGACTCCCAGTTTCTGGTGTTTTTTTGTGCCCACAGCTCAGCCTGGGAATGTGATCAGGACTCGCAATCCTGTGGCTCTCGGAGATCGAGTGCCTGTGCTACCCGGGATCTCTTCTGGGTTCTGTCTGGGTGTCCTGGGAATGGACCAGGCTGGTTCCCACACCTTGGGGCTTCCTCTTACATGGAAAACAGGATCGCTGTTGTTTTAGGGCCAAGAGTTCAGGCTCTTGGTCACTATACCGAAAATGTTGTTCTGCAGCTCAGAAGCAGCATCCTCCTCACACCACCATCTTTTCCTGCCATTTTTATTTATTATTTTTCATATTAATTACAGTTTATTCACTTTGTATCCCAGCTGCAGTCCCCTCCCTCAGTCCCTCCCAATTGCACCCTCCCTCTCTCATCTCATTCCTGTCCCTCTCTAAGTCTATTGATGGAGAAGATTCTTCCCCCCTTTCATCTGATCCTAGCTTATCAAATCTCTTCAGGGCTGACTACAATGTCCTCTTCTGTGGCTTAGCAAGGCTGTTCCTCCTTCGGGGGGTGGGGGGAGGTCAAAGAGCCAGCCATTGAGTTCATGTCTGAGACAGTCCCTGTTCCCCTAACTAAGGAACCCACTTGGTTACTCAGCTGTGATGGGCTATATCTGGGCAGAGGTTCTAGGTTATATCCATTCATGGACCTTGGTTGGAGAAACAGTCTCAGAAAAGACCCCTGGTCCCAGACATATTTGGTCTTTGTGGAGCTCCTGTTCTCTCCGGGTCATACAAACTCCTCCTTCTTTCAAATGATTCCCTACACTCTGCCCAAGGTTTGGTTATGAATCGCAGCATCTGTTTGGATACACTGTGAGGAAGAGTCTTTCAGGGGCTCTCTATGGTAGGCTCCTGTCCTGTTATTTGTTTTCTCCTACTTCCAATGTCCATCCCATTTGTCTTTCTAAGTGAGAATTGATCATCTTACCCCGGGTCCTCTTTCTTGTTTATCTTCTTTAGGTGTACAGATCTTAGTATGTTTATCCTATTTTATAGGTCTACTATCCACTTATACATGAGTATATACCATGTGTGTGTTTCTGTTTCTGGGATACCTCACTCAGGATGATCTTTTCTAGGTCCCACCATTTGCCTGCAAAATTCATGATTTCCTTATTTTTAATTCCTGAGTATTATTCCATTGTGTAAAAGTATTTTTAAGTGATAATAATTAACCTCTTAAAACTTTGCTTCTAAATAAAATTTCTCACTAAAAGATATTTCTCATGTGGAGACATTAATTTTAGTTGAAAGACTGGGGTATCTTACTCTCATAAGGAAAGGATGCAATTTAGAAGATAATACTTAGTCAGGAGGAATAATAATAACACTAATGGGATTGACTTTGGTTAGGATCATTTGAATATAAAAATGAGGTACTAAAATGAAATAAAAAAGGGCGGCAGGGAAGTAAAGGAAAAAATGCTGACTTACTATGCTGAGTTAATGATATTCATAATAAATTTGCATTAATATTAGAAATTCCCCCCAAGTTAGAAACTGAAGAATTTTTTACCTCAAACTATAAACACAAGTTAAAGCAAACCTAAGTCATGCTGATGCACCCAGCAATAACTGAGGTTGAAAGCCCAAGATCACCATCTACAGGGTGATGATTCTTGTAACTTCATCCCCATGTCAAAAGACTACAAATGGAGCACTTGTAAGACTCTCCTTATCAGTAATAATAAAAAGAAAGATTTGAGATTAGAGTTGAAAAGAGGTGACCTACTAAAGTTCTGGATGAGATGGAGTAAAGGATTCATGCTTGCTCTGTGTGAAACACACAGCTTCTCCTGCAAAGAAAGTACCATGGAAAACCTCTCTAAAGGCCAAAGGTCAAAACAAATGGCAACTATAGATTGGAGAAGCTTATTTGCTATTGAACTTGCTGAATTGGAAATCTCTCTTGCTCTCTCGTTTTCTTGCTTTCTCTCTTCCTCACTCCACCATCACCTCCAGTGGAAATTAAAACCAGCTGAAAGCACATAATTGACAGACATGAGCACTGTACTCCATGTGATATAATTATTCACATAAAGAGAAAGAAAAACTCAACCAGCGCTCCTATGATGGGGAAGATTTAATATGATCTCTAGCTAAAACATTACCATTAAAAAAACCTTGTGTTTTTATGTACAAGCTATGTAGAAATGGAAATAAAATGAGAAAGTATAAAGTTAGTTGTCATCTATCTATGAAAAACTGAAGAAATCAAAGAAGTAATCTGGAGAAACAATGGACTTAATTTGAAAGGCTCAATGCAGTAAAGACATAAATTGAGTCATTCCACGGTCAATCAATATCGCCCCAGGAGCTCTTTTTTGATCTAGATAAACTTATATTCAAATTTGAATGAATTATAAGGAATGAAAACATGTTGAAACATTTACTTTTAAAAGAAGAGCAAATTTGGAAAAGTCACATTACTTAGAAGCATGCCTGGGAACCAACTGTCAATAAATGTTCCCAGGCTTGGGTGGAAAAAAATAGAATTCAAGAATAACCCCTAAAATATCTCAAATGATATTAAGGAAGGGTAGTCTTACCAACATATTATTTTAAAATTTCTATGTATAAAACTATTAAGTTTTTAAATAAAACTATGTAAAATGCAATGAGGAAAAACAAAATCAAATCAATTAATTGGAGTTTGTAAAATTGAAACTTTTCTTTCTTAAAGAACAGTAGGACTAGGGGAGGGGGCATGTGGGCAGAATGGTGGAACTGCAAGGAGAGGAGGGAGGGGCCTATGACCAAGATCTGTACAACTAAAGAAGCTAAGCAAGAAGGAGGACTCTGAGTAAGATGCTCAATCTTCATTCAGAAAGGCAATCAGGATAGATATCAGAAGAGGGAGAAAACAAGCACCAAGGGAGTGTCCTACCACAAAGGGCCTCTGAAAGATTCTACCCAGCAGACTATTAAAGCAGATTCTGAGACTCATAGCCAAACTTTGGGCAGAGTGCACGGAATATTAGGAAAGAATGGAGAGGTAGACCTGGAGGGGACTGGAGCTCCACAGGGAGAGCAACAGTACCAAAAATCTGGGCCCTGGGTCTTTCTGAGATTGATACTCCAACTAAGGGCCGTTCGTGGGGATAACATAGACATCCTGGACAGATGTAGCCCATGGCAGTTCAGTGTCCAAGAGGGTTCCCTAGTAATGGGAACAGGGGCTGTCTCTGACATGAATTCAGTGGCTGGCTCTTTGATCACCTCCCCCTGAGGGGGCAGGCAGCCTTACCAGGTCATAGAGGAAGACAATGCATCCAGTCCTGATGAGACCTGATAGGCTATGGTCAGATGGAAGGGGAGGAGGACTTCCCCTATCAATGGACTGGGAAAGGGGCATGGGAGTAGAGGAGAGAGGGCAGGATTGGGAGGGAATGAGAGAGGGAGCTACAGCTGGGATACAAAATGAATACATTGTAATAAAAATTAAAAATAAAAACAAAACAAAACAGCAGAATTTGGTTTTACCCTAGGCCTATGGACTGAATAGTCTTAGGTTCTTAGTTACTCAGAGTGTTGAGTATGAGTTCCATCTCATGGAATGAGATACTGGTTGGTTACTCCCACAGTCTTTATGCCATCATTGCCCTCCCAGATAGTGCAGGCAGGATGTCTTTGTAGATCAGAGGGTTTGTGGCTGAGGTAGTGTTTATATATCTTTTATTTTTGGTACAATAAAATTACTCCTAATTGCATTCTTTTATATTTGTAGGAGAGTGCCTTTCTCAGCCATCATAGCAAAGCTTTCTTTTGCAGCAGATGGGACCAAATACAGGGCCCACATCCAGACATAGTGCAGAGAATATGAGATCTTGGAGCACTCAACCCTTAACAAGATGCCTTCATTTTATCCCTCCCCTAAGGGCTCAGAAAACCTGCAAAGGGGGAGCCATATAGTATGCAAGTTCCAGAGCGGACTGAGGTCACCAACGAAACAGTTCCCTCTAAATCAACAGTCAATTAACAAACTTATTAATTCACAGAGCACCTGACATATCAAACACAGGGCTTGGGTTCTCTAGCTGAAAGAAGACATGGACACATGTCCCCATCCCTAGTCCACAATCTATAATCAACTGATAACCGCTTGCAAATGAAAAATCAGTTCTCTCCAAAGGAGTCTCAAGGGACATACAAGACACACTACATGCCTAGCAGTAGATAGTCAACAGAAAATGAATTCAACAGCATCTTTGGAGGTTTATGTGCTAATAATGTCATGCCAGGCCTTTTTACATGTTTTGTCTTATTTTATTTCTATATTTTATCTCCTTTTACCCTACAGTTCTTTTGGATATATATATTATGGCTTCTAGTTTAGTGATTTTATAGGATCCTTGAGTATGCGAATGAGTGGGTCTCTGTTCCTTGTGCCTTTTCATAGTCTCCTTTACTTCTGTTTGTTTGTTTTGCCTTATTACAATATGTTAGTTTTGTTTGTTCTACTATTTTATCATTATCCCTTAGAATCCTGTTTGTTTTCTAATGAGAGACATGAAGGGTGTAGATCCAGATGGAAGGAGGTGAGAAGGAACTAGGATGAGTAGAGAGAAAACCATAGCCAGGATATATTATGTCATAAAAATATCTATTTTCAGTGAATGAAAGGAAAAGATTCTGTTAAGAACAAAAAGGCAAGCTGTACAATTGAAGAAATATTTGCACGTCACATACTTAATGGCATATTGTATGTGGAATACATAGAGTCTGTTGTTGCCCTACGGTAGTTCTGCCTGTAAAACGTATCCCCTGCACATAGGGAGCAACAAATGCAGCATTGACATCTGAATAGGCGGACACTCATGAGTGCTTTATTCATTTTGATTCTAGGTTGCCATGCAAATCCCATCATTTTTCAGAAGTATATAGGCTCTATTTAGACTCATTCAACACGAGAATTTAATTTTAAAAACTTATATTAATATTATTTATTTGAAAAATAAGAACTCAAACTTCAAGAACGTATAACCAAAAATCAGTTTCTAACAGTCTCTCAGAGGAAATTAGAAAAGAAAGAGTATGTTTGTTTCTTGTGACACTGGATGTATATCCTAATCTTTACAGTTTCTCTGTTAGTTATTTGTAATGAATCATCTCCATATTTTGGGCAATATGAATATTTTCTCCTATATAGATGTGCAGTGACTTTAGTGTTAGCCCTTTATCTACTATGGTCAAGCAGAGGGAAGAGAGTATTGCTTACAATCATGTATGCTCTACTTAGCAAAGAACAGTTCGACTCTAGCAGATATCAAACTCAGACTGATTGTGAGTAATGGTGGATGGATGTTAAAACGACAGGTGTTGTGCAAGAAGACAAATGGCTGCAGGAATATAGCCATGACTAAAATCAACTGAATATCTACTTCAAAAAGGAGCTGCTGCTCTAGGTGGTGTGAGCTCACTGGTAGACTAATCAACATATATGAATTTCACACGGATGGGCTTTTTCCTTCTGGACAACACAATAAAAAGTAAGAAATGACAGAAAAAGAAAAATTCATATCAGTGCAAAAACATCCTGCACCTAGCTCTAATTATTTTTATCTAAATCTGTAATTTATTTTATGAGGTTAGGCTACATAACAAAGATATTTCATGTTCAGTTCTTGTGATATGTTGTGGAAAGTTCTTAGAAAATTTATTTTAATTTTCCTTTCAATATGTCCAGTGGACCCTTAAAATGCTCTTTGGGGCTATATATTATACCATTATCTTTGCCATGAACTTGTCTTGCTCTAATGTTGAAGAGTTTGTCTGCAGTTCTTTAAAGTTACTGTTTGTAGACAATGTTGCTGGCCTCTGTGGTCAGCTTGGCTCTGGGTCTTTGGGACACTATAGCAATTCTGACTCAGGAGCCTGTCTCATTGACTCAGAATAATTAAAAGTTTTGACTTTTTTTTTTCAAAAATTGAGAATGGAATCCCATCTTTTGTAAAATTTTCCCTTTATTTAGTCAATTTACTGCCTGTTACCACCCTTCCCTTCCTGCCTCCCAGTCCACTCTCATGCTGCCTTCCTTTTACCCCCTTCTTCTCCTCAGAGAATGGAATGCCCTCAAGGGGCATCAACACACCCTGGCACCTCAAAGACATCCTCAAGGTGCCAACCATCTTCCATTGAGGCCTGACAAGGCAGCCCAGCTAGGGATCCAGAGGTAGGAGACAAAGTCAGAGACAGCCCCTACACCCTTGAAAGGAACCCATATGTTGACTGAGCTGCACATCTGCTACATATGTGTAAAGGGGCTCGGCCCAGCCCATGCGTGCTGTTTGCTTGCTGTTTCAGTCTCTGTGAGCCCCCACAGGCCCAAGTTACTTTACTCTGTAGGTCTCTTTATGATGTCCTTGTTCTCTCTAGCCCCCTCTCTTCTTCCCCCACTCTTCCATAAGACTCCCCTGAGCTCAGCCTCCTGGTTAGCTGTGAGTCTCTGCCTCTGGATGAAGTCTTTCAGATGACAGTTATGTTTGGGGTCTATATGCAAGCGTGGCAGAGTATCATTAATCAAGACAGGGGTAGGGTCACTCCCACGAGGTGGGTCTCCAGTTGGGCTATTCACTGGTTTGCCATTGCTGCAATCTCTGCTCCATTATTATCCCTGCGCTTTTTGGAGGCAAGACAAACACTGGGTGGAAAGTTTATGGGTGGGGCAGTGGCTCCCTCCCCTCACTGAACATCCCACCCAGCTACAGGAGGTGGCAACTTCAGGCTCCTTAACTGGTGCTACTAGGAGTCTCAGCTAGGATCACCTGAATAGACTCCTGGAAGTCTCCCTTTTCCAAAGATGCCCCCCCTCATTCATTTCTATTCTTTCTCCCAGTTGTTTTCTACCTAAATGCCCTGCTCTCCCCATACCCGGTTCTGTTACCCTCACCATCCCCTCTCCCACTCAGACCTCTCTCTCAATCTACTAAGTGAGGTAACCCACACCCAGAAAGACATACATGGTATGTACTCACTTACAAGTGGGTATTAGCCATAAAGTACAGGATCATCATGCTTGAGTCTCACTTAGAAGAGGAAATAAGATACAGATCTGAAAAAGTTTTGACTTTTAAGACATGCTTCAGTTGAAGATCAAGTTTTGTCATCTGCCTACTCTGTCACCTTGAATGAATGACTAATACATATATTGCTCATTTCTCTGATGTGTAAGTAGGAGTAACAGTACCTGCCTTGCAAAATATGAGTAAGTTAACATATGTAAATCACATTGGGAATATTGGTGCCTGTCAAACAAATATTTAAGTGATGTTATCTTAAATTAAATCATCTTACTAAACCTTGTCACACTGAGACAGGCATTCACTCTCTGACTTTTTCTTCACATATTAATGAAAAAAATTAATAACCTGAAGCCAGTTTTCCATGTAAGGCTCCTGCCTTTGCCTGTCTACCCTTCTGTCACATAATTAAGTATCTTACTTTCTGTATCTATACCCCAGGTTTGTATATTCATGTTGTTTATTTTGTTATGCATTTTATTTATATACACTGTCTCCTGTGCTTTTTTCTATATGTTGTAGTAATGGGTGACAGTTTTCCTGATATTAATCTCAAATTTGAAGTCCTTTGTGCTTTTGAGAAAATAATACAGTATGGTAAAACTGGTGGAAATACAAGAGTTTTGTATCGCCACATTTAATAAGCAGCTTCATCTGCATTGTGCCATACTTGAAATTCATGAAAATGTTTCAAGTTAATAAAAATGGAAAAACACCAATATATAAACTATACAATGTAAATTTAAGTTAAAAAATATTACCAAGACAAAATTTCAAAGAATTTGATAGTAATACTACTATCAAAAGTAATAAATTTCCCAACATGGGATGTATTCAACTACAGAATGGGTAAAGACAACTTTTTGATGTGCTGGAGGAAGGGTATAGATTTTGAGGTGGATGGTTGCACCCATCTGCAAGTTGATGTTAATTTTTTGTGAATTTTTTAATTCTCAAAGAAAAATAAGTGTGTTTAAAAATTGTGGTGGCAAATTTTACACAATGAAAATGTTTTTTATAAATTGAAATGGTTACTAAATTTAAAACAGTTAATGTCAGCTCTTCATTTTCAGATTCCTTGGATGGAATGTGCAAGACATTCCAGCAAGACAGCAAGTGTTCCTTCCTTTTTTCCTCACTTTTGTTGTCAGAGTGGAAAGCTTTAATCAGAATGGCATATATAGGCTCTTTCCTGCATCATTTTCTATATAACCAGGAGCTTTTTTTTTACATCTGAAACTTGAAGAGAACTAGGAATCATTGATGTTGAAAGATTAAAGGATTATTTTGAATTGGAGTTGTCCAAAGACCCAGGGCAAGGCAGATTGAACGATTTTTATTTGGTGATAAAGTTGGTACCTCTACTTTGAAAGGCAATGAAAATGTGAATTTTTGGAATTGGTGGAGGGAGTGGTCTTAGGGATAGCTTGAGGCAAATCACCTGCTTCTAGAGTGATGCCCCAAGATCGTTGGACTATTCTTGGTGTGATTTAGAAGCTGAATGTCCTTTAAACGTCTTGCATCAAAATCTTGGTTCCTTCAGTAGCATTATTGACTGTTAGTGGAAGGTCTGAGAGATGGGGACACTTGAGAGGTGTATAGGTCAGTGATGAGATGCACCTGGAGGACAGTTGTGGAACATTTGTCCCTTTCTCACTCTGTTCACTGCATTGTAAAGTGAGTGTTTTTGCTCCTCCATATACTCTAACAAGCTGCAAACCAATGGACCAACTGTCTGATCATCAGTTGCAACTTCTAAATCCATATGGCAACGTGAAAATTCCATCTCATAAGTTGATGGTGTTCGATGCATGTTGTATTCACACAAAGCTGAGAAACACTTTCATCCAAGACTATCTGAGTCATACTAAATCAGATCGGGATGTGGTTCTCTATGGCACCCTCCATGTGTTCCAGGTACTAAGCTTGATGCGTGTGCCCTCTCTTCACTCTCTGCATGTGGTGTGTATATGTTATTTATATGTATGGCCTGGGGAATGGAATGAAGTTGGATGAATTCAAAGGAAAAATTTGTGTTTAAAAAGACAAAAAGAATATTTGTATTATTATAAGTCTAAATTTTTGAGGCATGATTAGAAATTCCAGAAAATTTCTGGAACTAAGAATAGGTATGGCAAGGGAGAAGAGCTTAGTCTACGGTCAAGACATAAGTTAAAGTTCTAGAACCTGCACACAAATCTGAACATGGTGGATTATGCTCATAATCCCACACTAGGAAGGCTAAAGCAGCCAGATTCCTAGAAGCCACTAGCCAGTCAACCTTGTCTAAGCAATGAATCCCAGGCCAATGGAGGCCCCTGTGAGAAAACATACCAAAGAAATAATACTGGAGGTTGATCTCTCACTTCCACACACATGTGCCCATATGTACATGTGCATCTGAGTGATTTTACATGAACACACACACAAGAAAAACATTCTAGGTCCAGGTTTGTTCCTAAAAATGCTAGGCAGCAGTCAACTTTTGAGGAAGAAAAAGTAGTAGAAAGAGCTAATTAGAAGGTAGCAGGGCAATTTTGATTGCCAGACTCACCAGTAGGAGAGAAGGGATTCAGACTTCCTAGCCTGGGAACAGTTAGTCTATCTGTAAATTGTCTTTGGCTCAGAAATGTGTAACACCTATAGTAGGATTCATGAAATGCTATAAAAACTTTAAAAACAATCAACAATTGTACAATGATGATCTCAAATTAGTATTCCGTTTAAAGTCATAGCTGATCTCTTTCCTGAGGGTAGTTTATCAGATTTCAATCACAAACTGTACCTGAAGACTACATAATCAATACAGTCTTGCTGTGTCTAAATTGTCCAAAGTCTTGTGTTAGCACACTGCTTACTTCATCCCAAATATTCACTCTGGTTCTTCAGTTTTATCATTGTTGGATCCACCCAAATTCTTTATGTAGTAAAGATAGCCAGACATCATTTTCTAGTCTTTATTTTAAATTTTTTGCTTCTATAATCAGTAAATGCATAAGTACTACAATTGTTGCTTTCCTCTTCTCTTTTCTGACACCTCTGTCACCTCAGTTTATCTATCAGATAAATACAGACACTAGACTATTGCAATTCACCTCCATTCAGACCCTCAGATCAAAGTTTTCTTAATAAAGAATCCTCCTCCCTCTCTTCTCTTCTCTTCTCTTCTCTTCTCTTCTCTTCTCTTCTCTTCTCTTCTCTTCTCTTCTCTTCTCTTCTCTTCTCTTCTCTTCTTTCTCTCTCTCTCTTTCTCTCTCTCTCTCTCTGTGGTGTGTGTGTGTGTGTATGCACTTGTGCACGCACATGCCATAATAGTTTGGGAAATTACATTGATCAAGTGGTTGCATAATTTCAGATTGTGAAGCTTTTACATTGCAGATAGTTAGTGAATGTAGAGTGGTCTATTGAGATACATGATCATCTGTATCATCTGCATCATTGGCATACAGAACAGAGGACAAATAGTCCCTCATGTACTCCACTGCTTGTTGCAGACATAACAGTACTCCTACCAGACCAAGCCTGAACATTTTGACATGTTGAAACTCAGAGGAAAAGAAGTGGAAAACTACTACTGAGCTTAAAAGTGAATGAATTGCTGTATTTCTTAAATATCTCAAATAGTCATCATGGCCCTGTAGACATGGTCTTGTGGGATTAATAGTGACCAAAGCCAATTCTCTGATTACCTATGTCCAGAAAACAGAGTCTCTAAAACTTTCAGGCAAAGAGAAGGATGGTCTCAAAGGTGTCATTTCACATCTGGTGGGAGCATGAGTTGTGCTGGGACTCCACTGTCATTCTGAATTCTGCTCTACTGCTGACAGGCAAGAAACTGAAGTGCACACTCCTGACAGAAAAGAGTGAAGAACCAGGGTCAAAGGAGCTCAGGGATCCAGAACCCAACCCAGGAGGGCGCAGCCTGACTTGCACAGGTGGGTGGTTGCTTCATGGACAGCCAATAATACAGGCTCATTCAGAGCTCTGAAACTGAGAAAGGTAGAGACAGGAGGCTGGTTTTGTCCAAGTGAAAACAAAAAACAAAAAACAAAACAAGCAAGCAAACAAACAAACAAAACCGGTTCCTTTGGGAGCAGCCGACTGCCTGCTCCGACAGATGGGCAATATAGTGGGACAGAGTTGTGCTAGAAAGATGGTGGCAGCAATTCATGCTTACATGCTGGAGAATGGCAGAGGCTCTCATTTGTCTGCAGCATGTGGTTGACTGCCAAGCCCTGGGAGTTCAGTGTTGAATGTTCAGGGAGGAGGTGTTCATGATGCAGGACTGGAGTGAGAGGCAGTTTATTTTGTGGATCAGGGGCTTATAACTCTTGGGTAGTGGGAAAAGTTTTGAAGGGAAATGTGCTTGAGTTGCTGGGGTTAGGAGTGCCAGGGATACTTTATTTACATGTAACAAAATAGCCCTTTCATAAGAGGGAGAAATCAGTACTTAATTACCCTATGGATGTGGGAAGAACTCCAGGTACAGTTAAAGGTGTTTGGGTGAAAGACATGACCTGAGCATTGGGTGGGCATTTTCAGGAATCCCAGTTGCTTGCTGAAGAGGTTTCTTATCAGGAAACTGTTGGACTTGTAATCTCCCTCAGGGCTATGTGATGTTCCTTAGGAAATCTGGATCTGGACTTTCCCAGATCAGGTGAAGAGGGAAACCAGCTGAATCTGTCATCATGTACTGAACTCAAAGACTATCCATAAATGCCAGACTTTGAAGTTTAATGGCGGGGTCCCACACAAAGATAAAGACAAACACTTAAAGAAGGATTCAGGCCATTTCACTTCCCAGGACTAGTGAGTAGATAGAGTGTAGATTACATGTTTTTTTGTTGTTGTTGTTTGGGTTTTTTTTTTTTTTGTCTAAGATCATGTAAGAGTTACTATTTTACTCAGAAGAAATATTTCAGAGAATAATTTGCACCTTAATGTTCTTAAAACTAGATTATACAATTATAATCTTTTTTGCCTCACAGAAGTATCCTATTTATATTTTGTGGTAGACCAAGGCATTTTTAAAATTCAATAAATTAATTAAATATAATCTAAAACTTACAAGAAAAGATTACATGGCCAAATCTCAGAGATAAGAAGGCACTGCTGATACATAAATGTATTCACTTGCAAAACAGCATAAACCACTAAGAAGATCACTGGCTTCATCTGTTTTATGTCCCTGACATTTGCTAATCCTTTAATCATAAACAGTTATGTAACCATCCAAGTTATACTTCCACATCCGTAGACTGAGGATTAGCCTGTTGAGTGGATGGGTCAGTGGTATAATCCAGGTGCAAGATTGAGCATGAAATTAATAAGTAATACTGTATGTTTGTTTATTTTACAGCTTCATTTTTTTTCTCTTACTTAATAATTAAAGAACATTCAAAGAACTACAGGCAGGGCAGATTAAAATGTTATGTTCACAGACAGTCTGCTGGTTGTCAAAAGAGAGATAGGCATCGCAGTTTCAGGTACAAAGATAGAAGCTACAAGGATAGAGCTGACACATGCAAGCACGTGAGATAATGTTTAAAATATGAGTGTATTTAATCTCCGGAATTTTGTGTCCATGTTGGAGGGTAGTAAAAAGTAAAGTCCTGTGTCCTGGAAGGTCATGGTGAGCTCAGAACAGGGAAGTCCTGAACAGACAGTGTACAGAGGACATTAGTCCTAAACAGACAGTACACAGAAGACAGATAGTACTGGACACACAGAATAACCAGAGGACAGAAAGTACTGGACAGACAGTTCACAGGTGATAGACAGTCCAGTACAAACCATACACAGAGTATAGATTGGTGCAGGAGAATCACCAACACCTATAAAATAGCCAGTCAAAGTGGACACAAGAATACTCAGTAGTATTTAAGGTCGAAATATAGTAAAAATATCTTTAAAATGCAACATTTCCTTACATGTTTTGCATGCTCATCCCTTTAATGGTATATATTTTGCTCATTTATGGTACATATGACATAGAAATTGAAGCAAATTTTGTGCAACCACGAAACAAATAAAATTTTATAGTATTTTAAAAATGCTATATTTGGATAAAACTGGTTATTTATTTTATTGATGTTTTTATTATAGTACACTGATACATTATTGAATATATGGCATTATATTTTAAAATGTTGCTTTTAACACTCATGATGGAACAAAATAGGAAGTTCTGCTCCAAGTCTGTTTTGTGTTGCTGATTAAAATTAGTAGCTGTCACGTCACAGAAGGAGACACCTAATGCTATATAACTGCAGTGGAAGAAAAGTGTGGCTGGCTGTGTTTAGCCAGGCTTGAACAGAGAGATGGAAATTAGTATTTCATTTTCATTTTAACATCACTAAAATGGCCAAATGTCTTTCACCTTATTGCTTAACTCAGTAAATGGCAGTGCTTCCAAAGCCAGGCTTTTAACCTCATCTACCAACTATGCATACTTTTGCTGAAATCCAGTCTGTGAAACATCATTTTCCCAGTGCTCCATCATTACAATTGAAACAGAATTGTTTACTATTCAGTAAGTGTAAGCGGTTAAGATCTCACCTGTTACTTTCTAGTTGGGAGAGGTTTTTGTTTTATTTTGTTTTTGTTTTTTAATGGGTTTTAGTTATTTAACATGAAAATACTAGGGTTTTGTTGTTTGGTTTTTACATATCACTTTTGGCATCAAAACCACATTTAATAAAAAATATTGCCAAATAATTTCTAAATGATCTTCCTCACATTTGTTGTAATTTGAAGATGTAGATTAAAGCGAGTAGTTTAAAATTATTGGAGTATGCTGCTACACAGTAAGGATGGCACTCAGGAATGTTGTGATTCTACCAAGTAACCTATCAACTGAGCAACATTACTAGTCCCCCTAAAACAGATAATTTAAATAAACATATATTAAAGTGTGGTATAATTGTACAAACCTGTAGTCCTCACTACCTGGATTAAAGAGAAGATTTCAAGCTATCTAGGGCTACAGAGCATACCTCATCAAGCCAATCTGAGAAGACACTTGGTACAATTTTGTCTTAAAATGAAAATCAGGGACAGAGTATTTATCTCACCTGGAGACAATATTCAGCACTAAGAAAAACAAAACAAAATGAACAATCGAAACCCTCTCACTTAGCAGAAGGAATTGACTTCACATAAGTTCAAAAGGAATAAAATTATTTGAAATTATTAATTCATGCTTATGCTCAATAATTCTTCAGAGTACTTTGCCATGAAAAACCTTTGAACATGTATGTTTTTAAAGCAAAATCCCTGTACTGAGTTCTCCCTATCATTTCGCAATGTACCACAATATGGCAATATAGTCTGAAATCTTGGTTTGGTGACATCAATATTTTGCCTATGTGTTGTTCAGTATCCATACATCAGCAATCTATCTAAAGTTGCAGAGTGTAGCTGGCTTCTCCTTAAGAATGTATAGGGATGTTAACTATTGAAGCTTTAGGAAGAGTTTGTGAATAAGATTTATATATTAGAGTTTCTGAAAATAAATATATACAAAAATGACCAAATTTATTTCAAAAAGGACTAGCAGAAGGCTTTCTATATCAGTATTTGTCTCCTTTCTGAGCCAGTGGCACAGAAGTAAAGGATTTTTTAATGACATAGCCTCATAACTTAATATTCAATCTAAGAAACCAGATGGATATGAGCAGAACAAACTCAAAAAAGTTGCTCCTTTACTTCCTCATGTATGACATGTTATGGACTATCACCTTCACTTTAAAAATTGGTTAATTAAAACAATAAAGCCCCCCCAAAAAAGATGTGAAGCTGCCACTCCAAATCCCAAACAAAACAAAAAAATAACCAATAATGAGGAAAACCATTAATGTTAGAAATTTGTTTTTTAGGCAGTAGTTACAAAATAATGTCACAAACTCTCTAAATGAGGCTTGGGTGCTAGGTGAATTATTATTGATTATTGACTATGAATTATTATTGATTATTTACTTCGGTTTGACATAATCATATAATAATACTAAAACTTCTCTTGACATTTCAAAGGGGCTAGTTAATGCATGGGCATAATGGAAAAAGGGTGGGCCTCATAAATCTAGATATTTTGTAAGTACCATCTAATGTCAGCGAGAAATGGGTGACTCCTATGCTGCCCTCTTCAGATTTCTTGGAATGTTGGCCATATACAGAAGAACAGTAACTGTTTATTCCAGTGCATTATTCTTTTTTAAACATGTTTATTTTATATTAATCACAGGTTATGTACTTTGTATCCCAGCCATAGCCCTCTCCCCCATTCCCTCCCTATCCACTCCCATCCCTCCCTCATCTCCTCCCTGCCCCTTTCCAAGTCCACTGATAGGGGAGGACCTCTTCCCCTTCCATCTAACTCTTACTTATGAGGTCTCTTCAGGACTGGCTGCAATGTCCTCTTCTGTGGTCTAGCAAGGCTGCTACTCCCTCAGGGGACAAGGGGGTTGAAGAGCCAGCCATTGAGTTCATGTCTGAAATAGTCCCTGTTCTCCTCACTAGGGTACCCACTTGGATATTGAGCTACCATTTGCTACATTCAAGCAGGGGTTCTAGGTTATATCCATACATGGTCCTTGGTTGGAGAAACAGTTTCATAAAAGACCCCTGTGGCCTGATCTATTTGTTCCTTCTGTAGCGCCTGTCCTCTCCAGGTCAAACTAACTCCCCCTTCTTTCATATGATTCTATGCACTCTGCCAAAGGGTTGGTTATGTGTCTTAATATTTGCTTTGATACACTGCTAGGTAGAGTCTTTCCGAGGCCCTCTGTGGTAGGCTCTTGTCCTGCTACTTGTTTTCTCCTACATCCAATGTCCATTCCATTTGTCTTTCTAAGTGAGGATTGATCA
>CM053754.1:6074482-6118972 GCA_028658305.1 Pachyuromys duprasi
GGGAAATTTCTCCAGGTAATAACTGGGTGTCCCTAGGGTTTTCCCACTTGATTTTTTCACTGTAGGAGTTCCGCTCACCTGGCACTCACAATGCTGGCGTTTTAGGTCCCAGAGTTCAGTCTCCTGGTCGCTGCGTTGTTTCTGCTCTCCTACTCCTCAGACACAGTGTTCTCTCGTGGCAGCCATCTTGGATCTCGTTTTTCAATTCTTAGTGTGTCAATTTGTAAACTTAATGGTTTTAATGATAAATATGCTTTGATTCCTTTCTGTGCTCCTGGTACCAAGGAACATAGTTCCAAGGAACATGCCAGGTCACAAGGTACAAATGGATTTTGTAATTTTTGTACACACATAACATTCTTGGACAATTTGGATTTAAACAGTACTATGGATTAGGTAAATATTCCTCAAATGTCCATGTGTTAAAGGCTTGATTGCAGCCGGTGGTGTAATTGGAAAGTGGTTAATATTCAAGAGGTAAAATACTATGGGGAGAGTTTTATTCATTGTGGTGCTCTTAAAAGGAGAATATTGAGCCTCCACTCTATTTTGACTTCCTGTCAACTATGAGGTTACCAACTCCTTTTTCCATGTGATCCCATCATGGTATTCTGGCTCATCAGAGAACCAAAAGCTACAGGACTAATAGTTCCAGAGCCATGACCCAGAATACAATTTGTTCTTTATAAGTTGATTAGCTCAGATATTATTCTACAGTGATAGAAAGTCAACTAATAAAAAAATGAAGTGCAGTTTCCTTTCCCTATTATTAAAGAGTTGCAGACTCATAAAATATTTTCACTTTCTCATCCAGCCATACCTAACATCCAGATCTTTTATTTTGTGTGTGTGTTAACAAAAATAAATTTCTTTTTCCCCTCTTCTTTTTTCTCCTTTCCCCCTCCCTTCCCTTTTTTCTAGACCCCCCACTTCCCCTCCTTCTCTCTTCCTCTCTTCCTTTCTTCCAGAAAAAGGGAGCCTACCTCCTCCTGTGTTAACCTTTCCCAGCACATCAAATCACATCAGGACTAGGCATATCTTCATCCCCTGAGGCCAGGAAAGGTAGCACTGTCACAGGGATGTTATCCAAAAGCAAACAACAGAGTCCATGTTAGAAACAACCTTCCTTCTCCACTCAACAGATGCCCCATATGAAGACCAGGTTGCCTTCTATTACATGTGTGCAGGGACCCTGGATGTCCAGACCATGCATGGTCCTTAGTCACTGTATCAGTCTCTTAAAGCCCCCATGGAACTGGTTTAGTTGTCTTTGTTGGTCTTCTTGTGAGGCTCCTATACCCTCCATGTCCTTCTGTCTTTCCCCCAACACTTACATAGAACCCTCAGAGTTCTGCTCCATGTTTGACTGCAAGTCCCAGCATTTATCCTGATTCTCTGCTGGCTGGAGACTACTAGACAAAAGTCAAGTTAGGCTCCTGTCTGAAAGCATAGCAGAGCATTGTTATTAGTGTCAGTGGCGGGCTCTCTAACATGGGGTAGGTCTCAGGTTGTTTAGACTTCCCTTAGTCTTTTTTTTTTTTCCCTCAGTATCCCTGCACTTGAAGGCAAGGTGATTTTTGGATCACAAGTTTTGTTGGTGGATTCTCGTTCTTTTCCTTCAACTAGTCCTGCCTGGGTAGGAGATGGTCACTTCAGTCTTCATGCCACCTAACCCCATTAGAAGTCTCATCTAGAATCGCACCCATGTCCTCTCAGGAGCCTACCCAGTCTCAGGGCCCCAGCTTGACAGGGAGATGCCCCCTCACCCCCAGTTTTCTTTCTTGTTCTTACCTCCCTTCCCATTCTCCCCACATCTGACCTCCACCCTGTATCCTTCTGCATTCCATCTCCTGCCCAGTTCCCTCTCTTCCTCCACTTCTGCTGTCTATTCTGTTTCCCCTTCTGAGTGACATTCTGGCACCCCCCTCCCCCTTGGGCCTCCTTGTTACTTAGCTTCTTCGGGTCTGTGGATTGTAGTATGATTATCCCATACTGTAGGTTGAATATCGACTTATCAGTGAGTACATACCATGCGGTTCTTTATGGGTGTCAGTTACCCCACTTAGGGTGATCTTTTCCAGTCCCATCCATTTGCCTGCAAACTTCATAATTTCTTTTTTTTTTTTAATTGCTGAGTAATATTCCATTGTGTAAATGTAGCACAATTTCTCTATCCATTCTTTGGTTGGGGGATGTCTAGGATGTTTTCAGTTTCTGGCTATTATGAATAAAGCTGCTATGAACCTAGTTGAACAAATATCCTTGTTGTATGGTGGAGCATCTTTTCAGTATAGGCCAAGGAGTAGTATTGTTGGACTCCCAAGGTGGGTAGACCCTTCGTTCCTTAGGAAAGATGCCAGACCCCAATAACCCACAAAAACAAGAGCTTGATGCAAACAGCAAGAGGTTGAGGTTTTATTTCGTAGCTGGCATGCTGGGGCTCCGCACACAGCTCCCACGCAAGGGGGTGATGCAGAGCTCTGAGCAGCAGAATCACAGAGTTTATAAAGGCAAAAACCGAAGAACAGGAGGGGGTCTAGGGGTAAGGGACTTTCCCAATGGGGCTATCTATGATTGGTTGTAGCCAGGTGCACCTGGGAGGGAACAGTTAGAGATTGTGTCTATAACTACAGAAGGGCATCTCTCAGAAACGTTTTGTATCAGATCCAGGTTTGGTTTTGTATCTGATCCCGGTTTGGTAATGATTAAAACTCACAAGTTTCAGTTCCCATGGTTAGGGCCAAGTTAAAATTTTCCATCCTTACAGTATAGCTGGGTTTTGAGGTAGAACAATTCCTAGTTTTCTGAGAAAGTGCTGGATTGATTTCCAGAGGTTGTACAAGTTTGCTCTCCCACAAGGAAAGGAGGAGTGTTCCTTTTTCTCCACATCCTCTACAGCATGTGTTGTTGCTTGAGTTTTTGATCTTAGCTGTTAAAGAGATGCCTCAGAGGTTAAGGGCAATATTGTCTGCTCTTCCATAGGTCCTGAGTTCAATTGCCAGCAACGATATAGCATCTTGCAATCATCTATCATGTAATCTGATGCCCTCTTCTGGCACTTTCTTAACGTTAGTGAAATAAACAAATAGAATAGGCAAGGTGTTACTGTTGAAACCAAGTTAAATAACCAAAATTAAAAAAAAATAATCATAAAACCATAAATCAATAGGAAGAAAAAGTTTCACTTACTATAACTGAGATAATATGTGGACAGCCTTTGGAAATGAGCTTTATATTATTGGAAGTGGTCTCCTTTCTTTATTTCTAGCATGTAGAGCTTTCTCTCATAGCCTGGCAGTCACATTGCAGAGAATCATATGTCTTCATACTATATTGGCAGCTTTATATGGAGGTCAGGGAAGAAAAAGCATACATAGGTTCACAGATAGGGGACTTTCTAGAACTAAGTTATTTCCTTTTTAGTGAAAAATCTGTAAGACTGAAAAGAAATGTAAGTATGGTAGCCCCATTCAGGTGATTTTATTCAAATGGGAAGCAGCTGGAAATGGTTAAACCTAAAGCAGTGAGACTCTCTCATGGTGAAAGGGAAGATCTGAATGGGGTACATATGATAGGAGGTGGTCTTTGACATTGTTGGTCCCCCATAGAATCTAATGGGGGAGTAGTATACAGAAATAAAAAGAAAGCATGGCATGTTTTATCTTATCATTAAGCAGTGTTATAAATTACAGTCAGTGGCATGGGAAAATGGTAGATGGTATCAGGAGCTTACAAGACATAGGGAGACAGGACACGTGAAAACCAGACTAGAGAAGAATAGAAATTGTAGGAAAATATCATAGTACTAAAGGAGGAGGGGATCATACCAGAAATTTTTCACTAAAAAAAGGAAGAGTTGGTATGCAAATATATTTCATTACCTTTCTTACCCTCTTCTTCTTTTTCTTTTTTTGAACTAAGGTCTTGACTAATATTAGATACTTTGATTTGCCACAAATTTTCATCTCTGAAGTTTCACTATGGTCATTTTTAATTACATTAAGTACATATGCTTTCAGTAATCATTTGGATAAAATTTAATTTAATATACAAAATTAAATATTTGATCATATCAAAACTAATAGACTAGGAAGTATAATGAAGTTTTCTCACACAAATATGCACAGAGATGACCCCTTTCAACTTACTAAGTCTGTCCATGCAAATTATCTTCTCTGCATATATACATTTACATATAAATTTTAAGTATTATAAGATTATTTTATATATTATATGTAAACAAAATAGTTTTGTTTTAATATTAGCTTTATAAAGAGAGATTGGATTAACTTATTTATCACCAATGAAAGAGCAAACAAATTTATCAAATACACATTCATTCCCATAGAAGTTGACCATAAGAATTGGGGGAAGTGAGTGTTACTTTGCTTATTAACAATTGGTACAGGATTATTTCAGTGTGGTCTTAATCCACGTGATTCTCAAGTCGTTAAACAAGGTGTAATGATTATAACACTGAGACTCAGACCCTCAATCCATTCCATTGCGCACCTTCAGTTTTCTCTACTGCAAATCGTCTCTGTCACGCTGACTGATCATTTTATTTACAAATAAACAGACTTTAGAATGCAGATTGAGCATCTGGATTTCAGCAGGAAGAGACTCAGCTCCTTAGGCTGAAGACATCCTTGAAATCCAATAATGGCAAAAGCATTGGTCCACTGAGCTACTAGTCTCACTGATGTTAGCAAGAAATTCCCTTACAGACCTGTGAGGTTACCTTTCTTTTGACCACCACCCAGGACCTCCCCATTGTCTAGAGGCTTCCATATGGCTGCCCTGTCTCCCTCACAAAACAGCTATTGGCTTCTTTCTTTTGAGGGGGAAAGTTGGCCCTTTGATATTCCATGTGCCTTTAGAAGGTCTTTCTGTTTTATGTTACACCTCATCAGAACTACCTCCTTCTTGATGAACGTGCAGTCTGTTTCCTATTTACATACTTTATCTTCACAAACTGTAATCCTGTGCAGTTTGAAAGGACTCTCATACTTGGTCGATTAGCTAAACCTTGCGTAGCAGTTCTCTATCATAGTATTTCTCTGCATGGAGACAGTTTACTTGTTTAAATATTTCCCTCTCAAATTATATCTTCTAAGTTCATTTTGTTCCAGCTCCCTGTAGGTTTAAGAAAGGAGTCTCATGCTGGTACATACATAATCATTTTACTAACTTGCAAAACTCTGACCTATATCTCTTTGAGATTTTTTTTCTCATAATCAGTACATAAATGTGTCTTCAGCTGTGTCATATGTGCTTCACCTTCATGACTTCCTATTAAGAGGTTCTGGTCCAATCCAGTATACTTAAATGTGTGGCATACACATATCCTATGTACTTTATGATGTGTAGCCTTTCTTACATGCTGTGGATCCCATGGGCAGTCATGAGGAATTGGACTTGTTTGTTTCTGTGATCTTCAAACTCTCTGAACTGGTACCACTAAAGTACTTAATGGCCCAATGCTGTATTGTTAAGTTAGAATCATAGGAAAAATTATCAAAATATTTTTCAAACAATTTGACATCCTTCTCTTTAGTTTTCCTTTGGTCTTACATGCATGATAGAGACCCTTATAAGAAAGAAAGAAGTTAAGCTTCAGTTTTCATTATAAAGAAATCATAGTTCAGTGTACCCTCTACTGAAATATTAGGGAAATAACATAGGATTTATAATGGTAATAAGAAAAACAAATGACTTCAAGGAGTGTGTGTTATAGCTTTCCACTGAATTTTGTTCAGAAAAATAATAGCTGGTGTTTGTGACAGTGTAGTGAAAACAGAGATGGATCTGAAACATGCCTTTATTACAAAAGTAAGGGAGTGCTTGCACACACACACACACACATGCACACACACACACACACACACACACACACACACACATGCACACACACACACACCAGAGCTTTCTCTAAGGAGAATGCTGAAATTATTTTACTTGATTATTATCATTAAACACAATAAAATTAGCCAAGGATCTGGAGAGATGGCTTAGAGGGTAAATGCATTTATTACTACACCTGCCAAACTAAACCTGCCAAATAATTGAATTCCTGAGACCAACATGATAGAAGAAAAAACACAGTTCTTACAAGACGTTCTTTGATCTCTACACTTACATTGTGGCAGGTATGCATTGCCACCTACCCCATACACACACACACACACACATATGTACATTCACACACTTATACATACATATATGCATATACACATACCCATTTTTACATTCACACATACATGCACAGATACATGCACATGTATAAAAACAATCCATGAGTCCATACACATAAAAGAGTGTAGAGTGGTGAGTGGTGGACTGAGGTGGGAGTTTTCTAATAATAAGGTACTAATTGGAGAGGTACTTTTTGGAGAGTTACTGAGTTAGAGGGGCTGTCACACTGTTTTCTAGCACAGAGAAACACTTGATGCTAAAGCTGAGGAGGAGGTCTGCTAATAGTGATTATTTATGTATTCACTGAATGTCTAGACCATGCCATTATAGAGCATAATGAGCATAAAAATCTTACAATGCAGAAGCATGGTTGACATCATCAATAGTTCTGCTCTGTGTCTTGTGATATAAAGAAGAAAAGAGCTCATACTATTATACCTGCAAGTGTATCCATCAGCCTTAAAAGATGCTTGCCAGATTCAAAGCCTGTTAGAGGGAAAAAATGTGACAGCATAAAAGGCCACGGTCTTTAAAGATAAAGTAAAATTAAAGATCTATTTCAGATGAAAACACCACAATAGGACACAACTGAATAAAGAATGGACTTTTCAAAAAAGAAAAAAAATAGATAACTAACATGTATAATTCCAGCATCAGGATACTCAGTCAGAAGGATTGCTATAAGTTTGAGATAGCCTGGGCTCCTTAGTGAATTCTAGGCTATTATAGGCTACTATGTGAAATGTCTCAAAATTCAGAAAAAGGACTGCTAATATGCCTTTGTAGGTAAAAGTACTTGCTCTTCAAGACTAATGGCCAGAATCCAATATCTGAAACCCATAGTGGAAGGAGAGAACTAACTTAGAAAGTTATCCTGTGACCTCTAAACACACGGCATGACAAATTTGCACCCTCACTCTTCAGGATTACAAACATGCAAACACACACACCGTCACATACACTCACACGTGAATGCGCACATGCAACACACATGCACACACAAACTAAAGTTATTTTAAAGACAGGAATGAAATAAGGAAGAAATGGAGAAAGGAAGGAAGATAGAAAAAGCAAAAGAGGAGAATGGAAAGATGGAAAGAAGGAGAAAAGAAAGAATTGGAAAGAAAAATGGAACGTTTAAGTGTTTGTTTATTTTGTACTGAGTATGGAGCCCAGAGATTTGTGTATGCTAGGTGGCACTCCATGACAGATCTACACCCTTAGCACTTAATTACTGAAATATTAGTAATACATAGAAATAAAATAATGAATTTATATTAACAAGAATATTCTTACAGTACTATAGTTTATAGTATATAGTATATAGTATATAGAAGAATGTTTATTTTATGTATTGATTCAATCAGTTATTGTCTGGCAGATATCTGTACAACTTATTCTGAAAGTATCTATACATACACACTTTGTAGATCTGCCCATACCTCCGTATTGTCTACATTTTAGTTTGGTTTTTCACGGTTTATCACTCTTTAGATTAACTTCAGTGTTTGAGAAAGGTCATTATTTTAATTTACTTAGACAGATTTTTAATTTTAGTGGTTGTTCATGTATGTTTAATATAATCCAGGTATATAAATGTGTGTGTGCGTGTATGTGTGTGTTTTTGTGTGTGTAAATCTAATAAATGAATATCCCTTTGTCTAGGATGGAAGTTCTTGAAAGTCTATTTTATTGATATAGCACTTACAAGCTACATTCTCATGCAGTTTGTTGGCAAGCTACACATATAGTTGGGCCTATGGAATATGTAAAGTGAGAAGAATAAAATTCTGATCTGTGTTAGGTATGGTGACAGTATATTCAGTCCATTGTAAACTGAATTCACCTTGGTTTATTCAGGCATGTTTGGAGAAGTGCTTTTCAAAAGACAATGAGAAAATATTGAGAAAGGTGATCAAGCTCAATGTAGACAGGGAAGCACAAATTACATTAGGTGAAGGAAAGTTGATGCAGGGAAACCCATATAAGCTAACCACAGTTTTCTGCTTGAGTTCAGTAACAACCTTACTACAGGGCTGTGAAACTATCCAAGGGATCAGAGGTTGCCTAGAACAGAGACAATTATCTGGGCAGTGGCCAGTGTTTTCAGACAGGAACTGTAAGCCTTGATATACTTGTGCTAATGATTTGAGCTTTTTTAAGTCTTGTAGGTCAGGGAAGAGGTTTAGCATCACTGAAGTTGCTGTCAGTGGTCAGAGGCATGTATGGATCTCCATCTTTATCACCTTGGCATAGTAGGTTGTTACAGATAGATACCTGGGCAATTTGTCCTTTGATATATTAAATATAAATAACAAGTGTGTCTTCTTGTCATACGATGATGAAGAAGAAAGAATCAAATTAAGTTCCCAGCTTGTAATCATGTCAGCAGAGAAGAGGTTTCTTGTTTTTGAGGCAGGATTTCACTCATGGATTTTCACAAAAATAAAGACCATTAGGGAACAATACTGCCATTAATAATATTGGCAGATAGCAACACTGACACTAAATAATGCTAATGGTAAAGATTGAGTCATCCCATCTCACATGAGGTGGGTTCATGTAGTGCCCACTTATCCACTTCAATTTGCTTAATGAGATAGTAGACAAGGTCATCTGTGGATGGATAAATGGCACTTGCTGAGTATGAAGACAGTGATGGTGCTTTGTAAGGCTTTATAAAGACAAAATGAATCTTGATGATATTGGCAAAATGAACTATATGAAAACAGTGAGGTTACAATATTCAATTAAAAACATATTCAATATTCAATTAATGTTCAGTCAAGAAAATAAGGCAAAACAAAAGGCATTCCTTCAGTTTAGTTTCAGTCTATGCTGTTCAGTTATGAAAGACAGACATTAGTTTCCTTCCATAGAAATCTGCTTTATAGTGAGTAATTTTTTGAATGAAAGTAGAATAAGAAGTTGTTGAATGCTTAGCTTTAAACAAGTTACCTACTCTGCCCACTCCCAGACTAAGGTAACAACATTGAAGAAACAGAAAGAATATAAGAGTTGGAAGACAGAGGTGTTATGAGAAAAGGTGTGTTCTGCACATGGTCATTACATTCCTGAGCTTTCTTTAGCTGTGGTTGCCTACATAAGACCTTACTAGATTGTGTTTGTCTGTCCACACTTCATCATGGTTGGGGAGGGATATGCTGGCTCCATCACTCTTTGAGACACTATCGGCTGTTAATAACTGCTTGGGACAAGATTTGTCATTTTTTTCCCAGTGGTGTAGCTACTGACGGGTTGCTCATGCTGCAGTAAATAAATATTCATGCTCAGGCAAGCAGCATGATTACAACTCAACTGGACACATACACATGAAATTTAGGAGGGATATTTATTGGGAAAAAAGGAGAGATGAAAGATTGAAGGGAATTGAAAATGACCAAAATTCATTACATAAATATATAAAATTATCAAAGAATAAAAAAGAGAAAATGGTTTTATTCTTCAGAAACACTGCATGATTAAAAGTTTATCAGTTTAAAAATATACAACACTTTCGCAAAATTCATAGCTGATCATTTTTTGTCTGTTGCTTCTGGATCTGTTCACTGAGACTTTCTAACTTTCTGTTTGCTTCTTTCCCTGTTTTCATTTGGTAGACTCTGCTCTCCCACCTTTAGGAATGTAAGGGCAGGGCTTTGTCCCTCAAAGGGCAGAAAGTTCAGTGTATTGGCCTTTCTTCTGAAAAAACACCAGACTGTTAGTTTATTGTCATAAGAGTTTAAACTCGTTTATTATTGAGTTTCTCATTTCACTACATGATTATAATTCTCATGAAATTAACATTTAACACAAGAGCCAAGAGCATTAAACTAGGAACATTACAAAAATAAGTAGGAAACGATTACTCTGTAATATATTTTAAACACAAAAGAAGAAGATATTTGGTGTTAAAAGGAAGTTCCAGAATTTATTGTTATTATATTTTTAAATTTTTATTAATTACACTTTAATCACATTGTGTCTTCCCATAAAACCATCCCTTATCCCCTCCCAGTCCCACCCTCCCTCCCCCTTTTCCATGCATGACCCTTCCCAAGTCCACTGATAGGGGAGGTCTTCCTCTCCTTCCTTCTGATGCTAGTCTATCAAGTCTCATGAGAAGTAGCTGCATTGTCTTCCTCTGTGGCCTGGTAAGGTTGCTCCCCCCTCAGAAGGAAGTGATCAAAGAACAGGCCAATCAGATCATGTCAGAGACAGTCCATGTTCTCATTACTATGGGATCCACTTGGACACTGAACTGTCATGGGCTATGTCTGTGCAGGGGTTCTAGGTTATCTCATTCAATGGTCCTTGGTTGGACTATCAGTCTCAGAAAAGACCCCTGGCCCCAGATTTATTGGTTTTGTTGCTCTCCTTGTGGAGCTCCTGTCTTCTCCAGAAACAAGAAAACACTTCTTTCATAAGATCCCTGCACTCTGCTCAAAGGTAGGGCATAATTCTCAGCATCAGCTTTGATACCCTGCAGGGTAGAGCCTTTCAGAGGTCCACTGTTGTAGGTTCCCTGTTTTCTCCTTCTTCTGAGGTCCATCCTTGTTGCCTTTCTGAATGGGGATTGAGCATTTTAGCCAGCATCCTCCTTCTTTATCAATTTCTTTAGGTGTTCAGATTTTAGTAGGTTTATCCTATATTATATGTGTAATATCCACTTATGAGTGAGTATATACCCTGTGTGTCTTTCTGCTTCTGGGATAGCTCACTCAGGATGATCTTTTCCAGTTCCCACCATTTGCCTGCAAATTCCATGATTTCCTTGTTTTTTTTTTTTTTATTGCTGAGTAATATTCTGTTGTATAAATGCAACACAATTTCTGTATCCATTCCTCAACTGAGGGGCTTCTAGGTTCTGGCTATTACAAATAAAGCTGCTACAAACATGGTTGAGCAAATGTCCTTATTGTGTCCTTGAGCATCATTTGGATATATGCATAGTAGTGGTATAGCTGGATCTTGAAGAAGTATTATTCCTAATTGTCTGAGAAAGCACCAGATTGATTTCCAGAAGGTTGTACAAGTTTACATTCCCACCAGCAGTGGAGGAGGGTTCCCCTTTCTCCACAACCTCTCCAGCATGCATTCTTGCTTGAGCTTTTAATCTTAGCCATTCTGATGGGTGTAAGGTGAAATCTCAGGGTAGTTGTGATTTGCATTTCCCTGATTACTAAGGACTTTGAGTATTTCTTTAAGTGTTTTTTGGCCATTCGATATTCCTGTGCTGAGAATTATGTTTAGCTCTGTACACCATTTTTTAATTGGATTACTTGATTTGTTGCTATTTAACTTATTGAGTTATTTATATCTACCAAATATTAGTCTTCTGTCAGATATAGGGTTGGTGAAGATCCTTTCCCAATCTGTAGGCAGTCATTTTATTTTGATGACAGTGTCCTTTGCTTTACAGAAGATTTTCAGTTTCATGAGGTCCCATTTATTGATTGTTGCTCTTAGAGCCTGTACTGTTGTTGTTCTGTTAAGGAAGTTGTCTCCTGTACCAATGAATTCAAGGTTCTTCCCCACTTTTTCTTCTAAAACGTTCTGTGTGTCTCCTTTTATATTGAGGTCTTTGATCCAGTTGGACTTTAGTTTTGTGCAGCGTGATAAGTATGGATCTATTTGAATTTTTCTACATGTAGACATCCTGTTAGATCAGCAGCATTTGTTGAAGACACTGTCTTTTTTCCATTGAATTGTTTTGGCATCTTTATCAAAAGTCAAGTAATCATAGGTGTGTGGATTTATTTCAGGATCTTCTCTTCTCCTCAAATCCATTGATCCCCCATTATGTTTCTATGCCAGTACCATGCAGTTTTTAGTATTGTTGCTCTGTAGTACAGCTTGAGATCGGGATGGAGACACCTCCAGAAGATCTTTTACTGTAGACAATTGTTTTAGCAATTCTGGATTTCTTGTTATTCCATATGAAGTTGAAATTTTTTCTTTCTAGTTCTGTAAAGAATTGTGTTGGGAATTTGATGGGAATTGTGTTGAATCTGTACATCGCTTTTGGTAAGATGAACATTTTTACTATAATAATCCTGCCAAGCCATTAGCAGGGGAAATCATTCCATCTTCTGATATCTTCTAATTCTTTCTTCAGAGACTAGAAATTTTTTTCATACAAGTCTTTGACTTGCTTGGTTAGGTTCACACCAAAGTACTTAATGTCCTTTGTGGCTGTTGTGAAGGGTGTTGTTTCCCTAATTTCATTCTCAGCCCTTTTTTCTTTTGTATACAGGAGGGCTACTGATTTTTTTGAGTTGATTTTGTATCCAACCAAATTTCTGAAGGTGTTTATCAGCTGTAGGTATTCCCTGGTAATATTTTGGGGTCCTTCAGGTATACTATCATATCATCTGCAAATAGTGATACTTTGACTTTTTCCTTTCCAATTTGTATCCCCTTGATCTCCTTTAGTTGTCTTATTGCTCTAGCAAGGTCTTCAAGAACTATTTTGAAGAGATATGTAGATAATGGGCAGTGTTGCCTTATCCCTGATTTCAGTGGGACTGAAATAAGTTTCTCTCCATTGAGATTGATATTCGCTATAGGCTTGCTGTATATTGTCTTTGCTATAATTAGATAGTTCCTTGTATCCCTGATCTCTCCAATACTTTAAACATGAATGGATGTTAGATTTTGTCAAATGCTTTTTGAGCATCTAAGGAGATGATCATGTGGTTGTTCTCCTTCGGTTTGTTTATATGGTGGATTACATTGATGGAATTCCATATATTAAACCAACCCTGCATGGGATGAAGCCTACTTGGTCACAGTGGATGATATCTTGAATGTATTCTTTGATGTCTTCTTGTATTCGGTTTGCAAGTCTTTTTTTCTTTTTTTGAATATTTTTGCTGTTCATAAGGGAGATTGGTCTGAAAATCTCTTTCTTTGTTGGGTCTGTGTGAGGTTTAGGTACCAAGGAAACTGTGGCTTCACAAAATGAGTTTGGTAGTATTCCTTCTCTTTCTATTTTGTGGAATAGTTTAAAGAGTATTGGTGTTAGCTCTTCTTTGAAGATCTAGTAGAATTATGCACTGAAATCATCTGGCCCTGTGCTTTTTATTTTTTGCATGGGAGACTTTTGATAACCACTTCTATTTCCTTAGGGGATATAGGACTATTTAATTGATTTACCTGGTCTTAATTCAATTTTGCCAAGTGGAATCAGTCAAGAAAATTGTCCATTTCATTTAGATTTTCAAATTTTGTGGTGCATGTGCTTTTGAAGTAAGATTATTTGGATTTCTTCAGTGTCTGTGGTTATGTTCCCCTTTTTGTTTCTGATTTTGTTAATTTGGATAGTGTCTCTCTGCCTTTTGGTTGGTTTGTCTGAAGGTTTGTCTATCTTGTTGATTTTTTCAAAGAACCAGCTCTTGGTTGCATTGAATCTTTGAATTGTTTTATTTGTTTCTAATTTATTGATTTCAGCCCTGAGTTTGATTATTTCCAGTTTTTATTCCTCTTTGATGTGTGTGCATTTTCCCCCCTAGGGCTTTTAGGTGAGCCATTAAGTTGCTTGAATGAGATGTTTAGAATTTCTTCTTAAAGGCACTTAGACCTATGAATTTCCTGTTAGCACTGCTTTCATTGTGTCCCCTAAGTTTGGGTATGTTATGCCTTCATTTTCATTGAATTCTAGGAAGATTTTAATTTCTTTCTTTCTTCTCTGACCCAGCTGTCATTTAGTAGCAAGTTGTTCAGTTTCCATGTGTGTGTAAGCCTTTTGCTATTTCTGTTGTTGAGGTCCAGCTTTTGCCCATGGTGATCAGATACGATACAAGGGACTATTTAAATCTTCTTGTATCTGTGGAGATTTTCTTTGTGACCAACCATATGGTCTATTTTGGAGAAGGTTCCATGAGGTGCTGAGAAGAAAGTAAATTCTTTTGTGTTTGGGTGAAAGGTTCTGTAGATGTCTGTTAGGTCCATTTGATTCATGACCTCTGTCAGAGTTATTGTTTCTTTGTTTAATTTCTGTTTTGTTGACCTTTCTTTTGTTGAGTGGTGTGTTGAAGTCTCCCACTATTAATGTTGGGTATCTATTTGTGATTTAAGTTTTATCATTGTTTCTTTTATAAATGTGGGTGCCCTTGTATTTGGGGCATAGATGTTCAGGATTCTGATATCTTCCTGGTGGAATTTTTCCTTGATGAGTATGAAGTGTCCTTCCCCATCTCTTTTGACTAATTTTGGTTGAAAGTCTAATTTATTAGATAGTAGAATGGCTACTTCTCCTTGCTTCTTGGGTCCATTTACTTGGAAAACCATCTTCCAGCCCTTTATTCTCAAGTAATATCTATCTTTGTGACTCAGACGTGTTTCTTGTATGCAACAGATTTTTGGGTCTTGCTTATGCATCCATTCTGTTAGTCTGTGTCTTTTATTGGAGAATTGGGTCCACTGATGCTGAGAGAGATTAATGAGCAGTGGCTATTAGATCTTTTGATTTTGATGTTGGCAATGCTAGTGTGTTTCTATGCTTGGTACTTTTTGTTATGCTGTAGTGAGATTATTTATTTCCTGTGTTTTCTTGAAAATAGTTAGTTTTCTTGGGTGGTATTTTTCCTTCTAGTATCTTCTGTCATGCTGGATTTGTGTGTAGGTATTGTTGAAATTTGTTTTTGTCATTGAATATCATGTCTTTTCTGTCTATGAGAACTGAGAGTTTTGCTGGGTATAGTAGCCAAAGCTGACATCTGTATTCTCTTAGGGTGTACATGATATCCATCCAGGCCCTTCTGGCTTTCATAGTTTCTGTTGAGAATTTAGGTGTGATTCTTGTGGAGTTGCCATTTCCCTTGCAAATTTTAATATTTTTTCTTTGTTCTGTATACATACTGTTCTAATTATTATGTGGGAGGAGGATTTTCTTTTCTGGTCTAATTTATTAGGTGTTATGTAGGCCTCTTCTATTCTTATAGGTCTCTCCTTTAAGTTGGGGAAATTTTCTTCTACGATTTTGTTGAAAATATTTTCTGGTCTTTGGAGGAGGGAATCTTCTTTTTCCTCTACTCATATTATTCTTAGATTTTGTCTTTTTATGTTTTCTTGGATTTCTTGGATGGTTTGTGTGAGGAAATTTTTAGATTTATTATTATTTATTTATTATTCTTTGATGGATACATCAATTTCTTCCATTGTATCTTCCACACCTGATATTCTTTCTTCCATCTCTTGTAGTCTGTTTGTTATGCTTACCTCTGTAGTTCCTGTTTTCTTTCCTAAGTTCTCCCTCTCCATGATTTCCTCTGCTTGTGTTTTGTTTAATTTTTCCAATTCTATCTTCAGATCTTGAACTGTTCTGTTGACTTCCTTTACCTGTCTGACTGTATTTTCCTTCAATTCTTTCACCTGTTTGTTTGAATATTTCTCTCTTTCTTTTATTTCTTTCAGTGACTTAACCATTTCCTCTCTGAAAGCCTCAGACTATTTGGCTGCATTTTCCTGTATTTCTTTACATATGGCCATAATCTGTTTTACTATATCTTCCTCCAATTCTTTATGCATTTCCTTTGCTTCCTCTATTAACCTCTTCATAAGCATAGATGTAAGGCCATCTTCTTGAATTTCATTTATATTAGGCAGTCCAGGGCTACTTGCCCCTGGGTAACTGGGTTCTGGGGATGCCATATTGCTTTGCCTTTTGTTAGTTGTGCTTTTATGCTGGCCTCTACCCATCTGGCTGTCGCAGCTGATGTCTGTTAATTTCTGGTGCTTGCTGGGTCCTGGGGTGGGGAGAATCCATTTGGTGGGGTTCTGAAGGAGATCTCAGACTTTTGAATGGTGGTGCTTATTAGAAATTGTGACAGTCCACTTCAGGCATATGGACCTGTGTGGTAACTGTGGTGTTCTGGAAGGCTTTCTCATCAGGAGAAGTCCTGGAGATGGCTGCCCTGCTCCTGGGTTTCTTGCTCTGAATTTAGTGAGCTGCAGCTGTTGCTCTTAATGTGTAATTTTGGGGTGCAGCCCTCTGGAAGAACCAGGGAGTCCTGCAGTTTTGTCAGTTTACCTAGGAATAACTGGTTGAAACTTGGAGCAGTATCTGAGGGCTGGTCTAATGGATCTCAGGCTTTTGTAGGTCTGAGGATGCAGCTATGTGCCCCAGTGTCTTAGCGGTAATCAGTGGCAGGTAAGCAGAACACTCATGCCTGCATTAGAAGGCTAGAGTCTAGGGCCTACATGAATCCAGAAAGTCTTCTGGAGCAGGGTGTCCTGAGCATTGGACCTGATGATCCCCCCCACTGTGGATTTTCCTCCAGACAGGGACACCCAGACTGTGCTTTGGGGACCACAGTTCTGTCTGGTTTGGGGAGTAGAACATGTAGGCACCAGCAAGCATAGCTCCCCCTTGCTGGCAATTGGGTGCCTGGGCATCTGCTGATACTGGGAAACTTTTCCTCAGACCTTTTCAGGGTGGTGGTGTCAGCTGAGTACTCTGAGTTTAGACCAGCTATTCCCTTCCCCATGGGTTTGCACCCGCCAGAGAAACTTAGTCTCTGGTACCGTGGGGCCCATAGTTCTATCTGGGGCAGTGAGTCAAAATCCTGCACAGGCAGGACTCTGTTCTGGCGCCTATATGCGCTCTGGGTTGGCTGCCAGGTGCTCACCAGACCCCTGGTCTTTTCTAGGGATTATCTGGATGACCTAAGGTTGGTCCCAATAGTTTCCTGCACCGTGGGGTTATCTCTCAACTGGAAATCCCAGTCTCTGGTGTCGTGGGGCCCACAATTCAGTCTGGGGCAGTGATCAGAGTAAGCTGGCATGTGGCTCCCAGCTGGTAACCAAGAGCCTAGTGGAACCGGAACCTCTTCAATGGTTTAGATGGGTGAGTTGAAGCTGATTGAATCCCCCACGGTGGGGTATCCTTTCACGTGGGAAACACAATAGCTTGTGTTTTAGGATCAAGAGTTCTGACTGCTTGTCACTGTACAGATCCCGCTGTGCTGCTGGTCAGAAAGAGTGTCGTCCTGGTGCCGCCATCTTGTATCCCTCAGAATTTATTATTTTATTATTATTATTCTGCTTGCCTTAAAAATAACAAGAACACTTTGTGTAAACTCAATCATACATGATTTAACAATTTGGGCGGCAAATGAACAAAAGATGTCACTGACCATCCACTAAATTTGCCCTTTCTCTCTCTCTCTCTCTCTCTCTCCCCTTCCTTCGTTCCTTTCTTTCTTTCATTCTTTCTTTCTGTCTCTCTCTTTCTTTCTTAAGCTTTGTTTACTTTATGTGACTGTGTGAGTGCATGTGTGTATATGTGTGACTCATGCCAGAAAAGGCAATGCAGCCATTGAAACTAAGTTGTAGGTAGTTGTGAGCCACCACATGAGTACTGGGAACTGAACCTAGGTTCTCTGCAAATATTCTTTTTAAAAAAATTATATTAATTTATTTGCTATTGGGGAATAATATCTTAATTTTCATAATATATTTAAATGAGACAGAAAATAGCGCAACGTAAATTTTAGTTACAGAAATGTTCAATCTTGGATGTCAATTTGACTGGATCTGGACTCAAGTAAGAGATACACTGCTTGGCACACCTGTGAGTGGTTGTCTTGACAAGTTTTCTGAAGTGGGAAGTTTGTCCCCAAATGTAGGTAGTACCGTCTGGTATCAGCAACATAAAAGGAGATCCAAGGGGAAAAGTTGTGCTTTTTGCCTTAAAATCTTTATGCCTTCTTGCTGGCAAGTTCATCTACACTATTGATACTGCTGCTTTTACCATCATCTCTTTTTTTTTAACACGGGAACCCAGTTTATAGGGCTTTACCTCAGCAGGAGTTGGCACTGTCATAGACTGGGAAGCTGCCCAACTCTCAGACCCTCCAGTAAGAAAAACATAACCCATGCCATATCATGTAAACCATCATTTTAAAAATGTCCCTTTTAAACACATATTTATTCTATCAGTTGTGTTTCTCTATAGATTGTATAGAACAGCAACTAAGTATTGCTTGACATTAAATTAAAAATCTACCATTTATTTAACTATAAATAATCTTAGATTCCTCAAGTCAGAGATAAAAATAAGAAGGGCTGGAGAGATGGCTCAAAGGGTAAGAAAACTCATTGTTCTTCTCAAGGTCCAGATATCAATTCCCAGCAACCACATGGTGGCTCATCACCATCTATAGTAAGATCTGGTTGTACAGTCTTCAAATGTTCTTAAACACTTTATTTCTTCACTAAAAGTGATGTCTTATGTATTATGTGCATGTGACAGTGAAGAAAATCATTAAGTTTGAGTAGCATTCATAAGCATAGTCCATATGTAACATATTGAAAAGGTACTAAGCAGAAACAACTGTGGGTATAAATCAGCAGTGTAACTCAAGTTCTGTATAGATGCTGTTTACAGTAATCTAGCTATAAACACAACATAAAAAGCAGTTTAAATTTATAGTACATTTAATTTAATGCTACAAAGGGTTATTCAACAAAGAGTTATAGCTTCAAGGTATGGGGCTAGTCTACATCACTTGCTAATAATTTACTTACATGAAATATAACACCCTTGGTGTATTTGCAAGATCAAGACGATATATAACACTTGGAAATGCAAAACTGGAACACTGCAAATGAGTCCGTTCAGTACCTGGAGTGGAAGTTTAGAATATAAGCTGCAGTTACAAACATTTTTTTTTAACTAGTAGAATTTAGCTGCATACACTGGGTTTGACTGTTGAAAAGGGAAAGGACCCGAAGTATTTCCCAACAAGGAAACATTGAAACGCTGTATGTGTTGTACAATAAATAATAAAAGCTTAAAATGTTTAGTCTATGTGCAGTACTTTAAAGCAGACCTTGCCTATTTCTAGCCATTCACTGCCTCCAGAGACACAAGGGGATGATATTCTTCCCCTTTCACTATGACCTCAATTCATAAATAGGATACTCCAGAGCAAGTGGGAATGGCTGTTGCTTATATTTTCAACTGTTCATCCCTATGCCTTTCGCTTGCTCTCTAATTCACTGTCCATGCTTTAGTATAATCCCCCCCCCAGCTTACTTTTCATCTGTAGTTACTTAGTTGTTCACTTGGCAGGGTTTAGAAAGAAATTAAAGCTTTTTTGTTTGTTGTGTGTTTGTTTTGGACAAGCTGCAATTGTGTCTGTGAGAACATATCTAGAAAGTATTAACTGAGGGTGTGATACCATCTTTGAACATAAGTGACACCATCCTGGGAAATGACATGACAGACAGAGTGAAGTGGAAGAATGGAAGTACCAGAAATTTCCTTTCCGGGCTTCCAGATCCGAGCCCGAACTGGTCTGTTCTGCTATGACTGTGCTGCTGTGACGTACTGGATCGTATGAAACCAAGCTGCTATAAATCTGTCCTCTCCTATATTGGCTTTTATTAGGTAATGACTATGTCCTTCCTTTACTGCTTCATCTTAGTTGCCTCAAACATCTAAACTGTCCTTTCTAACATGACAGAGAAATTCTTAATATTTTCAAAATAATGCTACTTAACATGTGTTCTTCCTAATTAAGCAGTTCACATTTCATAAATTCATTGTTATTCTCCTTTATGTTATCAGAAGTTTCCCAAATTTGTTAAATATTATAAACAAACATTATGCTGTATCGGGAATTATTTTACATAAAATATAAACAATCCATTCTCTCCTCTCTCATTTTCTCTCTCTTTCTCTCTCCTCTCCTTCTTTCTTTGCCACCATTTGTCTTTCTCCCCCTCACACATACCTATTAACATACGCAAATGTATATTCTAGGTATCTTCAGTATCTATCATCTAGAGATTGTATTTTACATGTAAAATAAAGAGACCATTATTAAACAGGTATCATAGCAATATATTTAAAATATTTTTCTGGTATACATTTATTTAAGAGACAGATGTATCTGTATGAAGGGGATCTAAATGAAACTGTCTAATACAGGGAGACAGAGCACCAGCTGTACACTTCTCATACCCAAATAAAGCATCAAGTACTGGGAATGGGTTACTTCTAATTGAGTTGTTGGTTAAAAGTGTCTCAAGGGTTGAATAAGATATTGTATTTTCGACAGTTAGTTCTTCTCTTTATTGAAAAAAGGCCTAAATAATAATAAATCTTAAAGTCCTCAATTTCAAATTTATGATATAGAAAATGTACAAGCAAAAATGGATATGAATATAAAAATTATGTTAAGAATTGTTTGTTCTTTTTATTTCTTCCAATTTTACTCTGCTTGTCTAGAGTCATTATAATCCCTCTTCTACATACAGTGTATGCTTTGTGCAGCCATCTCTAGTGATCATATAGGAATATTAATCAGGCCCAAAGAACCATCTCACTATGGGGATTACTCAGGATGAAACATGACCATGCCCAGTGAGCCAGTGCTCCTCTGAGAAGCCCCAGAAAAACACTTAATAACCTTTCCAGGACACTAGAGTGATGTCTCAGCAATTAAAAATGTATATTACTCTTGTAGAAGTCTTGAATTTAATTATCAACACCCACATACGTAAGCTTACAACTGTCTGTTTTCTCCAGAGGATCTGATGACCTCTTTTGGTCTTGGCAGGCACTTGTACTCACATATACATAAACTAGAGGAGGACATTGCAACTAGTCCTGATGAGAGCTAACAAGCTAGGGATAGATGGAAGGGGAGGACCTCCCCTATTAGTGGACTTAGAGAGGGACAGGAATGAGATGAGGGAAGGAGGGTCAGATTGGGAGAGAATGAGGGAAGGGGCTACAGCTGGGATACAAAGGAAATAAACTGTAATTAATATATAAAAAATAAAAAATAACAAAAAAACCAGCCTACACTCAGACACATATATACATTTTTTGAAAATAAAACTAAATATATTTGGAGACAAATATGTTTAAAATAAATGTTATGAAATTCTCAAAGGACTAATAGACTATTATTTACAAATAATAATAAATCTTACTAAAACAAACAACAGTAAAATTCTGGTTCATATTGAGTCTGTGCCCCATGGTTCTCAATCATTGACACAGAATGTGTCTAAATATTAGATGATGTTAATCAGAAATACTCAGAATCTAGAAATATATAAAGAGAAAGATGCTTTCTCAATCTATAAGCTGTGCATGTGAAAATCCAATTCAGTATACATGCTGGTGAGGTAAACAGCCTTAACTTGAACATTGATTGATTTGTTTCTGTTGTTTTCAATGGGGGGAAGGCTTGCCTGTCTACTTATACCAATATTTATTTATATAAACAATAAAATTGTCATATTGCATACACATTTAAATCCAATTTGAGATTAAATCTTCAGTCCATACACAGCAATTATTAAAAGGAATGACATGAGATGAAACCCAAATGTGACACTGCCAAAGTTGCCAAGAACCTTGGTAATTTGGACTACAAATCTTGGTCCCACACAGTCAGGGGGTAGACCAACTAATATTATTCCTCTTAAAACCATATCAGCAAAATGATTTTCAATGATATATTGTCATACCCATATAAGATATATCACTAAACACTCACAAGAGAAACTTTTCATGTTGCAAGAAATGTGAAGTAACAAAGAGATGTCAAAATGAACAATATGCAGACAGTAAGAAAATTTGGGAATACAGCCCTAAATTATATATCTTTATAAATTCTTCCCCTCAATGTCCGTACAGAAGAGAAGGTAAAAAGAATTTTAGATTAGCTTCTTTAGGTTTACAGATTTTAGTATGTTTATCTTATATGTCTAATATCCACTTATGAGTGAGTATATACCATGTGTGTCTGTTATACCTCACTCAGATGATGATTTCTAGTTCCCACCATTTGCCTGAAATTTTCATGATTTCCTTGTTTTTAATTGCTGAGTAGTACCCCATTGTGTAAATATACCACTATTTCTGTATCCATTCCTCAACTGAGGGACATCTAGGTTGTTTCCAGCTTCTGGATATTCCAAATAAACCTGCTATGAACATGGTTGAGCAAATGTCCTTGTTATATATTTGAGCACATTTTGGATATATGCTCAGGAGTGGTATAGCTGGATCTTAAGGTTGCCCTATTCCTAATTGTCTGAGAAAGTGAAGCTAATCAAGAAGGAGGACTCTGGGTAAGATGTTCAACCCTCATTCAGAAAGGCAAAGGGGATGGACATCAGAAGAGGGAGAAAACAGGGAACAGGACAAGAGTCTACCACAGAGGGCCTCTGAAAGACTACCCAGCAGGGTATTGAAGCAGATGCTAAGACTTATAGCCAAACTTTGTGCAGAGTGCAGGGAATCTTATGAAAGAAGGTGAGATAGAAAGACCTGAAGCTCCACAAGGAGAGCAACAGAAACCAAAAATCTGGACACAAGGCTTTTTTCTGAAACTGAAACTCCAACCAAGGACCATGCATGGAGATAACCTAGAACCCTTGCACTGATATAGCCCATGGCAGCTCAGTGTCCAAGTGGGTTCACTAGTATTGAGAACAGGGACTGTCTCTGACATGATCTCAGTGCCCTGCTCTTTGCTCAGCACCCCCTCAGAGGATGCAGCCTTACCAGGCCACAGAGCAAGACAATGCATAGTATATCATAATGAGACCTGATATACTAGGATCAGATGGAAGGAGAGGAGGACCTCCCCAGTCAGTGGACTGGGTTAGGGGCATGGATGGAGAAGAGGGAGGGAGAGTGCGGTTGGGAGAGAATGATGGAGGAGACAAGGTGGGATACAAAGTGAATAAACTGTAATTAATAAAAACAAAAAATAAAAACAGTATCAGAAAAAAAGATTTTTAGAGATAGACATGGTGGATGACTTCAGGGAAATAACATCTTCCAGACATGACTAGGATGAAAAACATAAATACACACAGTTTATGACAGCACTCTCAGATTTGCTCAAGCCCAATCAGAAAAAAAAAAAAATCTTAGCAAGGAGAAAACATAAAGTTCTACACTAACCAAGAAAATATTTGCTACTGTTAGCTACTTGGAAAGGGGAAATAACTGTAGGGTCACTGGGGAAACAAGACTCCAAGGTAGTCTCTATGTGTTTGGCCAACACACACACACACACACACACACACAAGTCTATGGTTTTGAATTTCCTCGTTTAAACATATTTGTTTATTGTGATATTTTATTGTCTTTTTGATTTTCTGTTATTTTTAGCTTTGGTGTTTTGTTTGAGAGAGAGAGATCATGAAATTAGGGATTGAGAGGGTCTTTGAGGAGTTGGGAGAGGGAAAATAATGTGATTAAAATATATGACCAACAAACACACACAAAGTCTATGGTTTTGAATTTCCTTGTTTAAACATTTTTGTTTTATTGTGGTATTTTATTGTCATTTTGATTTTCTATTGTTTTTAGCTTTGCTGTTTTGTTTGAGAGAGAGAGCATGAAATTAGGGATTGAGAGGGTCTTTGAGGAGTTAGCAGAGAGAAAATAATGTGATTAAAGTATATTGTATGTAAACATTTTACAAATAAATAATTAAATTTTGTCAAGAGGCAATTGGGATGGTTCATCAAATCAGTACACTGGCTACTCTTTCAGAGAACTTGGGTTTGAATCCCAGCACCTACAATGTGGTTAACAACCATGCATAACTTCAGTTTAAGGGATCTGGCATTCTCTTTCAGCTTCAAGAGCTACCATATGTATGTGGTGCTCATACACAAATACAAACAAAATACACACCTGAAAATTACATACAAAAATAACACCTATTTAAAAAAAAACACTATGTGTATCCCATTAAATTAAAAAATTTCAAATTGGATGAAATTTGAGATTCGAATGACCTAAAACTAAGCAAAATGAATAATTTAAACAGATCTGTAACATCCAACAAGATAGAAACAGTAACCAAAAATATTGGAATTATAAAACACACAGGTCCCGATGGACTCAGCACAGAATTGTTCCAGACCTATACAAAGACCTGACACTAATTCTATTCAAATCATGTTGTAAAATGGGACTAGAAACAGTTCTGAACTCTTGTCACACAGTGCCAGTATTACCCTGATAACCAAACTGAATAAAGACCAACAACAAGAACAACAAATTATCTTTATTATGGGACAAAGCAAACCTGTTTGTTCTTCCTCCTGAGGATAATTTGTCTCTTTTCAAGGCTATTAACAATTCAAAGGAACTGGCAAAATCAGGTGAGAAAAAAATGGCAGCTGCAGATTATTTGTAAAATACTAAGGAACATGAGTGCACCATGTAGGGTTTCACTTATCAGAGAAATGATGTCTGCATTCAGAAAGAATTATTTAAGGTGTCCCTGTAATTAGATTAATAGAAACTACAAGTGACTTAAGCATTATATAGGAATGCAAAATTAACAGTATGCAACATGATTGTGAAGATAAAAAAATGAAAAACATGCATACATGTTAGTGTCAATAAGTGAATTTAGGTATAAGATGGGAGTCAAGGTTGATAGAGAATAGGTTTTATTTCAACACACTATGTGAACTGAAATATAGATAAGCTGAAATAATAAAGCAATTTAAAATGGATCAATGTAGATTACACAAAAGAATAAACCTGATAGAATATACGAAATTTGCCAAGAATGAAAACAACAAAATGATACAATTATTACAACATATAGTGTTACAACTTATCTCCAACAAGCCATATTCAGCCACTCATCTTTGATAAACCAATTTAAAAAATAAAATTATTTTTGTTTGAAAGTAGAAAAGAATCATGTGGCCGCAGACTAGAGACAAAGAGATCCAATAATATATATCAACCTCCTCAAAGCCATCTTCAGAGTGAATGGCAGGTTTTTAGACTGAAGAACACAGTATTCAAAACATATCAATTTTGTGAGGTTTTTGGAACATTCTAGGAGGTAAAAGCATTTGCTGAGGAACGCACTTCTATCTCTAAGACCTACATGGAGGGGTGAAATGACTCCTGCAAGCTTTTCTCTACCCCTTCCCCCTCCCCCACACTGCACTCCAACAATACATTTATTTTATAAAAGCAATGTGTCAGTTTCACCCAAAAGTTTTTATTATAAGGTTTGAGAAGGGTGATTTTCAGAAAGTGTCTAATTAGCTTATGAGCTAATTAGTACCTGAGGTGAACAGTACTGTTCTATTGAAAATAATAAAAAATTCTTTGGTTCCCCATCCAGGAATCCAGAAAGAAGCCCTAGTTTTTATATTAGTACTCTCCCAAACAGGCATTATATTGAGTGACTATATATAAGGGTGTTACCAGAACTCTAAGCTGTATACTATTTTCTTCTGATGAACATATTTGGATAAGATCGTTGTGTTTTCCTGGTAAATAATAGATTATATCTATTATCCATTTTCAAGCTATATTCTAAAATATTTTAGGGTCTCAACTCTTGAGGGGGGAATGTTGTAGTAATTCTGCAAGCCATTGAGGATAACAAGAATTGATTGAGACTCATTAAGAGAAAACTGGTCAAAAGAATGATATCGAATCCTGTCCCTGGGTTTTAATCTGCTAAAATTATTAGAACAATACCTAACAGTTAACTTAGCTGGACCCATCAGTCACCTCTGGAAGATTTCCATGCTATGAGATGGAAGAATACAGTCTCTCTTGCAGTTCCTCTGTGCAGCTGTGAGTCTACTCCTTTTGCAAATATTAATTTAGAAAGACACAGCTTTTCCTTTTTCTTGCTTTTTAGTTTTAAATACTTGCCAAAGTCTAAGTGTGATTATGGAGAAGCTTCCTTATTTTTTTTTTCTGTCCCCTCACTTCCTTTACCACAGAGATTCTTGCTACCCTCTTCCTGCTTGGCTATTTCCATTGCTAAACATGCTGGCCTAATTCAAAGGCCAAGGCTCTTTTCCTCTTTTCAAAACCATTCCCCCTAATCCAGGCTCAATATTCACACCTTTTGTGATCAGATGTTTTATATGAGACTCTGATGGGACTGTGTGGAACTTTCTACTGAATCAATTTTTAAATTATTTTATTAATGAGACTAAGACCCCTGTTAGTATAATGTTCTTGTGGAATGTATACAATTTACCCTTGTTCATTCAAATGCTGATTTCTCTACTCTACTATCTGGTTTCAATCTGGGCATTGCATTGTGATGCTTATTCTAAGCCTCACCTGTCTCAAGTTTGTGTAAACATGCCACCATTTGTTCTTTGTATTGTCAATAAAAACCAAGCCACAATGATGAGCAATGAAGAGAATAGGGTGGACATCCTGGTCCAGAGGGGAGGAGAAGGAAGTCAGTGGAAAGAGAGGAGAGCAGAGATCTGCAGGAGAGGACTTGGAACCACCAGGAGGGATGAAATGGACCTAATATATGACTAAAAGCAAGTATAATGTGGGAAATCTGAATGGGAGGAAACTATGAGGGCTTTAAGATTTAGGATAGAGTAATCATTGCCCAGCATTGTGCTCTAGGTTAACAAAAAACATCCTAGTTTCTGTGTGGTGATTTGGGAATAAAGATGGTTTAGGAATAACTGCTGTTTAACTAAAAGATAAGCCAATTATAAGCATTAATATTCAACAACATACCCCCAACAGAAGGAGTCCAAAATTCCCTAGCAACAGGTTCAGCACAACCTCAGTAGAGATCTACTTGTGTTTTCATAAAAACAACAAAAATAACCAAAGATTCAAATGTTCAAGAATAGTTAATAAAGTTAGAATAATGAAACAAAGAAAATTTATACTCAGATATCAGGACTAATTATTAAGCTATAGGAATTAAGAAAATTTATATTTGCCTTAAGTTTAGACAAGAGACAAAGAAATAATAGATCATAAGGAACACAAATATACTGAAGTGACAGACAGCTGAGGCTGTCAGTGGGGACACCACCTGTCTTAATCTGGTTCTTGTCCCACCCTTCTCCAATACTAGAGTTTACAGACACAGCGAAGAGAACAAACTGGAGGCAATAAATTTTATTTATCAATAAATAAGGTTATTTATCACTCTGGGTTTAAGTGACACTTTTGAATTCTCCACAGCAATGAGATGCTTGACTAGAATCTTTACAGATGAGAAGCAATTCTTCAAGTGCCAATCAAGAGCAGTTCCTTGAGGAGCAAGGTTTCTATGCCAGCAACAGTTCTTGAAGGCTGAAAGATACTCTGGAATGAATTTCTATCTGCAGATTCTGCTCAAGCCCTGGAGACTGGCCTGGAGGAGATTCTTGTACATGGCAGAAGCCTGTGAACCAAGGAATCTCAAGTGAGTGTGTGCCCATGTGAATCTTAAAGGCAGTCTTCTAACAAACAAAACAAAAGAAACAACAAACAAACCTAGAGTTCTTGTTTTTAGCCTTCTCGCCATGAGGAAAGCATCTGATACCAATATCCCATTTCTGAAGTCTTTATATTTTGCTCTTTGCTCCTTAAATAGTTGCACTGCCTTCTGTGCTCTAAAGACTGAATGTATGGCACACCAGCTGTGCCCAGCTACGCCATGATTGGCTGAGCATACATATAAAAATAGTTGAGAAAAATGAGACCAGTTATGGAAGAGCTGTAAAACCTGGCTGGGAAAGGAAAAACCCAAGCCTTCTGAAAATGACTGTAAATTTATAACAGGTCTTTAGGTCTCTGTCTCTACAAGTGTAAGGAGAAACTTGCAAGAAAGTTTCTTTCTATTCCTGGTTGCCAGGGAGACTTTGGCAGGTTGCCTGATACTTAACTGCTTCCTCCAGATTGGATATTTGGCTCAGATGGATAGTAGTTGTTTCTTCTGCAATTGCTGCTGCTGCATTAGCAGCTATCAGCAGCCCCCTCTTGCATCTCTGTTGCCCTTGAGGGTTCAGCTTGCCATATGTAAGGCTTCAGAAAGCTCCAAGTTTGTGGCTCTACCTATTCCTAAAAGCTCCCATGCGAACAATACGTAGGAAAGAGTGATCTTTTCAATAAAAGTTGTGTCTATTGATTAGTAAAAGTGTACTTTAACCTTGGGCTCATGAAGTCCACAGAAATCAATTCTCGGGAGGTTGTGGTACAAAATCTTAGTGGTTTAAAAAATACTATAGCTTTAAAAACGTTGAAAAGTATTTTCTTGAATTTTGTGTAAAAATATTTCTTATCTTGGAACAAAATCATGTGTGGGTGAGGAGGAAATGTTAAAATTGTTTCATGGAAACTGGAAACTAAAGACACAAAACCACAACTGTCACCATCAAGGGAATAAAACAAAGTTTATTTTGTAGCCCATGTGAGTGTCCATAACCCATGAAAAAAGACTCTGAGCAGCTCAAATTCTATGTTCTCATATGGTAACAGTTTCATTGAGTATTACAACAATAAAAAAGAAAGAAAACAAGATATTTCTCATCACTACTTTTATTTTGATGAGAATACTTGAAGATACAAGAATGTCTATCCGGCCAAATATCCTGATGGGTACAATAATCATAGGAATATTATGACTATCTACTGATTGGATTTAAAGCCTGATATACCTGGTGGAACTCATGCCTAGTATCATTCTCTGGGATAAAATCTCTGAATGGCTAAGTCATAAGGCCTGCGGGGGAACCCATTAATATTCTGCTAAGCAGATACAGTAATAAACTAATTCTTAATTTATATATTTCTACCCATAGATTAGTGTACCTCTAAACCTTCACTACTTTCTTTTTGTAGTAGGTGATAAATATAGAGAAAACAACCCATAAACATGTAGACAATAAGAGACTGTTGAGTGCTCAGCTCTGACCAGAACACAGCCTATCCCTTCAAGGCTCACAGATCATCAGAGAAAAGAATGTGGAAAGGTCATAAGAAGAGTTAGGGAGCCTCTTCAGGAAAACAGTATTCGCAATACATAACTGTACAATTGCTTGCATGAACACATACAAACTAGGACTACCTTCAAAAGATTTGTACAAAATTAAATCAGCAAAAATTCCTGTATGGATGGCAAAGAGACTCAGGAAGTTTCACCCATATCAGAGGAGTTAATTTTGTATTCAGCCATGTTGCTGAAGGGGTTTATCAGCTGAAGAAGTTCTGGAGTTCTCTGGTTGAATTTTTGGGGTCACTCATGTATACTATCATATCATCTGCCAATAGTGATACATTGATTTCTTCCTTTTAGATTTGTATCCCTTTGATCTCCTTTAGTTCCTTATTACTCTAGCTAGGATTTCACTTACTATGTTGAAGAGATATGGAGAGAGTGAAAAGCCTTGCCTTGGCCCTGATTTCAGTGGGATTGATTAAAGTTTCTCTCTGTTTTGTTTGATGCTGGCAATAGGCTTGCTGTAGATTGCTTTTACTATGTTTATATATGTGCCTTGTATCCCTAATCTCCATAACACTTTAAACATGAATGGTGTTGGATTTTGTCAAATGCTTTTTTAGCATCTAAAGAGATGTTCATGTGGTTTTTCTCCTTCAGTTTGTTTATATGGTGGATTACATTAAACATTTCCATTTATTGAACATCCCTGCATGCCTGAGATGAAGCCTACTTGGTCAAGGTGGATGATATCTTTTATGTGTTCTTGGATTCGGTTTGCAAGTATTTTACTGCGTATTTTTGCATCAATGTTCATAAGAGAGATAGGTCTGAAGTTCTCTCTTTTTGTTGGGCCATTGTGTGGTTTAGGTATCAAGGTGACTGTGGCTTCATAGAATGAGTTTGGTAATGTTCCTTCTGTTTCTATTTTGTGGAATAGTTTGAAGAGAATTAGAGTTATCTCTTCTTTAAAGGTCTGGTAGAATTCTGTGTGAAACCTTCTGGCCCTGGGCCTCTTTTGGAAGGGAGACTTTTGATGACTGCTTGTATTTCCTTTTGAGATAAAGGATTATTAATCTATTTACCTGAACTTGATTTAATTTTGTTAAATGGAATCTATTAACAAAATTGTCCATTTCAGTTAGATTTTCAAAATTTGTGGCATATAGACTTTTGTAGTAACACCTAATGATTGTTTGGATTTGCTCAGTGTCTATCATTATGTCCTTTTCATTTTTGATTGTGCTGACTATTATGTGATGTGAGGAGTTTCTTTTCTGGTCTAGCCTGCTTGGTGTTCTGTAGGCCTCTCTCTGCCTTTTATTTAATTTGTCTATCATTTGATTTTCTTAGAGAATCAGCTCTTGGTCTCATTGATTCTTTGAATTGTTTTTTTGTTTCTAATTCATTGATTTCAAATCTGAGTTTGATTATTTCCAAACCATCTTCTCCTGTTGGGTGTGTCTGCTTCTTCACCAACCCCTGCCCCTGGGCTTTTAGTTTTGCCTTTAATTATGAGATATCTCAAACTTCTTTCTGGAGGCACTTACTGCTATAGCTTTCATCTTAGCACTGCTTTCCTTGTGTCCCGTATGTTTGGAAAAGTTGTGCCTGTATTTTCATTAAAGTTTATGAAGTCTCTAATTTCTGTTTTCATTTCTTCGCTGAACAAGCTATCATTGAGTAGAGAGTTGTTTAGTTTTCACATGTATGAAGACTTTTTTTTTATTTCTGTTTTTGTTAAGGTCTATTTATAGGTCATGGTGGTCTGATAGGATACAAGGGATTATTTGGATCTTCTTTAATCTGTTGTGGCTTGCTTTGTGCCTGACTATATGGACATTTTTCTTGGGTATAGTTGATTTCATTGGATTGGAGTTTTCCTTGTAGTGTCTTCTGTGTGGCTGTGTTGACACTGTTTAAGTTTTATTTTGTCATGGAATATTTTATTTTCTCAATCTATGTTGATTGAAAGCTTTGCTAGGTACAGTAATCTGGATTGGCATCTGTGGTCTCGTCGAGTCTGGGTGACATCTGCCCAGGCCCTTCTGTCTTTCATAGTTTCTGTTGAGAAACCTGATGTGATTCTGATAGGTTTACCTTTATTTTTAATTGGTCTTTTCCCCTTGCTGCTTCTAATATTTTTTATTTGTTCTGTAGATTTAATGTTTTGACTATTATGTGATGTGAGGAGTTTATTTTGTGATCTAGTCTGCTTGATCTTCTGTAGGCCTCTTGCATGTTTATGGACTTCTCTTTCTTTAATTGGGAAAATTTTCTTCTATGATTTTTTTGAAAATATTTTCTGGACCTTGGAGCCTGGAATCCTCTTTTTCACCTATTCCTATTATTCTTAGATTTCTTATTTTCATGGTGTCCTTGATTTCTTGGATGTTTTGTGTTTAGTACTTCTTTGAGAGATGTATCAATTTCTGCAAATGAATCTTCAGTACCTGAGATTTTTTCTTCCATCTCTTGTATTCTGTTGGTGAGGCTTACCTTTGTGGTTCCTGATCTTTTCTCTAAGTTCTCCAGTTCTAGGTTTTTCTCTGTTTATGTTTTCTTTATTGATTCTAATTATGTTTTCATGTCTTGCACCATTACCTTCATCTGATTTAATGTGCATTCTTATCTTTTTCATGATGGCCTCTATTTTTTTCATTTGTTTCCTCTTTGTGTTCCTCTATATGTGTGGCTATATTTGCCTGTATTTCTTTGAGAGCTTTGTTCCTTTCATCTTTATTTGCCTCTATTTGGGATTTGGGTGGTATTTCTTTGAAAGTTTTGTTTGATTCTTCTTTATGTGCCTGTAATAACTTGATAAGCATGGTTTAAAATCATTTTCCTGTGTTTTTGATGAATTAAAATATCTATTGATTTTGGGGGTGGGAGGATCCTAATGAATCCATGTTGTCCTGATTTTTGTTGGATGTGTTCTTATGCCGACCTCTAGTCATTTGCTTATCTGTAACCATTGCTGTTTGTTCCCAGGGTCTGTACTTCAGACTGGTTCCAGGCAGATCTCTGGTTTCTGGAGTATTCTTCATAGAATATTCATATAAGAAGAGACTCACCATAGAAGATGAGAGAGGGCTACCATTTTGAGAGTGGATGTTGGTGTTTCAGCTGTATCTAAGGAAGGAAGGTTGCAGGTGGATGTGTGCAGGGGCTTGTGCATGGAAGTATGCCTTGAGGGACATGGTGCTAGTGTGTGTAGATGCCCGGTAGGGTGGAGCTTAAGTGGTGGAGGGGGTGCTGAAGCTGTACAAGGGCACACTGTGCATGTGCAGGTATTGTACAGATACTTCGGTGGCCTACAGGGCTGTTGTACTCTTCACCTCATATTCAGATCTGTCTGGCCTCCAGGAATTGTTTGCCTGGACTCTGCTGGTAGACCCACAGAACAGGGTCAATGTTGAGAAGACTGTCCCAAGGATCCCTATGTTACCCACAGTGAGGATATGGGTGGGAGGGATCTGATATCTGGCTGCTGGCTTAAAGGGACCCGGATCTGGGGCTCTGTAGGCACTCACTTGAAGGCAGACTCGCTCACCTGCAGGTCTAATCAGAAACCACAGGCATAACCCCTGTTCTCTACTCTCAGATTTGGGACTACAGGAACAAATGAGAGTGTAGGAGATCCTTCAGCTCAGTGGTGTTCACTGTTTTCCTGCCAGGATGGGAGATGTGTACTTGGTGAAGCTGCTTCTGCCATCTCAGTCACAGAGCATGGAGGATCTTTCTTGATGTAGCAGTCAACCTTGAACCTTACAGCTGCCTGCCACAGCCATTGACCCGGGTGATCTGCACTGCTGCAGCTTCTGCTGTCTCAGTCACAGAGCATGTAGGCTGTGTGTCCCAGTTCATAGGTTTGCCCCTGTCACCAGGAAGCCTCAATGTCAATGTTCTGGCTCAATATCAATGTTCTGGCTTCAGCTGCCCCTCCACTCAACAATTTTTGGAGTTTTGTATCCTGTGCCCCTCAGATAGGGTGCAAGCTGGTCACCACCATCTAGGACTCCCAGTCCAGAAGATTTTTTAAAGACTAAAAATTATGTTTTAGCACATTTTTCAAAATGTATTGAAATTCTGTGTAAGAATTGCATATTGTTGAGAAGTGGAATACAGTAATGACACTTCCCTGTGCTTATGCTTCTTTGGATATGCACCCCAAAACATTGTCAGTGCTTTTCTGTTTCTTATTTGTTCTCTTTCTGAAGAAGGGGGTCTAAGAAATTCTGTCTGAAGAATGAAAACTTTATTTTCAACCCATTAATCATTAAGCAAAAAGTGTTTTTTGTTTGTTTGTTTTTAAGTAAAACAGATGTTGTTGTTGAGTCAGGAATGCCCACGATAGGCTGGTGTATTTCAGTATTTTACCTCTCATTCTATGATACTGGTGGTGACATTATGGGACACTTAGGACCTGAAGCCTCCTGTGAGGAAATACACCCCTGGAGGCAGGCACTCAAGATTATATCCTTGTCCTACCTCCTGTTTTACTCTTTGTGGACAGAATGATCAACTATCTTCCTGCTCTGATAACAAGCTGAAATATCTTCTTCCCCATTGTGTGTTCCTCCTCTGGAATGTCAGCCAAAATGAACTCTTTTACAAGTTGTTTTTGGTTGTGATATATATTTTTAAATGTAATTTATTTATTTTTATATCAATCACAGGGTAGGTACTTTGCATCCCAGGCATAGCCCCCTCCCTCATTCCCTCCCACGCTCCCCATCCCTCCCTCATCTCCTCCCTTCCCCCTCCAAGTCCACCAACAGGGGGAGGATCTCCTCCCCTTCCATCTGACCCCAGATCATCTTGTCTCCTCAGGGCTGGCTGCAATGTCCTCCCCTGGGATCTATCCAGGCTGTTACTCCCTGGCATGTATTGGGGAGGGTCAAAGAGCCAGCCATGGATTTCATGACTGAAACAGTCCCTGTTCCCCTTACTAGGGTCTTCACTTGGACCCTGAGCTACCATGGACCACATCTGCACATCTGAGCGGGAGTTCTAGGCCATATCCATACATGGTCCTTGGTTAAGACCCCTGTGCCCTGTCTCGTATAAGACCCCTGTGCCCTGTTCAGTTTGGTCTTTGTGGAGCTCTTGTTCTCCCCAAGGCTTACTAACTTCCCCTATTTTTATTATTATTTCCAGTCCTCTGCTGAAGGATTGGTTGTGAGTCTTAATATCTGCTTTGATACATTGCTATATTGATTCTTTCAGAGGCCCTCTTTGGTATGCTCCTGTCCTGTTGCTTGTTTTCTCCTCCATTCAATGTCCATCCCATTTGTTCATCTAAACGAGCATTGATCATACCAACCTGGGTCCTCCTTCTTGTATATCTTCCCTAGGTGTGTAGATTTCAGCATGACCTTCCTATCCCATAGGTCTATATAAGTGAGTATATACCATATGTTTCTTTCTGTTTTGCTTTATTTGTACTAACCAGAACCTGGAAACAACCCATATGTCCCTCAGTTGGGGACTGGATACAGAAATTATGGTACTTTTACATAATCGAATACTACTCAGCAAGTAAAAAAAGGAAATCATGAAATTTGCAGGCAAATGGTGGGACCTGGTTGTGATATTTTATCTAATGTGAATCTTTTTGGTAATTTGACATTTGTGGTATTAGGAAAGTATAAAGTAAATCAAGTTTATATTTGAAAAAGAATAGTATAAAATATGTGTTGCATTTAAAGCCCAGGTACAAATCAACACTTCATTCATTATAAAAATAAAGAAAAAAACTATAAAATACACTATTCAACACTAACCCTAAAGTACACCCAGATGAAAATCAACCAATCAAACAAACAATATACATATCAACAAGAATATAGATCAACTACTGTCCTTGTACAGAGGTTGGCTTTACATGTGGTTTGATATAACTGCTTTGACAAATTGATAGAATCTAAAAGTAATTGTTCACAATATATTTTAGACTTTTTCATTCCTAGATTACAGTTTCCACAAAAATCCAGATGGTATTTATCAAATAATACACCCATTGATATACCCTTTTTAACATTTCTTGGAATGACAAGCTCATAGCAAACTTTCTGTTCTTGTGGCTCTTACATACTTTTTATTACTTCTTCTGTTCAAATCCCTGAGCCTTAAGTGGATGAATTTGTTGGTTATCTCACTTGAGATTGGGCATCATACAATTTCTTTTTATCTGCATTTTTACCAATTGTGGTTTTCTGCAATAGTCTCCATCTATGGCCAAGAGAAATTTCTTTGGTGATTGAGTAGTCAGAACTAACCTTATCTTCAGGCATAAGATAAATACTTATAATGATGTTGGAAATTAGGCTGGATTAGTAAATGCTGCTTGTTCTCTTCTAGGATCAATGACTTGTCCTAGTTGACTAGGTTTATAGTTTCTGAGTATTCAATATGTAACAGCCCATAATGTCATGCCATAAACTGGGTAGATATGTATGTTGTACATAGGATAACTTTTTCCTGAGGGTTTTTAAAATAATTTTATTCACATTGCATCCTGATCATATCTACCTCCCTCCTCTCTTCTTGGTTGATTCCAATATATAGCCCTCTTCCTCCTCCCCATCGCCTATTCCTCAGAAAAGGGGAGCCTCTTTACTCACCCACACCAACACTTCAAGTTGAATCAGGACTGAGAACACACTCTTCCACTGAGATTGGGGATCATATGTGGAAGCAGTAGGAGTGGGAGACTAAGGAAGAGAAGAGAAACAGAGGGTGAAGGAATGTCTGAGACAAGCTAAAGACAAAACAGATTAGGCTCCTGGAAGGATATGAGGCTGACTCTAGCTAATACTCCTAACTGAGGCCGCCTCACAGCCAGACAGAACTTCTAGTGAAGGGAGGGGAACACCAACCCACCCAGCATAACTTTGACCCAAAAATTTCCCTGCCCACAAGATGTGTAGGCATAGGGATAGAGCAAATATTGAGGGAATGTCCATCCAATGGCTGACCCAACCTGAGATCCACTCCATGGGAGAGAGCCAACCATTCTCACTATAAGTGATGCTCTACTAATCTTGCAGATGAGAACCCAGCATATCTGTACACCGAGACATTCCACATAGCACTAATTTTTTAAAGAAAGAAATTACACAATTAATAAGCAAATAACTAAAATATGGTTGCAGGAATTTTCACTGGGGAGATGAAAAACAGATGTCTATTCAGACTACAGAGGGCTCCAAGACAAACTGATACAAAATTCCACCAAACTACAGCTTGGCAAATCACAGTTTAAGGAACGTATTTATAGAATTAGGGGTTATTTGCAGGAATGTGGGTATCTTCAATGCAGGCATATTACTGAGAAATATCACCATAGCATGAATGACAATTTCCCCATCATTGCATAGCACTCATGGAGTCCAATCATCAGGAATTTTTCACACTACATTTACTCTAACACTTCCTGAGAACAACAGGCCATATATACACAGAATTGTATACAAGCAGCAATAGGTATAACAAGAGTGGCCAAGGTCTCCAAGGAGGATATGATGACCTTTACTCTCAGAAGGAATGAGAACAAATACAATCTAAGAATGTGTTGCCTTGGTCATGCTGTCTCTTCACAGCAATAGAAAACTAAGTCCGAAGTTAATGCCAGGGAGTGGGATATTGCTAAAACAAGCCTGGCCACGCTGTTGTTTGTGGAATACAGACTTTTGATGGTGGATTAGGAAAGCAGTTGAAAGCTACAAATGGAGATTAATAGGTCATACTATTAGGAACATGGAAGACAGTTGTGCTGTAAGCAATATTGGTTATCAAAGCCCAGATCAAAAGGTTTCAGAGAAGAACGTTATAAAGAGGCCTAGAGACACTTCTTGTGATATCAGGAGAATATGACTGTTTTCTGCCCTTGTCCAATAAATTTCTCGAGCCTAAATTGAATAGTTTCAAATTAATGGTGTTGACAGAGGAGTTTTCAAGACAACGTAGTATTAACTGTGAGTAGAATAAAAGCACCAGGAACTGTAACAGAACTCAGTCCAGTGGTTATAAAGACAAAAAAATTTAAAGAAACACCTAATGTTAAATGAAACTAAGAGAGTAGGGACTTCAGGGCAAGATCCCATCCAGCTAAGATTCCAACTTGTGAAAAGGAATTAAAGAAAAGTATAAGCAGTATAGAAAACCACCCAAACCAGAATCCTGGTGAAAATGTATTTGCACAAGAGGACCAAGTTTAGTCTAACAAGGAGAAAAACTTGTCAGTTTTGACCACGTGGTTCTGGCTTTAGAGTTAAAGATAAAAAGGGGGGATTTTGGTATATTCCTCTGAAGCTAAGGAAAACCACGGAGGCCAAGTATGTGTCAGCAGTGTCCCTTCATTTTGTTCCAGAGAGGCCATTGCATGAAACTGTGAAAGTGAAACCTGGATTGTGTTGGAGACCCAAGAATTTGGAGATACCAGTGTCATGGGATTCCTGCTAATGGGATGTGGAACCAGACCAGGAGAGAGAAGTGTGTTCCTGTCAACAAAGCTGAATAGAGTTAGAGTTTTGAAGAGTGCATTGACATCAGACAGGGAGATGTCATTCGGAGGTTTCCATGTTGGTTTTAAGAATTGCTTTAGTCAAGTATCATCTCACTATATTCCTTTTCTCACCATTTGAAATAGCAATGTACATTAAGTACCATTGTCTACTGGAAGTATGTGTTCGGCTTTCTTATTTTGATTTTAAAGGAGTTAGAATTAAGAGATTGCCACAAGGCTCAGAAGAGCCTTTGAACCTACAAACAGCATTGAGATTGTTATAGACAATTGAGACTTCTGAGGTTGAACTGACTGGATCTTTTACATTATGATATGTCTATGAGCCTGTGGGGGCTCATAGGAATGTGGTGGTTTGAATGAGAATGGCTCCCATAAGCTCATATATTTGAATGCTTAGTCATTAGGGAGTAGAGCTACTTGACTATTAAGAGGTATGGATTGTTGGTGGAGTTGTATCATTGTAGATGGGCTTTCACGTTTCAAAAGGCCAGGAGAGGCCTAGTGTCTCTCATCTTCCTACTGCCTGCAAGTACAGAAATAGAACTCTTTGCTAAATTTCAAGTACCTTATTTGCCTGCATACCATCATGATAATGGACCAAACCTCCAAATTTGTAAGCGAGCTCAAATAAATGTTTTCTTTCATTAGAGTTGCCTTGTACATGGTTTCTCTTCACAGCAATAGAACAGGGATTAGAAGAACAGGTAACTGTGTGTGTGAAAATGAGTGAAATTCATTTTGTACATTCATGAAAGAATAAAATAATTTAAAATATGAATAGAACATTTGTGATCATTGGGACAATATGGAAAAAGCAAACAAATAAATTAAGAAAAAAATGGATAAGACTTCTATGCTATAGAAAATCTTTTTAAAACTATCATGGAAGGATTTTTCCAAATGGAGGGACAGAGCACCCCATTCACATTCATAAGGCATATAAAACACCAAATAGAAAGTACAAGTAAAAACAATGAACAGATCGTCAAGGAAATTACAAGGGTCCTGGACTTAAATCAGCATGAAAATGAACATGCCCAAACATATGGGATAAAATGAGGGTAGAACTATGAAGGAAGTACCTAGAGTGCAAAGTCAGAAATCCCCCAAAAAACCACATTAATATTATACCTTAAGGTCTTAGAAAAACAAACAAACAAACAAACAAAAAATACAAAACTAGTAATGGCGATAAATAACAACAGGGTAGATATCAGTGAAATAGAAGTTAACAAAATAATAAATCAGAGATTGTTCTTTGAAGATGAAATAAAGAGGTTGACAAACTTTTAGGCAAATTAATCACGATAAAGAGAGATGTGCAAATTAATATGACTAGAAATGAAAATGGGGATACATTACAACAAATAACAATAAAATTCAGAAGAACATAGTGATACACATTAACAGGTAAATTTATAGATACCTATGACCTATAAAAGTTCAATGAAGATGTTATAAATAATTTATACAGACCTATAATAAAATGAATGTTAAGATGTTATTGTTAAAGACACTGGCCTATTTGGACATGATATACAGTAAAGCAGATTAGAACCTGTCTAGAAGTTTCCTTCTGGTGTCTAGAAGGAAGATAGAAGAGAGATTCAGTTACAATTATCCATCTGTGGAGCATTCAAATTTATATGTCACACAAAGTTTTCTAAGTGGCCCAACAGTGCCATGACTGTCTTGTAGAAAATCAATTGCATCCTGAACAAAATTGAGGCCTAATCTATGAAAAGAAGCATATTATGGTACTGTAACCTTAGTCAAAAGTTGTGGCTAGGGAGCTTACAGGCTAGATGGTAATTTAATATTGATATTTTGCTAAATGAACTTGTGGTCAAACAGTAATCTGAATATTTATGTTTATATGCAGAGTCTAGAGTTCCTTTCTAGAAGCTTCTGGATGGTGAACTGAAAGTGCTGAGACTAGTTGACTGCTGATACTCAGCCCTAAAGAGGACATCTTCACTTCAAGGCCCACAAAACAGTGAAAGAGGGAGCCTAAATATTGTAGAGCCAGGATGGCAAATAATGCTATTATACCTTGTCTTCTGAATGTGATATGACCATTGTAGCTACAAACTCAAAGCATGTTTGGCTATTGGAAGAACACCGGCACAAACAAAAGACAGGATCAAAGTAAGAGGAGGACAAAGTTGGAAGAAAAGGGCCAAGGTGAGTGATGGAGGTTAAAATTGGTAATGGAAGATAACTGTGATTACAATCCATTGTATTCGTGCATGAAGTTGTTAAAAGTAATCAGGTAGAAAAAGATTTGTATTGCAAAGAAGATTTGTAAAGCAAATTACATTTTGCCTAAATAAAACTTGGGTGAGACTTTATATTAGGTGCATCTCAAAAAGCCTAGAAAATGAACGTTAATACAAATTTATGTGGTGTCATAAAATTTGTTGATATAAAAGTCACTTTAAAAAGCTGATATTTTAAAAGTCCTAATTGTCCAACTCCTAACACACACATAGGAGAAGACAGCAAGTATCTGAGTATGAGACAAAAACTTATAAAATATATTTGTGGATTGGTTTTCTCAATTTTCCCATAAAAATTTTCATGAAATTGAAAATGCAATACTTTCCAACAGAGATATAATTTAAAGATATAATTTAAAGATAAAGATTTTTGAAATGCAGGACTAGGGCCATCAACATGATTAGAAAATGAAACATCAATTATGTATATTTTCTAAAAGTTTAACTGAGATGAGCTCAGTAGAGGCAGATATAATTCTTCGAGGACTAACTTCTCTTTTGGGGGGGGCACATTCTCCAATAATATATGCAGAAACTTAAGGATTATTATACTGTTAACAAATTGAAGCATAATTTTCCTTTGGTACTATGAAGCTCTTAGCACTCCTAACCATTTGTCTTCTGATCCTAGACTACACAATGTGACAGCATACATTTTTGGGTTTGGGGAATCTCTTTTTGATTGAGTCTGCTGGTATTTACAATATATAACTAGAAGAAAAACAAAACTGTAATGAATTCACAGCATAGCTTTGGTGGGATTTCAGCTAAGCACTTTCCTGTCTCCACTTCTTGATTGCTGTAATGGTGGTGGTTTTAATGAGGAAGCAAACAGAATATCCACCAATGAACATCTAAATATGTTAAACTTAGTTTAACCACTTATCTAGCAACTCAGTTATAAAATGGAACAGTTTGATGTTGCTGATTTAGTGACTGAGTTGTAAATATTGTATAAAATTTTCCTCTGTAGATACGATAAAAACTGAAAAATATGTATCAAACCAAATGAAATGTTGAATTCTTTAATTTGAAGACATAGCATCAATATACATGATGATGAAGTATGTAGAGTATTATAATATTGGTATTTAGCTTTACAGAATTCAGGAAAACCCTGAAGGGAGATGGTGTCTTCCCAAAAGACTTTGAACTGCATTATAAACATATTCTTAAAATTCATAATCATGAACAATACTGAAATAATAATATCTATTTCTAGTGTTTTAGAATTACTCTATGGTACAGAAGGATGCAAATGGTATTGATTTTGTAGGTATGAAAGGTACTGGAGTAAGAGAGCCACCAGGTGTTTTGGTAATGATCTAGAAAGCCTCAGAGGCATATCAGATATCAGCCAAGGTCAGAATCTTGCAAGGAGGCCATGAGAAGTCATTTTGAAAAACTGTGGAGGTAATGTGTGTTGCAGTGGATGTCTGAAAACCATGGTCATGGGGTGCCTGCTTTTGTAACCTGTAGGCATGGACAGATACAGCTCTGGATGCAAACCACATTGCTGGAGCTTCAGAAGCCTAAAAACTCAATCTTGCCAAAACCAGCAACTGGATTTGAAGCTTTGAGCACTGTGGGTTGCTTCTAAAGGCAAGGCATCAGGTTTAACTTTAAACAAATTTTGTTCCCCTCACCCCACTCATGGGTTGCCTCAGAGGTGGAGTTTGCTTGGCTCTTTTTTGGCTTATTTCTTTTCTCTGTGTCATCTCTTTTTATCCTCATTTGTTATCCCCTGCAGTACCTTTGAGAATTTCTGCTTCTTCCTCTTTCTGTATTTGTCATCTTGTCTTTTTCTTTCCCTATTCTAAGTCATCTTTGCTACAAGCAGGTAGTATCCCAAGGAAATTATTAGTAAGTTTATAATTAAACCCTCCATTTGTAGCTTTTTGTTTGTCATTATTTATTTTGTTCTTTTTCTGTCTGTTTCAGTTTAAGGCATTCTCATGATTTAATTTTGTTCTCCAGTTTGCCTTATTAACTCTGTTCTTTTTCTGTCTTTTAAAAGTGCTACCTTATGGCTTATAATGTTTTAATTTCTCACTATCTATCTCCAAAAATATATGGAACTTTACATAAAAAAATTTATGATAGCATTTTCCAGCTACTTCCTTCCAAATATTGTGTTTGTAAAAATGTTAACAAACATGTTATAAAATATTCAGAACATGCTACTGTTTTTACTAAATATTATCTTGTAAATAAATTAAAGCTGGATACAGGAATCTTTGAATATTCATGTTTACCAACTTTGAAGCTGTTCATTTCTTATGTACATCCAAGTACACATTCAGTATTTTATTTCTTCAGTGTAAAGACATTGTTTTTTAAGCTCACATCTCTAAAAAGTGGATAGCAGTGATATTTTGGTTGTTTATTTAAGAAATTTTTTTTCAATTTCATTTTTCAGATAGTTTCACAGAGCAAAGTACCATATTTCCAGACTGTGTTTTCAGTGTTGCAAAAATTCTACATATTATTTCACATCATTTCTTTTTCGTTTTTTGAAAACGTCATACAATGCTTTTTAATATTATTTACACCCAAACTCCTCCCAGTTCTACCATCACCACCCCTAATATACCACCCCCTCCCAAATTTGTGCTTAATTTAAATTGTGCTGTCTGTATACTTATGAGTATGGAGCCATTCTCTGGAGTGCGGTCAACTTACAAAGATTATTTCATAGTCTTTTATCTAAATGCCTAATTTTAAAACAATATATGCTATAGCATACTTTTTTGAGCTACAACAATAAAGTATATCTTGAATGAGGTAACTCAGAGACAGAAAGACATGCATGCTATATACTCACTTATATGTGGATATTGACCCTTCTAATATAAGGTAAGCATATTAAAATATACAGACCTAAAGAAGCTAAGCAAGGAGGATCTTAGGGAAGGTGCTTAATTCTCATTCAAAGGACAAACAGGATAGACATTGGAAGCGGTAGAAGAGAGGGAACCCAATGGGACCTATCACAGATGTTCTCTAAAATATTCCACCCAGCAGGGGATCAAAGCAGATATAGAGACTCACAGCCAAACTTTGGACAAAGTGCAGGGAGTCTTATAGAAGAAATAGGAGATCAAAGGACACGGGAGAGACAGTAGCCCCACCAGGAGATCAACAAAGACAAGAAAGCTGAGGCCAGGGGCTACTGAAGAGAGACTGATGCATCAATCAAAGACCATTCATAGAGAGGATCTAGACCCCATGCTCAGATGTAACCCATAGACAGCTCAGTCTCGATGTGGGTTCCCTAGTAAAGGGAGAAGAGATATTCTCAACCATGAACTCGGTTGCCTGCTCCTTGATCACTTCTCCCTGGTGGAGTTACCCAGGCAGTCCACAGAGGAAGAGGATCAAAAAAGTCCTGCTGGTACCTGATAGGATAGGGTCAGACAGGAGGAGGACTTCCCCTATCAGTGGAATATGGGAGAGGGATAGGGGAGGAAGAGGGTGGGAAGGTAGGACCTGGAGGAGATAAGGGAGAGGGCTACAACTGGGATACAAAATGAATAAACTTTCAAAATTAATAATACTAATAAAAAATTGAAACCCACAGTAAATGATAATGATGTGAAGAGCACCATGATGTTTTATGTAATTGTTACAGATGGAAGAGAAAAAAATTGTCCTCAAGAGCAGACAACACATTTCCTCAGGATAAGAGCAGAAGGATTTGAAAAAGAATTCCTAGATTCTTCATGAAACAGGCAAATTGAAACATAGACAATACCTGGAGTAGTATATTAGTAATAAATATGTTTTATGTCTTTAGATGTTTTTTTCTGTATTATTATTTGTTGATTAAAAGTAAATGTCAAGCTGAAATTTAGCAAAAGATTTCGTGCTAAGTAGCTAAAAACCCCCAGGATCCACGCAGGTATTTCTCTTCTTTGATTTTTATGTAAGGTAGTGAATATAGAAAAGAATACAATGGAGGCTCTATCGACTATATGATTTTCAAGAAATTTATGTAGGGCTATTAATTTCATAACCCAAACCATAGTTAATAGCAAAGACATATCCATATTTTATACATATACATTCCATATATTCAGAATCTCGAGGAAGGCAGAGCCTTTACTGATGTTAATTAACTAACACAGCAAAGTAAGCTTGACTAAAACAGTTTGGAGGGTTAGAATTCAGAATATATAAGCATCACGTCATTTTAAGAGGACATTGACACATTTCTGTGAGCTATATATAGAGTTAGAGCTAGACACCCTTCGGGACACTACTGAATAAAATGATAAAATGTGTGTGTGTATATATGTATATATATATATATATATGTGTGTGTGTGTGTGTACATATCTACATACACACATATTGTTGGTTTTAACGTCTACAATCTATTATTGTCTGTTCTGAAAACTCACTGATCTAATCTTACTTTCCATTGATAATCTTTCTGTGATCACTGTAATTCAACAGGGCAGATGGGATACGATTTTTAGGCCCTAAATACAAATATGATAAAAATTGCCTTCCCTGAATGACTTAAGAATATGTAGCTGTCCTGGTGTACCCCAACAGAATGAATCCTTCCATGGAAATGCAGTGATGGAAACACAAAACACATTTGAGTTGCTGCAAGTTTTTTTTTATTATAAATAAGCCTATTATTTGCAAAACTAAAAGAATGAAGTTGTCAACTCATACTAGTTTATCACTTTTCCTCTGAGAAATTATTATCCCTTGATGAAAGTTGTAACAGGGACATAGATCAGCTAAGGGTTTG
>CM053754.1:6119472-6137472 GCA_028658305.1 Pachyuromys duprasi
AAGTTGTCAACTCATACTAGTTTATCACTTTTCCTCTGAGAAATTATTATCCCTTGATGAAAGTTGTAACAGGGACATAGATCAGCTAAGGGTTTGCTTGTTTGGAGAAGCCTCTATGTCAAAATTGTAGATGCTAACCAAGAGGAAATGAAATCAAATCCACATATAACATGAAAGGCTCTGGACAATCACAGGGCACCTAGCTGAAATCCTAGCATTTTGGAAACAGAAGCAGGAAAATCAGGAGTTTTAGGCTAACCTAAACTATGTAGGAAACCTTGTTTCAACGTTCAAGCAGTCAACTAAAAAGGACATTCCTTTTCATTTATTTCTCATTTCCTCTTGGTGTATATTGTAAGATACCTAGGTGACTACACATGACTGTTGGGGTTGACCTAGAGATACTACAACTTCAAGTGTTGCTTGCTTGCTTCCCAAAGTCCTTGTCATCCCATGGAAAGATTTTCACATATTCAGGATGATATTGTGAGAACCTTGTCCACCAAATTTTCTCTGATTGGATAATAAAACTTGAAAGAAGTGGAATGCAATACTTCCTGGGAGAGAAAAGGGAACTCTGGAAAGAAGAAAGGGAAAGGGATTTCAGGAGACAGGAGAATAAACTAATGTAAACATGGGCTTGGAAGGTAGAGTTGACCATGTGGCTGAATGGAGCTAAGTGATCACGTTAACTTACATGAGCTAGTGGAGAGTCTGCCCAGTTAAACCTAAGATTTGAAATATTAAAAGGTCTTGGTTTCTTTAGTTTTAACCATGAAGGACTACCAGGGACCAACAACACATAACTATTCATTTTTTGTTTGTTCCTATTATTTTCTAGAATTCTCTATTTCTTTTTAAGTTTTTTAATTTATTACAATTTATTCACTTCGTATCCCAGCTGTAGTCTCCTTCCCCATCTGTTCCCAATTCCGCCCCCCCCCCCAGTCCACTGATAGGGGAGGCCCTCCTCCCCTGTCCTCTGACCCTAGCCTCTCAGGTCTCATCAAGACCTTCAGCATCATCTTCCACTGTGGCCTGGCAAGGCTGCCCTACTCCCTGCTCCTCAGGCAGGTGATCACTGAGCCAGCCACTAGGGGCTGTCTACAACAAGTAAAATTATTATTATTTTTTGCAGTCACATTTTTTTCCATTTTATATACTTATTTATTCAATTTATTCATTTGTATCCCCACTGCAACCCCTTCCCTCAACTCCACCCAGTATCACCCATCCTCCCTTTTCTCTCCTTTGCTCTTTCCCTAGTCCCCTGATAGGGGAGGATCTCCTCCCCTTCTATCTGACCCTAGATTGTGAAACTAAAGCAAAAGCTTTAATTTCAGTTCTACATATATTTGATGAAAATTTTACATATAAACTATAAACTAACATGTTTTGATACATTATACTAAAATTCCAAAGACAGCTCCCTGTAATGTTTAAAGTTTCTATAAGTCCAGTGGCTACCAACCAGTGTTGCATGTGCTGGAAGTGGGTGTAAGTTACGAAGATGCAGATTTCTATTAATTAGACCTAACTCTGACAAAGATTCCATTAGCTGACCGCAAGCTCATTAATTCACTTTCTATTATTTTCCAATATTCTTTAAACGTCAAACATTACAAGTTAGATTTGAAACTCCTCAAGACATTTAAAATGACAACAATTCCCTGAAATTTAGGTAAGTTTATTATAGCTCACATTCCAGAAGCACCTGCTGGGAGTAATAACTTTAGGACTGAGGAAATGACTGTGATTGACTCTGATGATATTCAGAGAAGATCTCCAGTTGTCCAGAAAGATGATTGGAATACTTCTCAAGCCTCTGAACAATACTGCTTGGAGATTTCCTCATGTGGAGGGAAAAAGAAGACATGATGTTTCATTTGGACCCCTCAAGATTTCCATTTAAGATGAAATTTCTTCTGACAGAAAATACCACTAAGGCATGTGGTGTTTGTTGTTTGTTTCAGATTTTGTTAGGAACTTCCTTCTTCTGTCCTCTTTCCAAAAATAAATTTGTATTAGTTGGTTTACTAGATTGATAGTATCTTTTCTACTGACACTTATTCATTGTCTCTTTTTATTTTACCTAACTAGCCATCATTTCTTTTCAATCAGGCGTATGTGTATAAACGGGAGCTTCTTAAAGATACACAGAATATCAAGTTAAATTTGTTCTGGGTCTCAACTTAAATGATCTACTGGCTTCTGATGCAGAAAGCACTGTTATGATCTGAGTTTGAAGGATAATAGTGGGAGGAAGCGTATACACTTAGAGTGTATGGAGCACGTAACCATAGTTGTGATGATGAAGGACACCAATGTGAAGTGCTGCCATCCTGACGTATTTTCTTGTCCTTTTCTTTCTCTTATTTTTCCTTCCTTTTATTGTTCTTTTTTTTTCTTTTGACTTTATTGCATACTTTTTAAGCTATTCCTAATCGGCGAAGAGTAATTTTAATTTTTCTTCTAGTTGTATATTTCTTTAAACCTTTCAAGTTTTGGTACAAGAGAAATACTGATGGGACAAAAGGGGGTTTTGCTTGTTTATTTGTTTGCTGCTTTTCCTTTTTTCATTTGAAGTAGTTTTTCAGGATGTACTATCAAATTAATGGTTTTTCTGGTTTAATAATTGTTCTTGAAAATGGGCTATGGCATATGGATTGTTTAAACTGGCGAAGTGATTCTGTTCTCAAAGATGTAGGCTGTGTGTCTCTTGCACTATAATACTAAGGAAATTCATATTTTTATAGGTTTCAACTTAACTGTGACTTGTCATAATTATCTCAATCTTGGTGAAAGTTGACATAGCACTTAAGAAACTTTTTTTGAGATAATGTGGATAAGACCTGATGTTTTCAGAATGGTAGGGCCCAAGGTTCATTTGATTCATGGCAGTAATTCTGGGAGACAATTGGAGATAGTCACGGTGATGGTGATGACAACATACACCCCACTTGGAATCACCTCTGTCACCTCTTCAGCACTGTCAGTATTCACTGTGCTTTCTTTCTGGATTGAGTTTAGTCATTCCCATGTGCATTAGGGAGCATTAGTTTATAAACAACTTTCTAGAGAGCAGAATTTCCTTCCTATTTTTGGTAAAGAAGTTACTGTCTTTCCACTGATTCATCTAAATTATAAAGTTTTCATACTTCCTGACACTCACTACTATGAGTGACCCCAAAAATTCTACCAGGGATCTTCTGCTGATATATACTTTCAGCAAAATGACTGGATACAAAAATTAACTAAAAAAAATTAGTAGCCCTCCTGTGTTCAAAAGACAAAAGGGTTAAGAAAGAAATCAGGGAAACAACACCCTTTACAACAGCCACAAATAACATAAAGTGCCTTGGTGTGACTATAACCAAGCAAGTGAAAGACCTGTTTGAGAAAACTTCAAATCTCTGAAGAAATAAATTGAAGAAGATATCAGAAGATGGAAAGACCTGCCATGCTCATGGATCAGTAGGATTAACATGGTGAAAATGGCCATCCTGCTAAAAGCAATGTACAAATCCAATGCAATTCCCACCAAAATGCCAACACAACTCTTTACAGACCTTGAAAGAACAATTCTCAATTTCATATGAGAAAAACAAAACAAACAAACAAACAAACAAAAACAGAATTGCTAAAACAATCCTGTACAACAGGAGATCTTCTGGAGGTATCTCCATCCCTGATGTCAAACTGTGACTGTAGATTTTTATATTTATGTAAGGGGCACTACCACCTCCAGAGTCACTGTGTGGACACCATTACCCTTGAGAGTTGTGTTCTGTATCTCATGACTTTGCAGGCCTGGAGATTAGCTGGGTGTGATCTGCCTCCCCTACACACAATGAAGACTCAGTTAGTGGAATGTTGAAAGCCACTGGGTAAACAGGAATGTGTATTTGGACTGGTGAGATATACAATGTCTGGTTAACTTACTATATAATAGGTAACAAAGGAGGGAAAGTTGACAATCTTCTTAGATGCTTAATTTGACTAGATTATTAAGTATCTAAAACTACGTATCTAAACCAAAACTTTCCTGTTTATACCCTATAAATAGATTTAGGTAAAAAGCCATGTGTAATGGCTAAAGCCATTCTACAACTAAGTCGCATACTCAGACAATAAATTATCCTCAATAAAATGTTTTGTTCCTCAACCAAAGAATGGATAATGAAAATGTGGTACATTTATACAGTGGAGTGTTTTTTCAGCTATTAAAAACAATGACATCATGAAATTTGCATGCAAATGGATGGAACTAGAAAATATCATACTGAGTGATGTAACCCAGATCCAGATCAATAAACATGGTATGTACTAACTTATAAGTGGATATTGGCCATAAGGTACAGGATAGGCAGGCTACAGCCCACAGACACAAAAGAACGAAGTAACAAGGAGGGCCCAAGGAGGGGGCGTGGGCAATTGAATCTAACTGAGAAGGGAAATTGAATAGATATCTAGGGTGGAGTAATGGAGGGAACCAAGTAGGGGAGGGAGTGGGGAGGGAGCAGGATGGGCGAGGATAGAGAGAAAAAGAGTACAAGGAGAACACAAAGAGAACTGGATTCTGTGAGGGGAGAGCATTTCTGGCAAGAGCTAGAAACCTAGGACAGTGGAAACTCCTAAGAATCTTTGAGGGTGACCCTAGCTGAGACTCCTAGCAATGAGGGATAAGTAGTCAAAATGTCCATCTCTTGTAATCAGAAAAGACTTCTAATGGAGGGACTGGAACACCAATCCAGCCATAAAACCTTAGACAATTCACTCTACCACCAAGATATGTAGGAGTAAATATAGAGCAGAAATGGGGGGGGGGTGGTGATCAAACAATGACTGCCCTAGCTTGAGATCCATGCCAAATACTTGCATACAGGGGCGTCAGTAGCCATCTGAGAGGCTTCACCCAGCAACTGATGGAAACAGTTGCAGAGACCCACAGCCAAACATTGGCAGAATGTGGGGAATTCCATGGAAGAGAACAACAAAGGATCGAAGGATCCAAGGATGTCTATTACACCACAAGAAAACATGTAGAACCAACAAGCCTGGGCACATAGGAGCCCACAGAGACTGAACCACCAGAGAGTACACATGGGAGAGCACACATGGGATGTATCTAGGCAGTCTGTACTTAGGTAACTGTTGTGCTGCTTGACAGTCATGTGGGACTCCCAACAGTAGGAGCAGGAACTGTATCTGACTCTTCTGCCTCTCTTTGGATCCGTTTTCCCTAACTAGGCTGTTTTGCCTAGCCACAAAGACGCTTTTAGTCCTACTACAACTTGTTATGCCAAGGAAGACTGATATCCATGGGAAGCTTCTGTTTTTCTGAGGCTCTTCTGAGGAGAAAGGGAAGATGGGAGGATGGTGGGTGGTGAGGTGAAGTGGAGAGACTGGGAGCATAGAAGGGAGGCGAAGCTATGATCAAGATGTAAAATTAATTAACTAGCTAATTAATTTTTAAACATGAAAAAAGAAAAAAATATTCTTTTGCAACTCAAGCATTTTCAGAGAGTTCACACTGTCTTTAAATAATTTCTGTAGGATTAAAGGAATGATGCAAGTTTTGAAACCACAGTCTCTAACTTTCTGTTCATGTGAATCCTTGCCACAGACCAGATAGCATGACCTGACTGTCTCACTAGGACATTGTAGGTTGTTGGACAGTCATAAATCATGATGGTTCTTGTTGCCTGTAATTTGATTCATTGTTAAGTTTCAGCCATATCTTAGATAAGTTGAATAATATAAACAAATACTAAGTATTTGAAAAGGAGAATATTGAACCATTTCTGGTGCCAGGTTTCCTCAAGAAATGCCTGGCAGTTTTAGCACTGACTTTTGCACCCCATATACATGCTGAGAAGCTGACAGATGAACATAAATGCTGATCAACAAAGGGTCTAAGGAAACAAGATTGCTCTTGCTAGGGAAGCAGAGGTACTTGGTGTTGCCATCCCAAGTCAAGCTGAGACCACATAGAAGTTGGTATTTGATAAATTAAAACTTTATTTGGAAATAAAATGCTAAATAATAGCTAAAAGCCATCATCGTCTCTCAGTGTTGGTGTTTTCTCCACCAAATGGAGAGGAGTAGGATCGCTAGGTAGGATGTAACTGCATGTCCCTTTTCTAAGACACAGATAAAACTGTGTACAGAGACCATGCCACTGCACCATTTGTGATGTTAAAGATTTTTCTCAGACAGAAACCAGACCACAGAAACTTCGTGTTTAAAATTCACTCTAAGTAGTAGGTTACTATGGCTTCAATACACATTTCGCAAGTGCCGGTGGAATGTTTGTAGAAGACCCACTAAGGGACCCACTATCGTCCAGTAGAAACATGTTCTTCAAAATGTGACTGGGGAGAGCTAGGTGACAGAACTAGTTAACCTTAACTGCAAATCAAAATTTTTGTAAAAGAAAGCCTTAGATCAATCAAAAATAAAATAAAATATTGTATAATTGGATTAAGAAATATTTGAAATGAGAGGAACAGAATAGCAGAAAATTGTAAAAAAATGCTAAAACATATTAGGATGTATATGACAAACACTATTATTCCAATATTAATTTTTTTACATTTTTTAATTTTTTTAATAGTTACGTTTTATTAACTCTGTACCCCAGCTGTATCCTGCTCTCTCATTCCCTCCCAATCATACCCTCCCTCCCGCATCTACTCCCTGCCCCTTTCCAAGTCCACTGAAGGGGAAGACCTCCTCCACTTTCATCTGACCCTGGTTTATCAGGTATCTTTAGGACTGGCTGCAAAGTCCTCTTCTGTGGCCTAGCAAGGCTGCTCCTCCCTTGCAGGATGGGGAGGTCAAAGAGTCTGCCATTGATGTCATGTCATAAATAATCCCTCTTCCCCTTATTAGGATACCCGCTTGGATACTGGTCTACCATGGGCTACAGGCAAGCAGAGATTGTAGGTAATATCTATACATGGTCCTTGGTTGGAAAAACAGTCTCATATAAAACCTCTGTTCCCAGATATATTTGGTCCTTGTGGAGCTCCTATCCTCTCGAGATCATATTAACTCCAGTTTCTTTCATATGATTCCCTACACTCTGCTGAAGGTTTGGTTATGAGTCTCAGTATCTTCTTTGATACACTGTTAGGCAGAGTCTTTCAGAGGCCTTCTGTGGTAAGACCCTGTCCTGTTACTTGTTTTCTCTACATCCAATGCCCATTCCATTTGCCTTTCTAAGTGAGGATTGATCATCTTAACCCGGGTCCTCTTTCTTGTTTATTTTCTTTAGGTGTATAGATTTCATTTTGTTTATTATATCTTATAGGTTTAAGTAAGTGAGTATATACCATGTGTGTCTTTCTCCTTCTGGGACACCTCACTCAGAATGATATTTTCTAGATTCCACCATTTGCCTACAGATTTCATGATTTCCTCGATTTTAATTGCTGAGTAGCATTCCAGCACAATTTCTGTATCCATTCCTAAGTTGGTGGACATCTGCATTATTTCCAGGTTCTGGCTATTACAAATAAAGCTGCTACGAACATGGTTGAGCAAATGTCCTTGTTATGTGTTTGAGCAACTTTTGGATATATGTCTAGGAATGGTATACCTGGATCTTAAGGAAGAGCTAGTCCTTATTGTCTGAGAAAGCGCCAGATAGATTTCTAAATTGTTTGTACCAGTTTACCTTCCCACCAGCAATGGAGGAGGATTCCCCTTTCTCCATAACCTCTCCAGCATGTGTTGTAACTTGAATTTTTCATCTTAGCCATTTTGATGGGTGTAAGGTGAAATCTCATGGTTGTTTTGATTTGCATCTCTCTGAAGGCTAAGGACATTGAGCATCTCTTTAAGTGTTTCTCTGCCATTCTATATTCCTCTACAGAGAATTCTCTGTTTATTTCTGTACCCCATTTTTAATTGGATTGCTTGATTTATTGCTTTTTAACATCTTTAATTCTTTATGTATTCTGGATATCAGTCTTCTGGTTGGTTGAAGGGTTGGTGGCGATATTTCCCAGTCTGTAGACTGTCATTTTGTTCTGAAAACAAGTGTCTTTTGCTTTACAGAAGCTTTTCAGTTTTGTGAGGTCCCATTTATTGATTGTTGATCTTAGAGCTTGTGTTGTTGGAGTTCTGTTCAGGAAGTTGTCTCCTGTGCCTATGAGTTCTAGACTCTTCCCTACTTTTTCTACTAACCGATTAAGATTATCTGCTTTTTTGTTGAGGTCTTTGATCCACTTAGACTTTACTTTTGTGCAGGGTGATAAATATGGATGTATTTTCATTTTTCGGCATGTAGACATCCAGTTGGATCAGCTTCATTTGTTGAAGATGCTGTCTTTTTTCCATTGAAAGGTTCTGGCTTCTTTGTTAAAAATCAAGTATTCATAGGTGTCTGTGTTTATTTCTGGTTCTTCTATTTGATTCCATTGATCCACCATTCTGTTTCTATGCCAATAACATGTGGATTTTATTATTATTGCTCTGTAGTAGAGCTTGAGGTCAGGGATGGCGATCCCTCCAGATGATCTGTTGTTGTACAGGATCGTTTTGGAGATTCTGGGTTTTTTGTTTCGCCTTATGAAGGTGAGAATCTTTCTTACAAGTGCTATAAAGAATTGTGTTGTATTTTGATGGGAATTGCATTGAATCTGTAGATTGCTTTTGGCAGAATAGCCATTTTCACTATGTTAATCCTACCAATCCATGAGCATGGGAGGTCTTTCCATCTTCTGATATCTTCAATTTCTTTCTTTAGAGATTTGAATTTTTTTTTCATATAGGTCTTTCACTTGCTTGGTTAGAGTCACCCCAAGGTACTTTATGTTATTAGTGGCTATTGTGAAGGGTGTTGTTTCCCTAATTTCCTTTTTGGCCCTTTTGTCTTTGGTGTACAGGAGGGCTTCTGATTTCTTTGAGTTGATTTTGTATCCAGCCACTTTGCTGAAGGTGTTTATCAGTTGAAGGAGTTCTTTGATTGAATTTTTTGGGTCAGTCTTTTATACTATCATATCATCTGCAAATAGTGACACTTTGATCTCTTCCTTTCTGATTGGTATCCCCTTGATCTTCTTTAGTTGACTTACTGCTTTATATAGGACTATGTTGAAGAGACAAGGAGAGAGTGGGAAGTCTTGTCTTGTTCCTGATTTCAGTGGGATTGTTTTAAGTCTCTCTCCTTTGAGTTTGGTGTTGGCTATAGGCTTGCTGTATATTGCCTTTACTATGTTTAGGTATGTGCCTTAAGTCCCTGATCTCTCCAAGACTTTATACTTGAATGGGTGTTGGATTTTTTCCAGTGCTTTTTCGGCATCTATGGAGGTGATCATGTGGTTTTTCTCCTTCAGCTTGTTTATGTGGTGAATCACATTGATGGATTTCCATATATTGAACCACCCTTGTGTGCCTGGGATGAAGCCTACTCAGTCATGGTGGATGATATCTTTGATGTGTTCTTGGATTTGCTTTGCAAGTATTTTATTGAGTATTTTTGCATCAATGTTCATAAGGGAGATAGGTCTCAAGTTCTCTATTTTGTTGGGTCTTTGTGTGGTTTAGTTATCAAGGTGACTCTGACTTCACAGAATGAGTTTTGTAATGTTCCTACTGTTTCTATCTTGTGGAATTATTTAAAGAGAAATGGAGATAACACTTCTTTGACGGTCTTGTAGAATTCTGCACTAAAACCATCTGGCCCAGGGCTTTTTTTGAATGGAGACTATTGATGACTTCTTTTATTTCCTTGGGGGAAATAGGTCTATTCAATCTTTCTAACTGATCTTGACTTAATTTTGGTAGATAGAATCTATCAAGAAAATTGTCCATTTCATTTAGATTTTCAAATTTTGTGGCATATAGGCTTTGGTAGTATGACTTAATGATTGTATGGATTTCCTCAGGGTCTGTAGTTATTTCCCCCTTTCCATTTCTGATTTTGCTGATTTGGATAGTTTTTCTGTGCCTTTTAGTTAGTTTGGCTAAAGGTTTTGTCTATCTTGTTGATTTCCTCAAAGAACCAGCTCTTGGTTTCATTGATTTTTGGATAGGTTTATATGTTTCCAATTGATTAATTTCAGCCCTGAGTTTGATGATTTCCAGCCGTCTGCTCCTCTTGGGTGTATCTGCTTCTTCTTCTTCTTTTTTTCTTTTTTCTTTTTTTCCCTAGGGCTTACAGTTGGGCTATTAAGTTGCTTCTATGAGGTGTCACAAATTTCTTTTTGAAGACACTTAGCGCTATGAATTTTCCTGTGAGCTTTGCTTTCATTGTGCCCCATAAATTAGGGTATGCTGTACCTTCATTTTCATTGAATTCTAGGAAGTCTTTAATTTATTAATTTCTTTCTTTCTTAAGTCAGCTGTCATTGAGCAGCAAGTTGTTCAGTTTCCATGTGCTTTTAGGCTTTTTGCTAATTCCATTGTTGTTGAGGTCCTGCTAATTCCATGGTGGTCAGATAAAATACAAGGGATTCTTTCAATATTCTTGTGTTTGTTGAGGCTTGCTTTGTTACCAAAGAGATGGTCTATTTTGGAGAAGGTTTCCTGAGGTGCTGAAAAGAGGGTATGTTCTTTTGAGTTTGGGTGAAATGTTCTGTAGACATCTATTAGGTGAATTTGATTTAGGACCTCTCTAAGTGCCTTTCTTTCCCTATTTGGCTGCTGTCTGGATGATCTGTCCATTGGTGAAATTGGGGTGCTGATGTCTCCCACTATTAAGGTGTTAGGATTGATGTGTGATTTAAGTTTTAATAATGTTCATTTATGAATGTAGGTGCTCTTGTATTTGGGGCATAGATGTTCAGAATTTTGATGTCCTCTTGGTGGATTTTTCCTTTGATGAGAATATACTGTCCCTCTCATCTGTTTTTGATTAATTTTTGTTGAAAGTCTATTTTATTAGATATTAGGATAGCTACCCCAGCTTGTTTTCTGGGTCTATTTTCTTGAATAACATTTTCCAGCCCTTTACTCTGAGGTAGTGTTTATCTTTGCCTCAGAGGTGCATTTCTTGGATCCAGCAGAATGTTGCATTCTGTTTCCAAACCCATTCTGTTACTCTGTTTATTGGAGAGCTGAGTCCATTGATGTTGAGAGATAATAGTGACCAATGAATGTTATTTCCTTTTATTGTGGAGTTGGTGGTCTTTCTGTGATTCATTGCTTATTTTCTTAATTTTTTGTTGGGATATTATCTGTATGCTATGTTTTCTTGGATAGTTGTTTTCATTGGATTGGAGTTTTCCTTCTAGTATCTTCTGTAGGGCTGGGTTGCTGTGTAGATATTGCATAAATTTAGTTTTGTCATGGAATATTTTGTTTTCTCCATCTGTGTTGATTGAGATCTTTGAAGGGTATAATAGCCTGGGTGGGCATCTGTGGTCTCTTAAAGTCTGCATGACACCTGCCTAGGCCCTCCTGGCTTTCATAGTTTCTGATAAGAAGACTGGTGTGATTCTGATATGTCCACCTTTATATGTTATTTGGCCTTTTTAGCTTGATGTTTTTAATATCTTTTCTTTGTTCTGTAGATTTAGTGTTTTGACTATGTTGTGACATGATGTGTTTCTTTTCTGGTCTAGTCTATTTGATGTTCTGTAGGTTTCTTTTGTATTTATGGATATCTCCTTCTTTAATTTGAGAAAATTTTATTTTTTTAATAAATTTATTTATTTTTATATCAATCAGGTTAGGTTTTTTGCATCGCATGCGTAGCCCCCTCCCCCATTCCCTCCCACCCTCCCCAACCCTCCCTCAACTCCTCTCCTCCCCTTCCAAGTCTACCCCAGATCATCTTCTCTCCTCAAGGCTGGCTGCAATGCCCTCCCCTGGGATCTAGCCAGGCTGCTACTCCCTGGCATGTATGGGGGAGGGTCGAAGAGTCAGCCATCAAGTTCAAGACTGAAACAGTCCCTGTTTCCCTTACTAGGGTCTTCAGTTCGACAATGAGCGATCATGGGCCACATTTGAGCAGGCGTCTTATATGAGACAGTTTCTCCAACCGAGAAAATGTTCTTTTATGATTTTCTTGAAAATATTTTCTGGACCTTGGAGCCCGGAGTCTTCTTTTTCATCAATTCCAATTGTTCTTAGATTTTGTCCTTTCATGGCATCCTTGCTTTCTTGGATATTTTGTGTTTGGGACTTTTCTGACTTTTTCTTTGAGAGACATATCAATTTCTGTGAGCATATCTTCAGCACCTGAGATTCTCTCTTCCATCTCTTGTATTCTGTTCGTGATGCTTACCTTTTTGGTTCCTAATCTGTTCTCTAAGTTCTCCAAGTCCAGGATTTTCTCAGTTTGTATTTTCTTTATTGATTCCATTTTTTTTTCATGCACCATTTCCTTCATCTGTTTGAATGTGGATTCCTGTCTCTCTATGATGGTCTTTATTTTTTTTTTTTGTTCATTTCCTCTCTCTATGCCACTAATTTTATCTCTACTTGTACCTCTATTTGTTTGGCTATATTTGCCTGTGTTTCTTTGAGAATTTTGTTCATTTCCTCTTTCTTTGTGTCTACTTGATTGGCCAAATCATTGATAGATTTGTTCATTTCCTTTTTATTTGTATGGCTGTATTTGTATGGCTATTGCTCTGAGGGATTTGGATGTTTCCTCTTTATGTGCCTCAAATAATTGGGTAAGCATAGCTTTCATTTTCCTGTGCTTCGATGAATGGAATATCCATCAATTTTGAGGGTTACTGGTGAAGCCATAATGTCCTGATTTATGTTGGATGTGTTCTTTCACCTACCCCTGGCCATTGGCTTATCTGTATCCTTCCCTGTTTGTTCCTGGATTCTTCAGTACAGACTGGTACTGTCTTTCTCTGGCATCTGGAGAGTTCTTCAGAAGCTGAGAGAGGTCCTGTGTCCTCAGCATGTGTGTTGGTGCCTCAGCTGTACCAGGCTCAGAAGGGCAGATGCGGGCATGTGTGTGTGTGTGTATGTGTGTGTGTGTGTGTGTGTGTGCGTGTAAATGTGTGTGGTGGAAGAGTGCCTCCAGGGATAGAGTGGTAGAGAATGCTGAACTCTTGAGTGTGTGGGCGGGGCTCTGCCTTGCAGGTTTCTAGAGGATTACTTCTGCATGCAGTATACATGTAGCAGGCGCTGGTGATAGTGCAAAACAATTTCTGGAGTTACCCACCTTAACTCCACTGTTTGACCTGCAGAGCAGGGGCTCTGATATCCCAAGATTTCCTCTGTTTCCCACGGTGGGTATGTGGGTGGGAAGGGTTCGATGCCTAGCTGCTAGTTTAGAAGGACCCTGGATCTGGGACTCTGTAGACAATCAACGGCGCACTCACTGTCAAGCAGGTCACATTGGCAAGGATCGGGGTATTCAGGCTCTTCTACTCTCTCTTTTGGACCTGCTTAGTCATATGCAGGAGGACTGAAGAGCTCTGCCAGCTCAGTGCTGCTGCAGTCGCCAGGTTAGGAAGTCCAGCTGCAGCTGGAGACTGGACTGCAGGTCCAGATGCCTTCTGGGAAGTCCTGGGGGCCCTCCACTCTGCTCTCCAGTCCTGGGATGCCTGGCACCTGGTGTGCCTAGCTTGTTTGGCGGGTCTGCTGGACTTTGGTGGCTATTAGCTCTTACCTAGCATGTGGGTGGGAGTCAGTGTCTGGGAGACCCTGTGCAGTTTGTATGGCCACTTACACACCTGGGACACAGGGAGGATGGCGCCACGGATCTGGGGCTCCAATACAGGTACAGCTGGAGGGTCTGACTGAGCCCCACCTCTGCTGCTGAAGTCTCCAGGCAGTGAGCTTTGAGGTGAGAGTCTCATTGAGCCTGCTGTGCACGGTGGGGAGAGAGGCCCATAAAAGGGGAGTGCAGGGAGATCAAAAGATCTTTCTCTCCTTCCCCAAACCAGTCTACTGGTGACCTGAGACCAAAGTTCTCACCTCATGCAATGTTCCCTCTCTTTTAGAAAGCCTCACCATCATTTGCCTGGCTTCAGTCATCCTTCCACTCACCAATTCTGGTGCAAAAGTTCCTCTGCAACTCAGAAACTGTATGCCCTTGTCACCATCTTGTGTCCGCCCACCAGGAACACAAGTATTTAGGCGCTGAGCAGAATGGGTCTGCCAAAATCCAACTCACAATGGCAGAAACCCGTGGACCTGTTGCTTATCCACCGCGGGACCCAACCCTCTATTCAAATATTATTAAATCAAAAATTGACTCTAAAAAATAAAGACAAAACATCACGACCCTGTTAATATCACGAAAGTGTTATTGAGCTTTTCCTTGAAACTTTGCATAATGAAAAATAACTGCAAATAGATAAAAGCAAACATGAAGAAAAATTACAGCACATTTGTGGGTTTTTAGAGAGCTAACATGATATATTTGGGGCTAAAATATCTCCTATTTTCATATGTGTTACTTTGTGTAATCTACATGCAAAAATTATAATTGTTTCCAATAACTAATTTGATGCTATTTATAATATATAAAACACAAAGATATTGAGAAAAGTTAAGTTAGAATGCATATATTTATAGAAGTTATTACAAATCACTGTATGATAGTTGACATAATCCCAAAATCTCCAAATGAGAATCCTGAACATTAAAGATTCCAAAGGACATTTTATTATTCATGACTAGACTGAAGGTAAAATAGTTGGCTCTCTCTATGTATCAGGTTACACAGCAGCCAGCTCATGGAGAAGGTATTACTGAGGCCATCGTGGAGAATAAACACAATAAAATATTACTTTCAATTCAAAATACAATAAAATGCCAATAACTAATATGTAAATGTATATAGTAAAAGCCTGTAAGGTAGATCATGTGTGTGAGAGTGTCTAGCCCAACAGCAGTGATATCCTAATCCAATAATAACAATAAAAGTTTTACATAGCAGGTAACATTCCTTTTTAAAACATTTCACTCAAAATTCAGTAGCATGTAAAAAATAATATCAAGAAGATGAGACATTTATTCATGGAAAATAAAACTAAAACTGCCTTAATACTAGGGAAGCACTAACTTAATTAATCATAGTATTTATCCAAGGTAAAAAGAGTAGCATCTTCTCTCTGCAGTTGAAAAGGCTTTTAAGTCTTGAGTTCTTATTCATGTTTTAAAAACTGAATACAATGGAACTTGAAGGGCAGTTTTTAAATGTGATGAATGTGTTAATATTCCACACCGAGAAACTTGCAAATAACTTCTAAAGGTGATATTAGAGGATTAAATTTTTTGAAGATTTAAAAATTATTTAATTATTTTTCTTAATTATATTTATTAATTACAGTTTATTCACTTTGTATTCCCCCTGTAGCTCCCTCACTCCACCCATCCCAATCCCACCCTCTTTCCCTCCTCCCCACCCATGCCCCACTCCCATTCCACTGATAAGGGAGGTCTTCCTCCCTTTCCCTCTGATGCAAGTCTATCAGGTTTCATCAGGAGTGCCTGCATTGTCTTCTTCTGTGGCCTGGTAAGGCTGGTCCCCCCTCAGGGAGTGGTGATCAAAGAGAGGCTTAAGTTTTAAAAACCAGTTCAATTCACTGTAATTTAACAATAGTTTAGAAAATTTAGCTGCAACTTCATATGTGAAGAAAACAAAGAAAACCGTATTATGCTGGGGGAGGGGCATAGGTAGGGAAGGGGAAAGGAGGGTGGGATGGGGGAGGAGTAAGAGAGCTACAGGGGGATACAAAGTGAATAAATTGTAATTAATAAAAATAAAAATGAAAAATATAAAAATTGGTTACAACATAAATATATATATATATATATATATATATATATATATATATATATACTTAAAAGAGGATTGGGTTTTTTCCGTTAGTATAGAATACAATTATATTGCTGAGAAAAAACAAAAACCAGTAGCAAAAATCAAATAAATATCTTTAAAATTTTCATTACAAATCAAACAATATTTTGTCACTAATACACTTCTAATGAGGTAAAATAATGTAGTAGAATGCAACTGTAATTTCAAAATATTTGTTATTAAGAAATATTCAATTATAGAGGAAGAAGTAATATGAATATATGTGGTACCACCATACAAGAAAACATTTAAACATTCTAAGAGGAAGAAAGGAGTGAGAAGAAGGAATGAAGAAGGAGAGAGATTGGATAATGGGGAGGAAAAGGAAAGAGGGAGGCAGAGAGAGGCAGAGGGGAAGAGAGAGAGAGAGAGAGAGAGAGAGAGAGAGAGAGAGACAGACAGAGAGACAGAGACAGAGAGAGACAGAGAGACAGAGAGACAGAGAGACAGAGAGACAGAGAGACAGAGAGACACAGAGACAGAGGCAGAGAGGCAGAGAGACAGCAGTACAGAGGTATCCAGAATTGGCTACAACAAAATGTGCCTGTTTGGTCCAAGAGTTATTCTGAACTGGCTGTTTTGAGAACTGCATACTCAGGATAATTTACCAACAGAGAGGAGGTTGCTCCCCTTTGGAACGCTCTGCAGCCCCACCCCTTCCTGCCTTTGAAGAACATGTTCCAGTCTTAGCCATCTGTTTCCTTCCAGCTCTCTATATTATATGACTTTTCTGTGCACATGCACATTAATATGTTTGCTTTTCCTCTGGAGAATTTAACTAGTGAGTTTATTTGGGCAGAATCAACGTGTATGTCTTAGGGGGAACATGTGCCTCTCTTTGTAGCCTGATCTTAGTATCAAGTTTATGCTGTCCCATGAAACTCTGAGTCACTGGGCCCTTCTCTGCTTCACATGGTCTCTCCCATTTCCACCAAGTTCCATTTCCTTCTTCATTTTCTTTCTTTAAAAAAATATTTAATATTTTTGGGTGTTCTTCCTGCTTGTGTGTCTATGAGCAACATGTGTGCCAGGTGACCAAGTAATCCAGAAGAGGACACTGGATTCCAGGAACTGGAGTTACAGGTGGTTGTCAGTCACTATATGGTTGTTGGATATTTTGGAAGAGCAGCCAGTGTATTTTGGAAGAGAAGCCAGTGCTTACAAGCACTGAGCCATACCTTTAGGCCTCTGTTGATATTGAGGTTATGAGATGCATTGGTTGACTTTTCTTTGTAATAGCAATTCTTTTTAAAAATTTATTTATTTTTACATTAATCACAGGTTATGTACTTTGTATCCCAGCCATAACACCCTCCCCATAGCCTCCCACTCTCCCCCCTCCCTTCTCTGTTCCGTGCCCCCCTCCAAGTCCACTGATAGGGGAGGACCTCCCCGCTTCCATCTGACCCTAGCTTATCATGTCTCTTGAGGGCTGGCTGCAATGTCCTCTTCTGGGGTCTAGCAAGGCTGCTCCTCCCTCGGGGGTGGGAGGGACAAAGAGCCAGCAATTGAGTTCATGACAGAAATAGTCCCTGTTCCACTTACTAGGGTACCCAGTTGGATACTGAGCTACCATGGGACACATCCAAGCAGGGGTTCTAGGTTATATCCATACATGGTCCTTGGTTGGAGAAACAGTCTCATAAAGCCCCCCTGTGCCCTGATCTATTTGATCTTTGTGGAGCTCTTTTCCTCTCCAAGTCTTACTAAATTCCCCTTCCTTCATATGATTCCCTGCATTCTGCCGAAGGCTTGGTTGTGAGTCTTAATATCTGCTTTGATAAATTGCTAGGTAGAGTCTTTCAGAGGCCCTCTGTGGTAGGCTCCTGTCCTTTTGCTTGTTTTCTCCTACATTCAATGCCCATCCCATTTGTCCATCTAAGCCAGGATTGATCATCCCACCCCGGGTCCTCCTTCTTGCTTATCTTCCCTAGGTGTATAAATTTCAGCCTGTCCATCCTATCCTATAGGTCTATATAAGTGAGAATATACCAAGTATTTCTTTCTGATTTTGGGATTCCTCACTGAGGATGATCATTTCCAGGTCCCAATATTTGTGAATTTCATGATTTCCTCATTTTAATTGCTGAGTAGTATTCCATTGTGTAAAAGTACCATAATTTCTGTATCTATTCCTCAACTGAGGGATGTCTGAGTTGTTTCCAGGTTCTGGTTATTATGAATAAAGCTGCTTCGAACATGGTTGAGCAAAT
>CM053754.1:6137572-6147901 GCA_028658305.1 Pachyuromys duprasi
AATCTCAGGGTCGTTTTGATTTGTATCTCCCTGATGGCTAAGGATGTTGAGCATTTCTTTAAGTGTTTCTCTGCCATTCTACAATCCTCTACAGTCATTTCTCTTTTTAGCTCCATACCCCATTTTTTAATTGGATTACTTGGTTTCTTGCTTTTTAACTTCTTGAGTTCTTTATATATACTGGATATTAGCCCTCTGTCAGAAGTAGGATTGGTAATGATCCTTTCCCAATCTGTTGACTGTCGGATGACAGTGTCCTTTGCTTTACAGAAGCTTTTCAGCTTCATGAGGTCCCACTTATTGATTGTTGATCTTAGAGCCTGTGCTGTTGGTGTTTTGTTCAGGAAGTAGTCTCCTTTGCCAATGAGTTCTAGGTTCTTCCCTAATTTTTTCTTCTAACCAGTTTAGTGTGTCTGATTTTATGTTGAGATCTTTGATCTACTTGGACTTTAATTTTGTGCAGGGTGATAAATGTGGATCTATTTTCATTTTTCTGCATATAGACATTCAGTTGGACCAGCACCATTTGTTGAAGATGCTGTCTTTTTTCCATTGAATGGTTTTGGCTTTTTTGTCAAAAATCAAGTTTTGTAGGTGTGCGGGATTATTTCTGGGTCTTCTCTTCAGTTCCATTGATCAACTATTCTGTTTCTATGCAAATACCATGCAGATTTTGTTACTATTGCTCTGTAGTACAACTTGCAATCAGGGATGGAGATACCTCCAGATGATCTGTTGTTGTAGAGGATTGTTTTGGAGATTCTGGGTTTTTGGTTTCTCCATATGAAGTAGAGAATTTTTCGTTCAAGGTCTGTGAAGAATTGTGTTGGTATTTTGATGGGAATTGCATTGAATCTGTAGATTGCTTTGGACAGAATGGCCATTTTCACTATGGTAATCCTACCAATCTATGAGCATGGGAGGTCTTTCCATCTTCTGATATCTTCTTCAATTTCTTTCTTCAGAGACTTGAAGTTTTTTTTTTTTCATATAGGTCTTTCACTTGCTTGGTTAGAGTCACCCCAAGTGCTTTACGTTATTAGTGCCTATTGTGAAGGGTGTTGTTTCCCTAATTTCTTTTTCGGCCCCTTTGTCTCTGGTGTACACAACGGCTTCTGATTTTTTTGAGTTGACTTTGTATCCAGCCACTTTGATGAAGGTGTTTATCAGTTGAAGGAGTTATCTGGTTGAATATTTGGGGTCACTCATGTATATTATCATATTGTCTGAAAATATTGATACTTTGACTTCTTCCTTTCCAATTTCTATCTCCTTGATCTCCTTTAGTTGTCTTATTGCTCTAGCTAGGACTTCAAGTACTATGTTGAAGAGATATGGAGACAATGGGCAGCCTTGCCTAGTCCCTGATTTCAGTGGGATTGATTTAAGCTTCTCTTCATTGAGTTTGATGTTGGCTATAGGCTTGCTGTATACTGCCTTTACTATGTTTAGGTATGTGCCTTAAGTCCCTGATCTCTCCAATACTTTAAACAGGAATGGGTGTTGGATTTTGTCGAATGTTTTTTCAGCATCTAGGGAAGCAATCATGTGGTTTTTCTCCTTCAGTTTGTTTATATGGTATATCACATTGATGGATTTCCATATATTGAACTACCATTGCATTCCTGGGATGAAGCCTACTCAGTCATGGTGGATGATATCTTTTATGTGTTCTTGGATTTGCTTTGCAAGTATTTTATTGAGTATTTTTGCATCAATGATCATAAGAGAGATAGGTCTGAAGTTCCCTTTTTTGTTGGGTCTTTGTATTATTTCGGTATCAAGATGACTGTGGCTTCATAGCATGAGTTCAGTAATTTTCCTTCTATTTTTTTTTTTTCGTGTGGAATAGTTTAGACAGAACTTATTTGAAGGTCTGGTGGAATTCTGCACTAAAAACATCTGGCCCAGGGCTCTTTTTGGTAGGGAGGCTGTAAATGAATGCTTCTATTTCCTTGGGGGATATAGGTCTGTTCAATCTTTCGAACTGATCTTGACTTATTTGAGATAGATGGGATCAATCAAGAAAATTGACCATTTCATTTAGATTTTCAAATTTTGTGGCATATAGGCTTTTGTAGTAAGACCTAATGATTGTTTGGATTTCTTCAGTGTCTGTTGTTTTGTCCCGTTTTCATTTCTGAATTTGCTGATTTGTGTAGTTTCTCTCTGCCTTTTTGTTAGTTTGACTAGGGGCTTTTTTATCTTGTTGATTTTCTCAAATTACCAGCTTTTGGTCATTGATTCTTTTTTTAATGTAATTTATTTATTTTTATATCAATCACAGGTTAGGTACTTTGCATCCCAGGCGTAGCCCCCTCCCTCATTCCCTCGACCCTCCCCAACCCTCCCTCATCTCCTCCCCGCCCCCTCCAAGTCCATCCTACCCCAGCTCATCCGGTCTCCTCAGGGCTGGCTGCAATGTCCTCCACTGGGATCTAGCCAGTCTGTCATTCCCTGGCTTGTATGGGGGAGGGTCAAAGAGTCAGCCATTAAGTTCATGACTGAAACAGTCCCTGTTTCCCTCACTAGGGTCTTTAGTCCTACACTGAGCTATGCTGGGTCCCATCTGCACAGGGGTTCCAGGACACATCGACACATGGTCCTTGGTTGTAGAAACCGTCTCATACAAGAACCCTGTGCCCTGCTCAGTTTAGTTATTGTGGAGCTCATGTTCTCTCCAAGTTTCACCAACCTCCTCCCTTTCTATCATCACTTCTTGCCCTCTGCCAAAGGCTTGATCACGAGTCTTAATATCTGCTCTGATACATCTTTACATTGACCCCCCCAGAGGTCCTCCTTGGCATGCTCCTGTCCTGTTGCTTGTTTTCTCCTCCACTCAATTCTTTGAATAGTTTTATTCGTTTCTAATTGATTGCTTTCAGTCCTGAGTTTGATTAATTCCAGCCATCTGCTACTCTTTGGTGTATCTGCTTCTTTTTTCCCTCGGGCTTTCAGTTGTGCCATTAAGTTGCTTGTATGAGATGTTTTGAATTTCTTTTTGAAGGCACTTAGTGCTATGAACTTTCCCCTTAGCACTGCCTTCATTGTGTCCCATAAGTTTGGGTATGTTGTACTTTCATTTTCATTGAATTTTAGGAAGTCTTTAATTTCTTTCCTTTCTTTCTTTCTTTCTTTCTTTCTTTCTTTCTTTCTTTCTTTCTTTCTTTCTTTCTTTCTTTCTTTCTTTCTTTCTTTCTTTCTTTCTTTCTTTCTTCCCTAACGAAGCTGTTATTGAATAGCAAGTTGTTCAGTTTTCATGTATGTGCAGGATTTTGCTGTTTCTGTTGTTGTTGAGGTCCAGCTTTAGACCATGATGGTCAGATAGGATACGAGGGATTATTTCAATCTTCTTGTATCTGCTGAGGCTTGCTATTTGTTTATATATAATGAATTTGCCATTTGTTCCTTGAGGCTGAATTCAGACTGGAACTGTCAATCTCTGGTGTCTGGAGTATTTTTCAGGAAGATCAGGGAGTTCCAGTGGTTTGAAAGTGTATTTTGTTGCTTCAATTGTACCTGTGGGAGGAAAGCCTGCTGGCACAATATCATGGTTGCGGGGAGGGGGTGTAAGTGTGTGTGTGTGTGTGTGTGTGTGTGTGTCCACGAGTGGGCGTGCGCATGTGTGCACTGTGGTTTCTTGAAGGGGAGTGTATATGCTTGGGCTATGATGTTTGGGAGCAAGTTCAGGAGGGAATATGCGTGCTAGTGTGTTTAGAACGTGCAGATTGTGGGTGCCAAATGTCTGCACAGGTTTCCTGAATTCCCAGTGGTCTTCAATCTGTCCAGGGTTGCACAGGCTGTTCTGTGAGGTCAGTGGGTGACGCTGGAGGCAGGACATGTACCCTGTTGTGGGCTCTGTGTGCCTGGCTCTGTGCTCTGTGCTAGAAGCTGTGAGAACCACAGGCTGGTCGCCACTCTGGTCTGGAGGCTTGGCACTTCACTCTGTGCCAGAGGTGGAGTATCCTGGTTTGAGGTGGCAGCTTGGGGCACTGCTCTGCTCTGGAGGCTCCATTCTCTGACCTGGGCTTGCTGCTAAGGGCTCTGCTCTGGTTTGGAGACTTGGTGCCTCCTTCTGAATCAGAGGCTGTGCAACAGGGTCTGGGATGTTATGTGGGGGTGCTTCAGTCTGGACCGGAGACAGTCTGTCCCGGTCCGGGATGGTGGCTGGCAGTGCTGCAGGAGGCTGCGAGTTCAGATCAAGGCTAGCAGATGTGTGCTGGGCATTGCACCTAGGTCTGGGATGGTATCTGAGGGCACCTCAGTCTGGACTTGATACTATGTGTCCTGGACCAGGATGGCGGCTTGTGGCACCACGGGAGGCTGCACATTCAGATCAAGGCTGGCAGATGTGTGCAGCTGGTCACCTGGACTTTTTCCAGGGATTGACTGGGTGTCCCTAGGACTTTCCCACTTGATTTCCTCACTGTAGGAATTCCTCTCAGCTGGCAATCCCAAACGCTAGTGTTTTAGGTCTCAGAGTTCAGTCTCCTGTTTGCTGTACTGACAGTGCTGTCCTACTTCTCAGACACAGTGTCCTCCTGGGGCCACCATCTTGGATTCTCCACCCTTCTTTCTTTTAATGGTGGAAATTATATGAGCTTCACTTTTTTCATTAATAATATCAGTTAATAGTAAGTTACTTTTTATCATAGTCTTATCACACTTGTTAGAATATTCCAATTATATAATTTTTTCTTGCCATCTTTGTGTTTTCATTACTTCAATCTTAAAGTTTTTAAGACTTCAGTCTCAAAGTGAGCATGTTTTCCTCCTGCCTACTTTGTCTTTTACCTTCCTTTCCACAGCTGTTGCTGCTACTGCTTCCTCCTCTTCCTTTTCTTTATCTTCTTATTCTGCTGGTTTTGGGGGGCGGGGAGGGATACAAGATTTCTCTTGGCTGTCTTGGAATTCACTCTGTAGCCCAGGTTGTCCTCAAACTGAGAGATCCACCTATCTCTGCTTCCCAAGTGGAGGCATTAAATGAATGCAGCACCACCAACTGCTTTTTTCTATCATTATTATTATTATTATTATTAATTGTTATTGTAGTAGCTATTCTTTACAATTTATTGGCTTTGCATCCCTTATCCCTTATTTATTGCCCCATTCCTTATCTCCCCTTGGTCTCACCCTTTCTCCTTTCTTTCCTATCTCTCTTCCCTAGTCCATTGGTATAGGAAGTCATCCTCCCCTACTGACTGACTCTAGTTTATCAGGTCCATCAGGACTGTCTGGATCCTCTTCTTCTGTGAGCTGACTAGGTTGTCCCACCAGGGAGAAGTGATCAAGGAGCAAGCAAAAGAGTTCATGTCAGAGACTGTCTCCTCTTCCCTTACAAAGCCACCACATTTTAATGATTTATTTATTTTTACTTATTCCTGTATGAGGGTGTCGAGGTCACTGAAGCTACTGTCACTTGTGAGCTGTTGTATGCATGCTGGAAATTGAACTCAGGTACCCTGGAAGAGTTGCCAACATTCTTGACTGCCAAGCCATTTCTCCCACAGCTTTTCCTAGCTTCTGATTCTGGAATTTTATGCTATGGTTTATAAATATATCATATTTTACATTATAACATTATAAATGTTTTCCCTTCAAAATTTCAAGTCTTGATCCTGTATCTTCAAAAGGTACAACCAATGTTGTTCATTTTCTTTTTGTTTTTATTGAAATGAAAACTTCATGAAATATAATCTGATCATAATTTTCCCTATCCCAACTCTTCCCTGAAGTCTCATATCCATTCATCTCCATGCCCTTTCTTTCTCTTTTTTGATTACAATGAGTAAAATAAAAACAAATAAACTAATTGTTAAAGAATAACAGAAACAAAACCACAAGAAACACACACAAAATGGAAACATAAAAACACAAAATCAGAAACCTTACTTTACAATCAAAAATCCAGTAAGACAAAAATGCCCAAACAAAGCAATATGAGACAAAACTTCTTTCAAAATACCAAGGTTTTTTTTTTTTTTTGTATTGGTCATTTTCTGCTGGGCATGAGGCCTTTCCTTAAGTGTGACTTATATACCACTTGAGATTCCATTAGAGAAAACTATTTTTAAGTGGATATTAATTGGAGATAGCTTCTTGTTTAATGATAGGACCTGTGTCTACTTCCTCCTCTCAACACTGGGACCCAATCTCTCTTGTATGCCACTGCAGGTTTTTTTTTTTTAGTTCATATCAGTCTCAGTCCTCTTGTGTCTGAAAGATGCTATTTTCTTGGAACTATCCATCCTCTCTGGCTCTTACAGTCTTTCCGCCTCTTCTTCCTCAAGCACATTTTCCAGGAAGGAAAGAATAATTTACCTCTTAATCTCGTAGGGTTTTCCTAGGCTGAATTGTGGAATAAGATACAGATTAACAAGAAAAAGTACAGGTTTATTAATATCTATGCATGGAAAATTATAAAAAGAGGTTGAGAGATCCCTAAATAGTGACTTTGAATTCAAGAAGTTAGAAAAAAATAAGAAAGAGAGAAAGAAAGAAAAAAAAAGAAAGAAAAAGAAAAGGAAAGAAAGAAAATTGGCCAAGCCACCGAGTGGGAGATGATGTAGGCATGTCAGGTTTATAGGGGTAAGAAAGGTCAGGAAGACTAGACACTGCTGTTTTGAGCCCACAGTTCAAAACCCGGACACCTGGGAATCATTTTCTAAAGCCATCTAAGGCAAACTTAGTGGTAACCAGAAAAAAAAAAATCTATGTGGAACACCCATATACAAAATGTTCAGGAAACCATTAACAATTAAGATCACAGGAAGCTTAAAAAGAGTAAAGTGTCATACAAACATGGTGACTGGCTCAAGAATATGAGTTTGAAAATCTCTGCATTGAAAAAATGCTATATCTGAAAACGTTTATTAAAATTCGAGACATATTTACAATAAATGTTGCAACACTTAAGTATAGGATGAAATGTTCATCTTACTATGATGAGACCACTTTGGTCAGCACAATAAAGGTTCAAAATTCCCAGTCCCTAATATTCAAGCTCCCAAAAGATGACAATGGTGCCTGAGTGGCAATACAATATTGCACATAGTCTGAAGGTTACAGATTCTGACAGGCTGAGATTCTCCTGGGTTGCCTGGTCTGGCCCAATTTAATCACATCAAACCTTAGAAGCTGAGGATTTCGGTGAATTTTCCCTCAGCAAAAAAATGAACAGGTTAGCAACTCCTCATCCAGTGCTTCTAGAAAGAAAGATTTGGTTAGCTAAGATTGGGATTTAAAATTCTAAGGTAGATAATTTTAAGAAAATATAAATTTTGAAGCAAATAAATCATGGTGATTTGTTATTCTATTATAAGAAAATTGTTTCAATCATTGTGGTCCAATATACTTAACACATAGTTACCAGAACTGGAAACAATGAAGAGATGATGTCTGTTCTAAGCATTTGATTAACTACCCTCAGTTTTATCTGCATATCTATCTGTTTATTTATTTGTTTGTTTTTCCAGACAGAGTTTCTTTGTGTAACTCTGGCTTTCCTGGAACTTGGTTTATAACAAGGATGGCCTTGAACTCTGAGATCTACCTGCCTCTGCCTCCAGAGTGCTGGGATTACAGGAAAGTACTAGCACCTCCTGGCTTTGATTAATTGTTTTAAGAATATACTTATTAAGTATAATTAATCCAGGAATATAAGTAAAACTATTTATGTTAGAAAGATGATTCCATTCACAGAAATACATGCTGCAGTCACATAAGAGCTGGGGAATTTTCTTTAATAAGATAGAGAAATTTAGAAATTATTTGGTAAATAAACTATGAGACTATGTAAAACTATTCTGAATAGGAAGAGAGAGATAGGAAGGGTGGAGAGAATGAAAGAGAAAAGCCTTGAAGGTTATGTAGCTGCATACAAATTTTACAAGCATGAAATTATCTCACAAAGCATGAAATGTCTTTGTATGTACAGTAAGATAGACCTAAGGAATAAAATTATTAATTCTTTTGTAATTGAAGTTTTTTTACAATGGGAGAAAGGAAGCACAAATACTAAGTGATAACATATTGGGTAGAATGGAAGAGAGGTAGTTTGAATTCAAGATGTGATTATGAATACATGAATTTTCAATTTATTTCCTAGGTCTGTCTCCTGGCAGTGCTTAGAAGTAATGATAACTAATTAGTGGTGAGAACAAGATATTAGGGAATAAATAACTTTTATTTTAAGAGATCTCAGGACCTTGGGAGAAAGACCTGATTGCAAGTTTCAATCAGAAAAAAAATCATTTAAAAATCATAAACCTGGAGTATCTTGTTTCAGCAAATAATTATAAGCAATGTTTGTTTTTGCATAGTAATGAATGCCAACAAGTGAGTAATGATTCAAAGACAAAAATAATAATTTTCCGTAGCCTATTTAATATGTGATATGGGTTATTATAATTTTTAAAAAGTGCCTAACAAAAAGAAACATGGAAATCATGAAGATAAATATCACTATTGCTAGTAATAAAAACATAATGAGACTATAGATGTTTTACCACGTTAGGAAAATATTATTATTTAAACTGTTAGGAGAACATTATCATTACACTTACATAAATAAAACTGAAATGTAAGTAAAATGTATAAAAAGAAAATTTACAAAACTGAAAGAGAAGTAAGAATACATAAGAATTAAAGAAATTGAATTCGTTAATGTGCTCTTCTTAGAAAATTACAAGCCAACAAAAATCAGTAGTCTATCAAATAATGAGGATTAAACCAATTATTTTATGAGCTTTTCACAGATATGAAAAATAAAAATACTTTAAATAATCTAGAAAGTAAGGCATTATTTTTAGTATAACAATCTGAGAAGGACTTGATAAGAATAAAAAATACACACTTATCTCAATTATCAATGCAGTTGAAAACTGAGTCATAATTATCAGGTCTAATTTGTATGAAAAATGATAGCTTACATTTGTATTTAAGAAAAAAATAGTATTAACATTTTTCAGTTTAATACTAATGTCATTTGGCACGATGAAAATATTATAAATATGTCATTAGATGTAGAAATAACTCTTGGTTAAAGTGCCTTGACTCTAGATCAAAAGCCCATGAAAGGTAACAGGTAACTAGAAAAATGCTTGAAAAATCATCGCAATCATGAGGCTTTGGGTAAATCCAAGAAGCCTCCACTTCCAGTCTAATTATAAATATACATTATGGGCAAAATGTTACCTATAGGTATGAAACCAAAGGGAATGAATATACACATATTAAAATATATGATAATCAATTATCACAGCAAGCCTACATGTGCTAGCCTTAAATAGCTCTAATGCCTACACTGAGCTAAATGCAGAATTTTTTATTGCATTGAAAGAGCTACATAAAATTAAAAGAATTTACTGCCTTTTATGAGTACTAGAAGTAATAAAATACAAATTGGATAATTTCTCTTTCACTTTTATAACTCAAAGATTATTCTCAGACTAGTTGCTCCTTGTAACCCACAAGCCACAGGCAGAATATAACAAACAAGCTGCCTTGCTTTATGTCTCCATTTTCTTCCTGCTGACCATAAACCTGTGTCTTCCCAATAATCTGTACCTCAGATTCTGTAAATATAAGACCTGGGCCAAGACAATGTATTAACAATTGCTATCAAAGCTATAAGGAACAAATAGGTATCATAACATTGCCAGAATGTAAAAATCAGAAAATAACAAACACTAAAATCAACGTGACTGAAGTTTTCATGTACTGTCAAGGGAGGCTCATTTGGCATCTCCAGGTTGATCTAATAAAGGTGAAATGGAAGATATATTACTCACTAGTTTTAGTCCTAGAGAAATGCCTTAAGTGAGTCCATACATATATGTTTTTTTTTTTTTGTGTGTGTGTGTAAGGAAAAAAATAAAAGCAAATATCCTTAGATTTAACACTTCCAAATACATGGTGCAGCCATAGAAACAAGCATCGGAAGGGACGTAGCTTCTTACACAGACGTGGTTTATTCGCATTGCCAAGATTTGTATGGAAAAACAAAACTAATGTATTCAAGCCTACATAGAATAATAATAGAATTATATATAGAAAGCAAAAGCAGAATAAAAGCTCACATACACTTTTTATAAGTGTGCATATAGACTTTAAGATACTTGAAAAGGCAAAGCAAGTAGGGGTTATGAGTAAGTATAGAGTAGGTTTGAGAGAGTACCACCAACTGAGGTTTCTACAGCCTTAGATCTGATGCAGTTGACACCTATTTCATTCTGTTTTTTGATCCACCCTGCGTGTATTGGGTTCACTTCATGCACACTGCATATTCAGCATCACATAGTGGCCATGTCTCCTGCTTCTAGAGATAAA
>CM053754.1:6148401-6190491 GCA_028658305.1 Pachyuromys duprasi
TTTAAATACTAATACAAATACTATCAAGTAAACACAATTTTATATATTTCTGAATGAAGAGTAGTTTTAAAAAAAGAAAAAAAATTGCTAAAATAATGTATCATTATATTGATCTATAGCATTAGAAAAGAGTCCTGGTACTCTCTGCTGGTCAGAGGGTTAAGAGGCCAAACATTAATGTCCCTGACAGCTGAGTCTGTCATGGCACAGGTGAAGCTGGTTCTGTGTGCACGCATACCCACCTGTGTGTGCATGGCAACAATCTCGGGGGCTTAAAGCTGTACAATAGATAAATGACATGTTTTATTCTTGTTATGTTTAATAACAAAGCAAATCTTTGTTCATCTTGTGGAAAGCTTTAGTACAAGAGATACTTATACTTTTTTCAGTGCTTCTATGATTTTGACATTGTTTCATTTTCTTCATAAAATTATGCTAATTTTATGTTAATATGAAAATAAAATTATGTGAGCATGATACTCTGTATTTGCAGATATTTCTTTTTTATGTAATTTATTTATTTTTATATCAATCACAGGTTAGGTACTTTGCATCCCAGGCATAGCCCCCTCCCTCATTCCCTCTCTCTCTCCCCAACTCTCCCTCATCTCCTTGCAGTCCCCTCCAAGTCCACCAATGGGGGAGGACCTCCTCCCCTTCCATCCAACCCCAGCTCATCTTGTCTCCTCAGGGCTGGATGCAATGTCCTCCCCTGGGATCTATCCAGGCTGTTACTCCCTGGCATGTATGGGGGAGGGTCAAAGAGTCAGCCATCACAACCAAAGCCTTGGTTGCAAGTCTTAATATCTGCTTTGATACATTGCTATATTGATTCTTTTAGAGGTCCTCTTTGGTATGCTCCTGTTGCTTGTTTCTCCTCCATTCAATGTCCATCCCATTTGTTCATCTAAATGAGCATTGATCATACCAACCTGGTCTTCATTCTTGTATATCTTCCCTAGGTGTGTAAATTTCAGCATGACCTTCTTATCCTATAGGTCTATATAAGTGAGTATATACCATATATTTCTTTCTGCTTTTGGGATACCTCACTTAGGGTGATCATTTCCAGGTCCCACCATTTGCCTGCGAATTTCTTAAGCTTCTATTATTTGTAGGATTTTGGCGGGGTATTCTTTCTGTCAATGGATGCTTATACGATTTTTGCTGCAGAAGCTTTGAAGTTTAAGAACAAATTACCATGCTGTTACCACTTCTTTTCCTCCTCATGAATTACATTAAGGGTTATGTGCATAAATAAATGAAATCTGCAATTAATTCAAATGCATTTGTGCTGGGGCATGGAATTCAGGCTGACTCTGCTAACAACTAAGGAAGAGAGCATGACCAGCTTGTGTTGCTTATCAGTGTAGTGTTTAATAAGATTATAAGCACACTTGAATGCCAGAAACTCTGCTGGCATCATAGTCTCTTAGTCACATGTAAACCTTTGAAATTTTTAATGTTTACACAAAACCACACAATTATTATTATTATTATTGAAAATTCTTATATATTTTCATGGTCAAATATGTCTGCCATTTTCTTCATTAAATAAGAGAGTTTTCCTTTAGAAACTCCTTTGACAACAAAAGAAAAGTTTTATTTTTTTTTCTCTTCTACAGAAAAAAAATCTATTAGTTAAATGCTTAAGTTGAAATTTTTTTCCTAATATAATTTGGTAGATACAGAGATTTTTTTTTTTTTTACTTTTGTTGTTAAACTTGTGTTGATGTGAAAGGAAGACATGTAAGAGAATGTGTTGTAAGATATATTGTCATAGGGGACCTTTGGTTTTGGATAAACAACCAGTGTGCTCTTCTTTGGGCAATACATATTTCTCCTGCTCCCAGAATTCTTTAGTTGGTTTTAGTTTTTTGTGTTAGGGTTGATACTTTATGAATTTTTTCCCCATTGCTTTTGTTTTCCTTAATCAGTTTATGTTTAGACAATCATTTGTTGAGACCATCGGTGTTGATTCTGGCATTCCTAAGACACACAATCTCATAGTCAACATTTGTTCCTCTGGCTCTTACAATATTTCTGATGTCTCTTCCAAAATAATCCCTAGACCTTAGAAGCAGTAGTTGTATTACAAAATTATAGCTGTATTTATTTTATTTCTGTATCTAAGAATATATGTGTAACAACAATTAATGAAAATAGGCAATGATTTGAAAAATTATAACAGAAAAGTATGTAGGAGGTTTTGGAAAGAGGAAAAGGAAGCTGAGACTGCTGTAATTATATTATAATCCAAAAGATTAAAAAGTACTTTAAAAATGTTATTACATATTTCAGAAACTGCTTCATATTTTTAAGACAGAGGAAACTCCACATGTGCATACCTATGTGAACACAAAAGAGCAATGTTCTGAAACACAAGCAGGTCACAGGAGCAGGCCAAAAGTGTGATCACTTCCAAATCCCTCAAGCTGGAATTTGATATCAGCACACAGGTGACTATTCCCATGAGCCAATGTGATCATTTTTCACATTTCTATGTTCTGAGCTTAACTTTAGGTGTAAACATGGCTTGACGAGAATTCCTGTACACTTAGCTATAAATGGTATGTGTCTTTGAGGTGAAATCAGAAAATGTTCATGCTTATTCAGTAGTCTGAGTGGGGTACTTTGCTCTCCCCTACATATGTGGAAATCAGACAGTTAGTACAAGCCTTAACAGAACTCAGAAGTCTGTCAGAAGGGGATTGCTTCTTCCTATCTAGCTCAGATTGAATGCTTACCTTCCACATCCAAGCCAGGCCTTATACCACTGGCTCCCTTGCTTCTTAGGCCTGTTGGTGTTGATGGAAATTTCAGATTCCGAATTGCTGTATGTCCATTTTATACACAGGAGACCTCTAGAGTTCCCTGCTTTCATGATCATGTAAACTATTTTCTATAAGAAAGCTTTATAGATAGATAGATGCAGAGAAACAGAGGCATGTGGATACCTCTGGTACCCATGGTACATGGGTGACAGAAAGATGATAGATGTATGGTACACATACATATGATTGATGACATATTAATAAATTATTAATAGGTAATAGAATCAACAGATGACAGATGTACAGATTATAGAATAGACAGATGATTGATTGATGGTGATAGATAAATAGATGAGGGATGCTACGTAGCTGATCAATATGTAGAAATCAAATAGAAGATCCTATTTATTATGCATTGATATGGGCTACTCTGACTAATATATGCATTGCTTTAGAATAATATCTAATATGTAAATTTTGTTTTCTTAAGTTGTCACCTATTTAAGCTTTAACTACAAACTGGGAAGAAACATCTTGAGTGATGCATTACTATTTTATAAAAAAACAATGTTTAGAAATAAAAGGCATGTCTCACACTCCATCTTCACCCTACTCTGTCTGTCTTTTTGTTGCTCTGTCCCCCTGACCTTTGCCGATTGCAATGGAAGAAGAAATCACTTCACTCATTGACAATGGCTCCTGCATGTGCAAAGCTGGCTTTGCTGGTGACGATGCCCCCGAAGCCTTGTTTCCTTCCATCATAGGTCAAACTTGACATCAGAGCATCATGGTTGGTATGGGCCAGAAATACTCCTACATGGGTGATGAGGCCCAGAGCAAGAGAGATCTCCTGTCCCTGAAGTATCCTATTAATAACGGCATTGTAACCAACTGGGACAACATAGAAAAGATTTGTCACCACACCACACCTGAGATGCTTGTGGCCCTTGAGGAACACCTGGTGCTTCTGACCAAGGTCCCCCTGAGGCTATACCCTCCCCCACATCTTGTGTCTGGACCTGTCTGGCCAGGATCTGACAGACTGCCTCATGAAGAACCTGACTGAGTGGGGCTATAGCTGCACCAGCATGGCTGAGCATGAATTTGTGAATGACAGTAAGTACATAATGTGATGTCTGCTGATACCGCCATATATCAAGACATTGTTGACAGGATGCAGAAGGAGATCACAGCCCTAGAACTTAGCACAATGAGTACAAGTACTCAGTCTGGATTGACAGCTCCATTCTGGCCTCCTTATCCACCTTCCAGCAAATGTGGATCAGCAAGCAGGAATATAAGGGCTTAGGCTCCTCCATTGTCCACCACAAATGCTTCTAGATGGACTGAGCATGTGCCAGAAATATGCAACATGAGCTGATTCTGGAGGCTTTTGAAAAGAAATTTGTCCTTGAAGCCTGTATCTTATATCAGCACTGGATGGTGGAACTTTTTGCAGATTTTGACCTTGTATTCAAGTTACCCGTTCCCTTGGTATATGTTTAATACCCTGTGCATATCTTGACATAGTCCTTAGTCCCTGTGGCTTGACCAGTTGATGGCTGGGAAGAGGACACAGTGGAAGAGAAAGTCCCAGCCTGGTGGATCAGTGTGAGCACCATGTACTGTTCTGTGCAGGGTATTAACCAAGCGTGGGCTTCCAGGATTTCTGGAGGCTGACAAGGGTTTCTGAACCACTTACCACTTCAGTCTTGCCAGTCTAGTCCGCAACTTTGGACCCAGTTATCATTCATTACTCCCCTCCACCGTCCCCCCCGCCCCCGCCACCGCCTGGCATCTTGAAAGCCATGCGTTGTTACTTACCTTGAATTGGGAGCCTTTGCACTGACACCTGTAAATATATCCATCCTTATAATTTATATAAGATTGTTTGTACTCAAGTCTTTAAAAAGGACAAACTTTGGTTTGCTACTTTTTAGTGAGAACGGTAGACCCCAGCAACATGTCATTGTATAAAGACAAATAAAAGTGCTACAGTAGATGAAATATGGGGGAGGGGACGCAAGGGGTATGTGTTAATGAAAATAATAATTTCCTTTCTTTCACCCCTCTCCTTTACATCTATCTCCTCTTTCCTTGCTTTCTTTGCCATTCTGTTTTTCCCTTTCTCCTTTTCCTTTCCTCCTTCCCTCTTTCCCGTTCTTTATTGAGTTATTCATTTTTTTTAAAGTAGTCTAACAGGCAATTTACTGTTCTCCTATAGGATACATAGAAAACAGAAATTCAAAAGATAAAGGAGAAGTCTTCAACATTATATTTTCTGTTCATAAATAGCTATTCTCCTGAAAATATAAGAGTGACAGTTTAGAAATTTCACACCACTAATATTATAAGGTGAGCGAAATAGTACAGCTAAACCTATTCTAGAATAACAGTAACTGACATTTTTTCTTGGATACATCATGTTTCAAACAAGAGAAACTCAGTGGGAAAAGTACTATATATACTCCAGAATTGCTAAAGTGAAAAAGGCAATACGTGTACACACTAGTGAAGGTACACAATAAGGCATTTCTATGTGTTTATGGTGGGAGTACAGATGGCTACATTATGAAGGAAAATGTCATTATTTGTGAAAGTAAAACACAAGAAGACCCTGCAAATAAAACAAACAATTAAAAGAAGTGCAGGCACAGGTCCATGCCCACCAAGGCACATTGAAAATTTCCTATAGCAACATTATTTGTCATAGGACAAAGCAAATGGCAACCCAGAGTTCACCAAAAATAGAATGAATAAGAAAGTTGATGCAGATGCACACCATTTAGTCATTCAAAAGTGATGGAAGTTTGGACTAGAAAGGCAGATAAATGGTGAAGAGTGTATGTAGTCTGCTTTCCCACAGGATCCAAGTTTAGTTCTCAGAAATTCTGTCTAATTACTGTAACTCCAGTTTCATAGGCTCTAATGTGTTTGGCCTGTTTGGGAACCAGAACATATGCACAACTCCCACCCCCACATATATATATGTGTATGCATGTGTGTGTGTGTGTGTGTGTATAATTAAAATAAAAAAACTGGTCTTAAAATAACAAAATATAAGTTGTATTACATATTCCATTGCTATGATAAGACACTGTGACTAAGGAAACAAACAAGGCATTGAATTAGATCTAGAGTTACAGACAGTTGGAGTCCATCCTGGTGGCTTGAAGAAGGTATAGCAACAAGAACAACTGAGAACTCACATCCAAAACCACAGAGATGACATGGATCTTTTGAACTTCTGAGTCTATCCCCAGATATGTAGCACCTTCAAGAAGGCCACACCTCCAAATATAAACATTTCAACAAAGTGAGGGCCAAGTATATAAACGTATTAGCCTATGGGACAATTTTTATTCAGTACAGTAGCCACCTGCCTCATAATGTTAAGACAGAAGCCAGGGAATATGAACTTATGTTTTTCTATAAACAGCAATTAAGTAGAGAAAATTTAATCTATGAATTTAAAAGGTGGGGTATGGCTATATTCTGACAAAGATGTAGAGACATGACTTTGAAGGAACAGAAAGGATTCTGGACACTGAAAGTTGACTGCTCAGTAAAGTGTTTGTTGTTCATGCATGAGGACCTGAATGGGATACTGGAAACCCTTGTAGAAAGTTGGGTACATGATGATGTGTGCTTGATGTGTGGGAAGAGAGGTACACAATGCTTAGCCCTTGTCTAGTGTCCCAGTGACAACCACTGTTCAAGTCTACCAAATTTCCCAGTAGAAAACTATTGACTTTGTTGGACTTAATATATAAAGCATGGATAAGTGGTTACTAGCAGATATGTGAGTGAGCTTAAAGCAGCCACACTTGCCAGTCTTCACAGAGCATAAGTGATGGTATCTCCAAACAGCATAGGTATGGTCCATTCTCCCTAATCAATATACTGCATGGACTCCCTGAGACTGAGACGTAGAGTCCTGTGCAATTAGAAAAGAATTGGATAGGTCAGGCTTAGAAAAATAACTGGATACTAAGGTAAGGGTACAATGACACTCTCTACCCTTTCTTCTATGAGAAAATATCAATAGTCAGTAAGTCCATCTGTGATGATCTTTCAGAAGCTAGCTGAGCTGATCTTATAAAGATGATAATTTTCCTGCTTAGAGAATAGTACATGCAATGGCTTGTAATGCTAGAGCTGGGGAATTAGAAAAAAAAACACATAGCTGACACTTCTGGTGAGTCTATGTAGATTATTTTTTTAGCTCCAAACCAATACAAGACCTTCTATCAAAAAATGTAGGTAGATATCAAGACCACATGTTGTCTTCTGGCCTACTCATACATATGCAAACATGTACACATGCAAAAGCATACACCCAAAGATGTTGCTATCAATTTAATCAATCTATGAGTCAATGCAAAGAGAAATCTGAAAGCTGGAAAGAATTCATTCTTGACCTAACGCAGAGTACTGCCTGTGACAAACTACTATAATGAAAGGGAAGGCAAACTCGCATATGCTAGAAGTCTCAGCATTCCTTTCTGGGGCTTTTGTTATGGTTCCAGTGTCATCTTTTATCCACTATTTGAAGACAGATTTCTGTCTTTCTTGTGCATAGAATTGAACTGAATAGAATACTTCCCAGACACTTGCTTTCATTTTCATTAGCACCTTTAATTACCTTCTTTACAAAAGGTGTCTATGTAACTTTGACAAGGAATGTATGTCTATGTTTAAAATTAAAGTCCTTTGGAATTTTCAAGGAGTAATCCCATATCTAGCTCCACTGTTTACATGTTCGCATGCATTTTCTTTCCCCCCATTTCTCTTCTCTTCTTATCTCTTCTCTTCTCTCTTCTCCACTTTCTCTTTCTTTCTCTCTCTCTGTACACACACGTACAAACACACACACACAGAGACTATAGGGAGGTGGCTTGATCGATGGCTCAGCAGGTAAGAGCTCTGGCTGTCCTTCCAAAAGAATCAGGTTCAAATACAAGCATCCACATGGCAGTTCACAATTGTCTGTAATTCCAGTTTCAGGGATTTGACACCCTCACATAGATGTACATGGAGGTAGTTTTATTTACATCGATGTAAATAAAAGAAAATTAGTAAGCCAGCTTTTGTAACTGTAAAGCATTCTTGTTTATTTTGGAACCCAGAGATTGCTGTAAGCATCCTGGCATGTAACTAGAAGTGTCTTGGAAAAGTTAAAGGAAATATTCAAAAAAACACCTCTGAAAATTTGTAGCATTCTCTTCCAAATGGATGTTTTCTCTGTCTTGCTTTTCCCTGTTTTCCTCCTTCCCTTTGTGAGTTGTTCTGATCATTTCGTGTGGTTGTGTGTGGGGTTGTATGCCCACAAAATGTGCAGGTATAAAGATAGAGAAGAGACTGAGGGAACGTCCAACCAATCCCTGACCACACCATGAGAAAGCGTTAAACCCTGACACTATTAATGCCAATTTTCTCTGCTTGTAGATTGGAGCCTAACATAGGTGTCCACAGAAAGGCCCCACCCAGCAATGGATGGAAACAGATGCTGAGACAGCCAAATGCTAGGCAGAGTGCAGGGAGCCTTGAAGAAGAGTATGCAGAAGGATAGAAGGACCCAGAGGAGCTACAAGACGACCAGTCAATAAACTCTCTGTCAGTTCCCAGTCTATGGGGGGAGCTGGATTCTCTGTACCACCTATGATTCCAATTTTGTTTTACTGTACAGTAATGTATAACCATGAAATGTTTCAAAAGCAACAAAGTAGATGTAATGACATATCCAAACATGTAAATGTGATAAGAAAAGGAAATAAACTTGTTTGATTCAAGAAGAAGAAGAAGAAGAGGAGGAGGAGGAGGAGGAGGAGGAGGAAGAAGAAGACAACCAACAGAGCCAAATAACCAGAGCCCAGAGGGGCCTTGCAGAGACTGAAGTACCAACCATGGACCATATATGGACTGGACTTAGGCCCCCTACACATGTGTTCCCTATGGGTATCTTGTAATTCATGTGGGTCCTGTAGTAAGGGGAACTGAGGCTGTGTTTGAAAAGGATTCTGTTCTATGCTTTTCAATCATTTCCCCCTGGCAGGGCTATCTTGCCAAGCCTCTGTGGAAGAGGAAGTGCCCAGTCTTGATGAGACCTGCTGTGCTGGGATGGGCCAGTGGGGCAGAGCTCCCCCTTTTTGAGGGGAAGGGGGTAAGGGATAGGGGAAAGAAGGATGGAGGGAGGCACCAGGAGAAGAGAGTGGAGGGTGCTGGGATTGGGATGTAAAATGAATGAATGAATGAATGAATTTTAAAAGGAAAGAAGCTAAGACAATTTCAATCATATTTTCATTTAATAATTAGAGATAAAATTTATAATAGTGTATCTTAATGTGGCCAGTTATTTTCTTTCTGGGAACTCTAATTACCCTAAATCTCTTGTTGCCAGATTGCACTATGTTCACAGAGATGTGTGAAGAACAGGTCCTTGGGGCCTTTTTTTTTTTTTTTTTGGTTCATTTCTCTTCCTTTCTTGCTTGAATTTTTAAAAATAACTGCAGAATGTGCTGGAAATCTAATGCTCTGAGATAAGATGAGAGCTTGCTGGAACACCCTGGCTTCTGTTCTTGTTCTTTCTAAAGCACAATGTCCGGCAATTCATTACCCCTGAAACGCGAATGTCTTCCAGAATATAAAAACTGAGACTGGAATACTGCTGCAATGTAGCAGCTGTAATGCGACACAGATCAAGACACCCCACAGTCAACTTCCTGATCCTTGAGGAACTAGCTGGTCATGAATCTTGAGATTTACCTGACTTTTGCTGCTGTGGTTGAATAGCAAAGACACCTGCTTTAAATTGTTGCATGAGGAAAAGGTTAGCTATGCATTTCTACATTCATGTGTGAGGTACAAATTGCAAATTAATATCTGGTGCATGGTGAGCCTACTTCACAACTGGAGAGACTAATTGTATTGAAGGCAGTCATTGGTAGTCTCCCTTTGCTATACATGACAGCAAAGCCTTGGGGACTGTGGGATGCCCTCAACTAAGCATTTTACATCAATGAAGAAAGTGTTTTCCCACAATTCTTTTAAATAATGCCATAGCTTATTTGAAACTCTGACTGCTTCCTGGAGGGTCCCAGTTGTGTCCAGGCTTTAAAATCTTGCTTATGCGAGCACTCTCCTTAAATTTGTACACACCCAAACAGCAAAATACTAACCAAATGTACTTAGCTAATTCAGCCCTCAAACAACTTTACATTGTCCCATTACTCTTAGAATCTTACCTCCAATCTCCTGGTCTATAACACTATGATTGACTGAACATTTTTCAGAGCCAGTTCCTACCTTGCAAGGCAGTATACTTCCCCTTTCAGCTTGAGGAAATTTATATATAACCTTGAATAATAAGACAGTAGTAGAAGGCGGGGAGCTAGGATCTTTGCCCTAAAAAATAGAATTAGAATAATAGGGTGTTCTTTTTCTGAGGAAAACTGGTGATTTGACTTTTGCAGTGAGAAGTGTTCTCTTCACATCAAATATGAAGAATATGTCTCTTCTATGATCTGATAGTCTACAACTGTCTATTTTAATAAAATTTAAACCACCCCTTAAGCCCTGTGTTTACCTTTAACTCTTAAACTTCAAAGGGTGAAACGGTCCTTGAAACATGTCACACAGGTGTCTGGTTGAACATCTGTGCTATCAATAATATATACCGATTTTTTAAAAATTTATCCTTTCATTGGGAACTTGGACCATCAGAAGGAGAGGAATGGTTGTGTTCACCTTCTTAGCACTTATGGATGCTATGGATGAAATTTTTGCAGTCTCTTGCTCTTATCTATCATGTACTGCCCTTTCCTCTTATCTCTATTGTGTTTTACTGCAGCTGCAGATAGTCTGTGTCTCAATATAACCCATATTATTCAAATATGAGATCACATAATCAAAGAGTGCCCTAACATTCTATTTCCTTTAACTTCATTTAGCACAAGTTAACAAACAAGCTGGAGACTTGATGATATGCCATACAGTGTGCTGGAGATGGAAATTTGGAAAAACAATGTAAATATTTTTGTGATCATCAATTGGAGGAGAAAAAAATATCAAGGTTTATAAGACCAAAAGTAAACAGAATAGGCATAATAATCAATGTCATATCAAGATGGGAAAGAATGGTTTAGGAGTAGAAGAATAAATAGAGTTACAAAGACAGAAAGAGATGAAAGGACCATTGTGACCATCATGTGTAAATTCCTAATAGAAACCTGAGCTCCCTTACTTTCCCTCCCTTCTTCCTATGATCCTGATTGGTTGAGTGCAATTAAAAGCAAAGAATGAAGGAATCTGTTGATGTACATATATTTCAATCTTGAGGCACAAGCTGGGTGCAAAAGAATAAAGAGGGAAGACAAATAGAATTGATCCAGCCACTCAGTAGCATTGGGATTAGTTTCTCCTAGTCCATTTTCATTATTGACCTTTTATATTTGCATGTTCTTATTTCTCAATATGAGGAGCATGAGGAACATCATTGATACCGTTACTGTAGATGGTCTTTCCAGAAAGCTTGTAGTGGAAAACCCAAGGTTCAGAGTGCACTTGTCAGTAGTCTCACTGCATGATTGCTTATGTGAGAAAGATAAACTGTGGTACTTCTTATCCTGGTTCAAAATGTAGTCATAGTCAGGTTTCAGATTCTCTCTGCTTGTCCTATTATACTCTTGTACTGAATTTCCCTAGATTTCTGATTATGCAGATACTGTCAGTCTTCTTGGTTTAGAATCTTCCTGACTTATGGTGCAGACTGAGGTTTGGAAATTTTACTTTGTCTTCTACTTAGAGATATTCATGTTTTCTTTTTTATTACTATTCTGTCTTCATGACTTCATGTATACATAGTCTTTCCATTCTCCAAAGACCATTTTTTTTCAAAGCCATCTCACCTCAATAATTCCTAACCATTCTTAAGTTACAAGCTGTTAGTGGCATCACCTCCAACTGAGATACTATAATTTGTCCCTCTATTACAATAATAAATTATTTTTGCCCACCTAAAAATAAGGAATATGAAAAAGGAATATGTGTTCTTGTCACATTATATAATTTGCTATTTGGTATGTTCTAGGTCATCTCTTTAGTTAGACTATCAACTTGTAAAGCCACAGATCCCTTCTCTTATCACAGCCTGGTGAACTAGACAGTAATATCATTTTTTCATCAATAAATGTGTTTACCGTGCCTCACTTGTAAAACAGTCCTGACTTTGAGATTGAAATTCTTGGGAATAATGACGGATAGAATCTTAACAATGTAATCAGAAGCCCAGAATATTTATTTCAACTGATTATATATTTTTTCAAAGAAAGAGATGTAATGGTAGGAAGGTAAATGTTTAAGAGGGGGTCAGGTGTGTAGAGATCAAGGGGCTCAACTCAGTCTACTGATGTAAGAGAAATCTATATAAAAATATGGTATTTAATAAGACCACAAATTTAAGATATTTGTAAAGAATAATTTTAATGGAGGTATATTTATGGGTGCATGAATCTGCTTAGAAAAGTCACAGGTTACTAAATGAAAGTCTTGGTGTGAAAAGTTGTTGGAGAAGAAGGCCCCTGAGCCCTTGGAGATAATATATACAATAGACACTACTGTAGGTTACATGTGTTTATTTCAGCACAGAGAACACATCTTTCATAGATAACAGCTATGATTAACTGGGAAAAACCATATCCACATTTTACTATCTATGAAACCAAGTCGGCTTAGAATAATTGGTAGCATCTGTGTCACCTACATGGCCAGGGATAGCAGTAGATAATAAAGCCTATTGCTGCATATATCACACAAACCTCCTGACAGTTTGGAAGACATGTATCACTAGGGGCAGGCTTTGAGGTTTCAAAAGCCAGCACCACACCCAATTAGCTCTCAGCTACTGCTCCAAAGCCATAGCTACCTTGTGTCATGCTCCAAGACACAGCTGTTATTAATTCATCCTCTGAAATTGTAATCCTTTAAATTCTTTCTTCTATCGACTGCCTCGGACACGGTACTTTTTCACAGCAGTGAAAAATGTAGCTAAGTAATAATTAAGATATTCACACAAAACTATTAAGAGGTGAACACTTAGTATGTAGCCTCTAACTTGGCCCTATATTTACTCTGGACTGAACTGTGGAAGTTATGCCTTACCAGCTCCTCTCTAAGTGCTAGAGTTTAAAATCTATGCAGAATCTGAATCATGTTTTTTCACTGCTCTGGGGAGTCTGTTGTGGCTGTACTCAAGTACAAACTCAGATTTTTTTTTTTATCTGAATGCATAGCTGCTTAATGTTGCTTGGCTATGTCATTGATCATGACATAGGAGTTTACATTTTCTTGTAAATACATAATGGGAGTTCCAGTGAAAAAGGAACACTAAGAAATCATTTTTCAGCACAACTAAGTGTGAATACTAAGTTTTATCCACTAATGGGTTTTGATTGAGTGTATTACAGGGGTTGAAAGGCCAAGCACTTATCCAACTTTAGAATTTGGATAGCATTAGAACTTTTCAAGAGAATGTGGACATTTTCCCCACCCCTTATCCTCTTTTGGTTTACGTCTTCAAAAATAGCATCCTGGATATAAGTGAGATAATAATAGGAATTTAAAAATTGTTTTGCATATAGATTAGTGACAATTGCTTGCCTTACTACTAATGATATACATCTGAGTGAAAAGGTTTTTGCTTTTAATTTCATATATACATTATTCATCTAAACCATTATTGTGTGTGAGAGTTTTATAATGTGTTTTTAAAGTTATGTAAAACAGACAGATGAAATTCAGTTTGTAATTTAGTGATAACTTTCTTTCTAAAAAGCCCCCAACAGTTTTTTAAACCCTAGAATAATTGTGTTTTAAAGATTTTAAGGGAAATGAATATTACAAAGCAATGTTATTTTCTCTCTGATGGAGGGAGAGCTTCATAGACTCAGGGAGTTTCTGGAAGTAGCAATATTCATTTAGCTTCTCCGGAAGTTTATAGAAGCAGTAACCACACATTGAGCACAGAGATACTTCAGTCAACCAAGATGATATTTTAACTTTTCTGTGGGTGGCAAGCTGTTGTTCAGAGAGATCAGGAGAAGCAGGTTTCATGAGTCATCAATCATGCTGTTGTAGACATTTTGGTGAATCAACTGCCTTTATATCATCCATGTTCCTACAAGGAACCCTGATGAATTCATTAGGCTGCCAATGTGGACTTGGTATACTCACTGCTTTGATCTATTGTTGGTCTTGTATCTGAGGTGAACAGACATTTATTTATGTTTCCTTCAGGAAAAGTCTCATGTAACAATGAGAATAATCATAAGATGATTCATGAAAATATGGCATATATTTTCTTATGAAATCTGTAGCACTGGTTGAGATTTCAGACATTTACTTTCCATAGAATATTCTAGATATTCCCTGCCTTTCTCCCCCTCAAAAATACTTTTATTTTCTAAAACATACAAAAGTTCATGTTCTTGATACCTACCATTCAACATATCTTTTAAATAAAACAAACAAACAAATAAAAACAACTATTGCTTCTGTTCTTTGAATCTTGCATGGCACTTTCTGGTTCCATAAACCCTTGTCCTCAGAGAGGAGGCTCTCAGGTTGGTTTCAGTTTAGGGGCCTCTCAGTCCTGTTTGGGGGTGGTGCATGGTGTGTACAACAGTATGAATTTACCTTCTGCACATGGTCTGGGTAATCTCAGCCAATATGATCTTTTCTAGTTCCTTTCATTGACCTATCGAGTTCATGACTTAATTTCTCTTTATACCAGAATAGTACTCATATTGTATAAGTTCAACCCAACTGTGACATCTATGGACCACAGTAATAACCAACATGGCATGATAATCATAAGGGTACAGTGACATGTGTACTTTGGTGGTAATCAACATTTTATTTAATTGTACTTAAGACCTACTAATCAAGAGGAAAATCAAACCTAGTATTGGAAACCTATGCAACTACCTAGGGCCAGTGAAATCCTATATCTGGAAGGAGACCATACAGCTGCCACTTCGCTAAATCAGCATCATCTAAATACATGTCCTTATAGTCACAGATAAGTGTTCTCCTTACCTCTCATCAAGGAAAATTTTACTTGCAATAGATGGAGACCATGATAGAAAACCATAACCAATTCAAGTGAGGGTCCATAGAGCCCAGTCTTAATGATTAGATCTGCAACAAAACTCCTGCACCTAAGGCAGAGAGATCATTTTGGAATGGGGTGTAGTATAAGGTTCAGTGGATTCAGGAGTTTTCTGTGAGACTGTATCACTTAGGAATGTCAGAAGCTATCCCAATAAGCTCTCACCACCATGTAATTTATGCATGAGCTGAAAAAAGAAAAGAAAACAATAAGCATGCTAACAGGAATAGAGAATATAACATGTGTGGCCTCAACCCTACACACTCAAAAAAAAACTGTATAAACTCAGAATGATATTTTCTAGATCCCACCCAGATGTCCATCAACTGGGGAATGGATACAGAAATTGGGGTATTTTTACACAATGGAATACTATTCAGCACTTAAAACTGAGGAAATCGTCCAATTTGCAGGCAAATGGTGGGAGGAGAAAGACACATATGGAATATGCTCACTTATTTAGACCGATAAGATATGGTTAACATACAGAAATCTATACCACTAAAGAAGATAAACAAAAAGAGGACACGGGTAAGATGATCAAATCTCAGTTACGAAGACAAATGGGATGTAGGAGAAAACAAGGAACAGGACAGGGTCCTCCCACAGAGGGCCTCTGAAAGACTCTACCTAGCAGTGTATCAAAGCAGAAACTGAGACTCATAACCAAACCTTCAGCAGAGTGCAGGGAATCATATGAAAGCAGGGGGAGTTAATATGATCTGAAGAGGACAGGAGCTCCACAAGGATCAATATATATATATGGGCACAGGGGTCTTATATGAGACTGTTTCTCCAACCAAGGACCATATGTGGCTATAACCTCGAACCTCTGCTTGCCTGTAGCCCATGGTAGCTCAGTGTCCAAGTGGGCACCCTGGTAAGGGAAATAGGGACTATTTCTGACATGAACTCAATGGTGGGCTCTTTGACCTCCCCACCCTGCAAGGGAGGAGCAGCCCTCCTAGGCCACAGAAGAGGACTTTGCAGCCAGTCCTGAAGAGACCTGATAAACCAGGGTCAGATGAAAGGGGAGGAGGTCCTCCCCTATCAGTGGACTTGGAAAGGGGCAGAGAGTAGACGAGGGAGGGAGGGTGGGATTGGGAGGTAATGAGAGAGTGGGATACAGCTGGGATACAGAGGTAATAAAATGTAACTAATAATAAAAATAAAATTAAAAATTAAAAATACAAATGTATTTAAAAACTGTATAAAACTAAAGAATACTGAGAGGGAGAAATAGTCTACCCCAGAAAACAGCATACCAACTGATTCTCCAGTACCAAGTGGTTGGCCCTGAAAACATACGTAACATAAAAATAGTGTTATATAGACTGAGCAAGTTGTATTTATGTATTTGGGAATATATATGTGTTACACACATGAATGTATGTAACAATTAACAATGACAGAAACAAAGGCCATACATTTGAAATATAAATAGGATGAGCATATGGCAGGATATAGATGGAGGAAAGCAAAGAAGGAAATAACATGTGTGTGTGTTTAAATTAATTTAGTTCATTTTTATTCACTTTACATCCTGGTGGTAGCCCCATTCCTCCTCTCCTCTCAATCCCACCCTCTCCCCCATCCATTCCCTCACCTCTTCCCCAGAAAAGATGAGCTCCCTCTCCCATCTTTCCCAGACCAGCAAGTTGCATCAGGACTGAGAATATCCTCTTCCCCTGTGGCCTGATAAGGCAGTCCTGCCGGGAAGATGTGATCAAAACTCTGGCAACTGAGTCTGTGTCCACGATAGTCCCCACTTCTCTTACTATATGACCCACATGAAACCTAAGCTGTCCATATGCTACATCTTGGTAGGGTGCTTAGGTCCAGTTCATGCATGGTCCTTGGTTGATGCTTCAATCTCAGCAAGCTCCTCTGGGCACTGGATAGTTGGTCCTTTTGGTCTTCTTGTGGAGCTCCTCTCACCTTCAGGTCATTTTCTCTTTGCTTCCACATCCCAACAAGACTCCATAAGCATCACCCAATGTTTGGCTCTGAGTCTCAGCATCTGTTTTGAAGCGCTGCTGGGTAGAGTCTCTCAGAAGGAACTCTATCAGGCTCCTGTCTGCAAGCTTAGCAGAGTATCATTCACAGTGTCAGGTGTTGGCATTCTCCCATAGGGTAGGTCTTTAACCCGGGCAATGGTTGGGCATTCCCTCAGTCTCTGCTCTCTCTCTTTATCCCTGATGGGCAGGGTAAATTTGGGGTTAATGTTTTTTTGTGGGTGGTTTGGTGCTTTCTTTCCTCTACTAGGAGGCTAGTAGATGGTGTCCTCTTCAGTCTCTATGGTCTCTGTTACTAGGAGTCACTGCTAGAATCCCCCTCATATCGTCCCAGGGTCCTACCCTGACTTAAGTCTTCAGTTTGTCACAGAGGCAGCCCCACACTTCATTTTTCTTTTCTCTATAGGCCTCTGTCCTCTTACTCTCACTCTCCCAAGTTCTGTTCTCACCATCAAAAGTCTTTGTGCCCCTTCTTCTAACTTGTTTCCTTTATTCAGCTACTACCTCTGTCTATTCTATCTCCCCTTTCTAAGTGAGATTTATACATCCTCCTTGGATCCTATTTGTTATTTATTTTCTTTGGGTCTATGCCTTGTAATATGCTTATCCTGTATTATATGGCTAAAAACCCCTTACAAGTGAGTCCATACCATGTGTGTCTTTCAGGGTCTAGGATACCTCACTCAGGATGATCTTTTCTAGTTCCATCCATGTGCCTGTAAATTTAATTATTTCTTTGTTTTTAATAGCTGAGTAGTATTCCATTGTGTAAATGTACCACAATTTCTGTATACATTCTTACGTTGAGTCATCTGGGTTGTTTCCAGTTTCTGGCTATTATGAATAAAGGTGCTACGAACATAGTTGAACAAGTATAAAGTATCAAATATCATGGTGGAGCATCTTTGGGGGATATAGACAGGAGTGGTATAGCTGGGTTTTTGTATTTTTATTATGATCTAAAACACACACACACATACACACACACACACACACACACACACACACACAAATTGAGGGCCCTGGCCTAATAAGGAACATGTAACCATGTTTGTAAATTCTGTGTCCTTCAATGGTTTGCAAATTGGGCAAAATTTACTTTGGCCATAGAGTGCTAAGCTGCCCAAGCCTCAGTGTGGTAACCTCACAATTGTTCTTATTATTGTGGGCAAGCTAGATACCTCACACTGCATTATTTTCTGAGTTCTATCTTTTCCCAGCTTCAGTTATCAACATTTCCTTATAGGGATCTCAGTATGATTATTATAAGGCCCCTTGTTACTTTAATTTCTTTATAGTTTAGCTCTGTTCAGTGCAAAGCATTTCATCTGTTTTATCCTACACCCTTATAGATGGTTAAACTTTAACTATGATTTTTAATATGTATCATGCAGATAATGGTAAATCGTATGTTCCATAACATTTAGGATCAATTTATAAACATATTTTAAAATTATCTCTTCCAGTTTATTTTCTCCTTCTGTCAATAGGAACTTCATGTTTCTTTTTATAGTTCACTTAAATTTTTCTTATAAGTTATGTGTTTCTATACATTTTTATCTCACTTTTTCAGTGCTATCTATTGTTGTGTAGCAAGTTCCTCCTGGTTAAAACATTTCCTCCCTCAGGGTAATTCATGAGAAAATAAACAATCCTCACAAATCAGGGAATGTTGAAATTTACCAGATTATCTGGGTCCCTTCTTAGGGTTACCCCACAACATTAGTAAAAAATTTCTGGGAAGAGGAGACTCTCTGACATGTGCATATATCTGCAAGTGATACAATTGCACTCCAGGGATGCAATTTTTCTGAGCTGTCACTCATGTTAGGTGAACTTTGCTGTGATGAAGTTGCCTTTGAATCATTCATGCTCCTGTAAATAACTTCTCTCTTGTACTATTGTAAGTAATTGTAATATCTTTGTTGGTCCATAAAGTTTAATGTTGGAGGAGTAGTTTCTTTTGTTTGTCATCGGTGATGTCTTTGGTGTAAAGAGATATTTGTTCCTGTTTTTCCATGAGAAAAAAAAATAATCAGACAACATTCATATTATGAGCAAAGACTTGAACTAGGTCACATTTCAGCATAGCTCAGAACTCCATAGTCCATTCATACCTGCTTTATCTGTTGAACTGAGTTGGATTCATTCCATAGTTAGCAATGTTATTATACCTAATAAAAATGACTCTGTTAAGAGACCACTTTCATGTATAAGAGTAGTCTTTAGCTTTCAAATACTGTTACTGTCTTTGTTAAAAATGGTGAAAAATAGATGTTACCTTATTACTAATAACAGAACATGTCAATGAGAAATGGTCTATAATAGTGGAAGGATATAACAAGAATAGTATATTCCCCATCAATAAATAATACATTTCATTCTTTTCTAGGCAACCTGACATCCTTAGTATGTTTTGGCCTGTATGTATTTAACTCAGGACAGAAATACCCATAAAAGTAAAAATAACAGCAGAAATGTAAGACTCCTCAAGTATAGCACATAGAGACAATGAATGCTATGTTTTATTATACCCAGTAATGATGTAGAAGTGACTCAGTAGATGAAGGCTTAGTTAATCTAAACTTATGAAGATCCTTTCCATATAGGAAAGCTCTAGATTCCTCACAGAGTATAACTTTTATATATTCTCTAGGTACCCATTACTCATTAGTTGGAGCAACAGAATATCCATGACAAAAACGTGTTTGTAAATAATCTTGGAAAATATGTACAAATATATAATTTGTACAAACATTTTCTATTTCTGTTGCTTCAGTGATACACACTGAGTGACAATATATTCACACCAATATCACATGTAACTATGTAATTCATCTTCTAGATATTGGAGAGGGCAAAGAAGGGTGATTTGAGGTTATGTTGGGAAACAGGTGTACCACATACCTGTGGGGAGCATACCAGACATACTACCATTTTCCTCAGAAGCCTAACTCAGAATTTCTGCTCATCAGGAAGCAGACAAACAAGGGGATCAGCACAGCTCTGCTGGAATGCAGAGAAGAGCCTATTTTAAGAACAGTTTTACCCTCAGAAATGATTTGATGTTAGTCACAGTTTAGTATTCTTTTATGTAAATAAGGTAAAATCTAAAAATAAAAAAGACCTATGAAGCACTGATATTTTGATGAGAGCTACAGTTTTACTATAGCTAATATGCTATCTAGCAAGGAAATACCCCACAAGAAAAACATAGGATATTTTTGAATGATTATAGTTTACAATTAACCAGTAAATTTAAGATGAAACATTTAGGGCATAGCTATAATTCTGGATATTCATTTTCAAAATCGTGAATGCAGGGGATGTATAATTACACATTAATAGTATTTTATATATCTTATCTTTTTTGACAATGTAAAACCATAAGTAATATTAATCCCTAACATTTTTTCTGTGTTTGCATATACATACTCTCTCTCTTTCTCTCTCTCTCTACATAAGCACACACACACATAAATAAATGTGTGTATGAGAAAGAGAGGGAGAGAGAGAGACTTTGCCAATAAAGCTATATCTAAAACCATTTCTTCAAAGTACAGAAAAGCAAATCCTGAATGACCTAATGGTCATGTAACAAACAACAAAAATTGCTTCCTCCAACAAAAAAAGATATTAGCTTAAGTTTATAATAACTTTGTCTGTTATTATACGTATGGTAGAAACACACTTTCTATTTCTGGACTACATAGAAATTTAATTGTAAGATATTTAATTTCATAACACACTGAGTAGGAAGCACATGCCCCAAGGAAAACCCTTCAATGCCATGTTTAAATATTGTGTGTCCACACTACCACTCAGTGGAAGTGCACCTCTTGGTGATCTGTAACTTCCCTTCTGGAAACTGGAATGAAGGGAGTCAGGAATGGAATAAATGACTTTTGCTGCTGACGTATGCTAAATCTCTCATCACCTCAAACATTTATCCTGAAAAAAAGGTTGCACTGATCATATTCCTAAATGAAGAGAAGTTTTTACGTTTTTTCACTCACTGCTCTTTTTAAGCAGCTTGCAGAAAAATCTAGTGCTCTGTGGAATATCATCTGACAGTGAAATCTATATGTAGATGTGCAGATGGTCATAACTCTTTGTTTGAGTTCATGTTCCATGCCTGAAATTAATAGTGAGCAGTATAGAAAAACAGCCACAGTAAACTTTTGAAAAACTGAAATTGAAGTCAAATGAAGAACATGCTCATTCATAAGTAGTTGGTATTATGTGCTTGGAGACCTCAGTACATTCCAACTTTCAAAAAATAAAGTCTTCAGAGCACTTGTGAAGTCTGGCAGTGTTGATTACAAATGAGGTCTTTAAACACTGATGTCCAGAATGCCCCGGTGAGTGGAAATGGAGGTTGTGGCCAGGGTAGAGTGCCCAAATCTGCTAAGATTAATGGGAGTGAATTATCATTTTTTGCTACAAAGAAATGTTTGGACACCAGTGAAAAATGAATCAAGACAAAACTTAATATCCACATACATTTAACATTATATTAAACATTTAAGTTGCATGAAATCTTTCCAGACCTCAGAATTACGTTGTATCTTTAATGCCATTTGGGTGATATGCATTTATCACTATATTAAAATATCATGAAAAACAATCCCGGAATTGCTTAAAACTTCTTAAAACTGGCAATAAAGACCTCTTCATAGTTACTAACAAACATTAAATAACAATAATCATAAATATCTCAAAATAGATGAAGAGAATCAGCATTCACCAAGGTGTGAGGGTGTCAGCCACTGGATTTGTTAATTCAAATTAACAAATTTGCCTCATAAGTTATGTTTTTCCACAGGAAAATATAGAATAAGAATCATTGGTTTCACTTTCCAAATAAATAGTTATGGTTCAAAAATGAAGCCATTGTTGTTAATCAAAGAGTGGTTTTGATAGAGAAAAAAAAGTTTGTTTCAGAAAATGAAGATCAAAGCAATTCTGAAGACTATCTTAGTTAAGGACTTTTCTAAATACCTCAGAATTCAGTGTGAGGATAGTGCTATGGTTTGAATAAGAATGCTCCCCACTCCCAATAGACTCACTTATTTGAATGCTTGGTCCACAATTGGTGGAACTGTTTGGAAGCATTAGGAAGAAGTGTATCACTTGTTAGAGAACATGAGTCATTGGGGCAAAAGGAGGGCTAATACCCAGAATATATAAAGAACTCAAGAAATTAGACACCAACAAACCAAATAATCCAATTAAAAATTCTAAGTAGAGAGTTTTAAACAGAGGAGTATAGAATGGCAGAGAAATGTTTAAAAAAAGCTGAAAATCCTTAGTCATCAGGGAAATGCAAATCAAACAACTCTGAGATTCCATTTTACACCTATCAGATTAGCTAAGATCAAAAACTCAAGTGACTAGTTTCCAGGCCCAACCTTTTGCCTGCAAATTTCATGATTTCCTCCTTTTTAATTGTTGAGTAGTATTCCATTGTGTAAAAGTACCACAATTTTTGTATCCATTCCTCAACTGAGGGGCATCTGGGTTTCTTCCAGGTTCTGGCCATTACAAATAAAGCATCTACGAACATAGTTGAGCAAATATCCTTGTGTACTTGAACATCTTTTGGGTATATGCCTAGGAGTGGAATAGCTGGATCTTGAGGAATCACTATTCTTAATTGTCTGAGAAAACGTGAAATTGATTTCCAGAGTGTACAAGTTTGCATTCCCACCAGCAATGGAGGAGGGTTCCTCTTTCTCCACATCCTCTCCAGCATGTGTTGTCACTAGAGTTTTTGATCTTAGCCATTCTGACAGGTGTAAGGTGAAATCTCAGGGTCATTTTGATTTGCATCTCCCTGGTGGCTAAGGATGTTGAACATTTCTTTAAGTGTTTTTCTGACATTCTACAGTTCTCTACAAAGAGTTCTCTGTTTAGCTCCATACCCTATTTTTTAATTGGATTACTTGATTTGTTAGGATAAAAATACAGAAATCTATACACCTAAAGTAGATAAACAAGAACGAGGACCAGGGGTAAGAGGATTAATCCTCACTTAGAAAGTCAAATGGGACAGACATTGGATGAAGGAGTAAACAAGTAACAGCACAAGAGCCAGCCACAGAGGGCCTCAAAAACACTTTTCCTAGCAGTGTATCAAAGCAAATATTAAAAAACATAACCAATCCTTTGACAGAGTGCAGGGAATCATATGAAAGAAGGGGGAGTTAGTATGACCTGGAAAGGTCAGGAGCTCTGCAAGAACCAAATATATCAGGGCACAGGGGTCTTTTATGAGACTGTCTCTCCAACCAAGGCCCATATATGGTTATAACCTAGAACCCCTGCTTGTATGTAGCAAATGGTAGCTAAATTCCCAAGTGGGTATACTAGTAAGGGGAACAGAAACTATTTTGGACATGAACTCAATGGCTGGCTCTTCGACCTCCCTGTCCCCCGAGGGAGGAGCAGCCTTGCTAGGCCACAGAAGAGGACATTGCAGCCATTCCTGAAGAGACCTGATAAGCTAAGTTAGATGGAATGGGAGGAGGTCCTCCCCTATCAGTGGACTTGGAAAGGTTCAGGGAGGAGATGAGGGAGGGAAGGGGGGGGGATCGGGAGGGAATGAGGGAGGGGACTATGCCTGGAATACAAAGCACATAACCTGTGATTAATATAAAATAACATGAAAACATCTGAAAAAAAAACTCAAGTGACAGTGACAATACGTTCTGGAGAGGTTGTGGAGAAAGGGGAACACTCCTCCATTGTTGGTGGGAGTGCAAACTGATACAACCACTCTGGAAATCAATCTGGTGCATTCTCAGGAGACTGGGAATAGCACTACCTCAAGATCCAGGTATACCATTCCTGGGCACATACCCAAAAGATGCCCCACCATTCAATGAGGACATTTACTCAACTATGTTCATAGCAGCTTTATTTGTAATAGCCAGAAGCTGGAAACAACCCAGATGTCCCTCAGTTGAGGAATGGATATAGAAATTGTGGTACATCTACACAATGGAATAATACTCAGGTATTAAAAACATGGAAATCATCATGAAATTTGCAGGCAAATGGATTGGACTAGAAGAGATCATCCTGAGTGAGGTAACACAAAAACAGAAAGACAGGCTTGGTTTTGAAGTTTTAAAAGCCCACGGCATTCTAAGTTAGCACTCTCTGCCTCCCTGTACCTCTCTGCTTCTCTGTCTCTGTCACTGTCTCTCTTTGTTGGCTGAAATTTTAAACTCTCAGATTATGCTAAAGTACCATGTCTGACTGCTTGCTACCAGGCTCTCCACCATGAAGGTCATAGAATATACTACCCATTGAAAGCATGAACCCAAATTTAAATTTTCTTTTATAAGTTGCCTTGGCCATGATGCTTTGTCATGGCAGCAGAAAAGTAAGAAATGTACATAATCACCCACTTGCTCTCATCAGTTCTATTTCTTAAACATAGTATTAAATATCAAATATGTATATAAGATGGGCTTCAGTACATTTTGTATATACACACAAAGGATAATTTAATTAGCTGGATTCTAAATCATATCAAAGGGATAAGAACACATGGCATTCAATACAGACAAGAATAACGGGAAAGTGATGAGTAAAGTAGTAATGGAGTCTGCGGTCGTTCACTGTTTCTATGCCTGCCTTTCAGTCCAGGTGAGGAAGATCTAAATAAGGTGGCCAGCTTTCCCCTGGAAGTTTCTGCCTTTAAGTAGAGGCAAAGGCAGAGGTGTGTACTACAGAGAAGAATCTCTTTGAAGAAGGACCTTACTAGGTAAGGCAAGGGACTTAGCCCAGCTTACATCTGTCTGTTAATATGAATTGCTTCAGATCCACTGGCTCAGATCTCTTTTAAGTTACCACCAGAGTGGAAAATATGAGCCTTCAGTATCTTCTAAGTTTTTCTCTCCTCAGCTCACATAAGAATGGCTAAGAGGATATCAATCAAGTGCAACAACTGTTATCACATAGGATGGCCCTGCTTTCCCAGTCAGCCTGTGAGGAATGGGCACAGGAATGACCCACAGCAAGTTGATGGCTCTGGTGCAGATGGAAAACATTCATTTCAAAACATTTAGAAACGCTGTTTCCAGACCATGAAATGATACCCTGGGGTTCCCAATTCTCCTGCTATGGCTCACCTACCATGTTTTCTCATCTACAATGGCACTGAAGCACACTTTATCACACTCATGACCACAGCCAAAATGCTTTACAAACATCACTTAGGTTCTCATCCCTTTCAATGTCTTGTTGTGAGAAAAAAGCAATGTTTTCCATCCATTGCACAAAATCTTTTGAACATTGAAGACAGCTATTCTATATACAATCATATTCTACTTTCACATTAAAAAATATGTTTGAGAAATAGAAAATAATTCTAAGTATGAAACTGAATAAACTAATTTAAGATAGTTTGATTATGATAATACACTGTGTAAGTAAATAGGAATCAGAATTAAATTTGAGTCTTAGCTATATGAATCACCCACCTAAATGTGCAGCATTACTGATTATGGATTTCTTTGCTCATGTAACAAGTGGCCAAGTTATGACTGCATCATACTAATAAATTGCCTCCCTGTGTCTTTGAATACATGCTCATATTAAATTCTCTGTTTTTACTTTTTAATAATTAAATTCTAAGTATTTTGTTTCTATAAAATACTACTTAGATACATATAACTATTTTCTGTGTTCCATTTGTTTACTGATACTAAACAAAATTAGTCCATGTAAAGTACCCAAAGTACCTTTGAATTACAAAATGAAGCAATCTTGCTGGGATTAAAGTTTATACATTTCAATTAAGACTTAATTTATTAGCATGATTATTCTACAGTATACTTTGAGTGTCTGAACAAATAACCAAGAAATGATGCAAAAGAAAGCAAGCTAGATACAACTAATACAAATTGTTGCAAAACAACAAGAGAAAGTGTTATTTGTAATGCCTATAACATAACAACTCAAATAGCTATTATTTGAAAGTCATTTGACAGGCAAATACAAAGATGACAAATGATCTATGAGTCTGGTCTCTCATAGCTGAGATTAATGAACAGAAATTTATAAGATGTATGTGATAGTGTGTCAAATTCATCTCTAAAAGTATACATGGAAGCTCAGACTAGATAATATGTGTATCACAAATGTTAAAGTACTTGAAAAATAATTTATGAAAGGAGTAAATTTCAATGATTTCATCTTGTATGGATTTAATGATTATAGAATCCACCTACTAAAATGATTCAAAGTCTGGTTGTCTCAACTGTCTGAACCTAGTTTTATTCCAGTCATAAGCAGGGACCACAGATTAAACACTCCGGGATCAGTTAAAATATGCAAGGATATCCTTGGAATTAAATATTTTATTCAAGCGCTTTGCTGTTCTTTGAAGAATGGTACTAGATAAACTGAACATACAAGTACAGAAGAGGACAATCTACTAAACTGTACAAAAATAGTTTAAACAGATCGTAGAACATTTTTTTTAATTTTTATTTATTTATTTTTGGATCGTAAAACTTAATGAAAGATTTGATAATGTGAAACATATAGAGTAAAACATAGAGTAAATAATCTATGATTAAGCATGAATTTACTGAAAAAATTTCAAGGGCAAAGGCAATGTTCCAAGAATTGACAATGTGATTGCACAATAGAAAAACAAAACCTTCCATATTACAAAAGATACAGTCAACTGAGTGAAGAAAAAGATTACAGAATAATTGAAAATATTTGTCAAGTATACATAGATGACAGGTTAACATCCATAATGTATACAGGACTATCAAAATCATAACAAAACCATAAAACTTTTGAATAAAAAATTGGCTAGTAAACTAAATAGACAGTTCTCCAAAGAGGAAACATGAATAGTGCGAAATATTTTTAAAATTGTTGGAAATCCCTTAGGTTTCATGTGTATGAAAATTATCGCTATTTTGAGATTATGTCTCAACAAAGTCAAAACTGTTAGTAGCAAAACAAATGCTCATGAGCCCATAGTGATAAAAGATATCTTGTATGCTGCTGACACCCATGTAAACTGGTGCACACATCGTGGATAATCATAAGACAGTTCCTCAAAAAACAAAGTAGAACTACTTATGATTCACTTATACTCCTGTTGGGTTTTATTCAAGGAATATCCAAGGCATTACACAACAGACACACTTGCACATTTGTGTTTATTGTGTTGCTATTCATAATAGTCAAGCTATGGAGCCAGCCTTGATGTCTATTAATAGAATGATAGAAAAAATGTGGTATTCAGCCATGAAGCATGAAATTATGAATGGCAAAATTATCGGTGGCAAAAGATGTGGTAGCAGAGACGATCACATGGAGATAATCCAGCCAAAGAAACAAAAGAGTACATTTTTACCACTATATGGGATCTATATTTACATATATGAATATATATGTATAGATATGTATTGTGTGTTTACTTGTGATATGAAAGTAGAGAGGAGTGTGATGGAGGAGAGAGAAGGAAATTAGAATGGAGAAAGAAGAAAGACAAATGTTTATTTTCTTTATGTATAGACTGCATATAAATGCACACAAACACATGTATACATATATATGATATAAATGAGGGAGGGGAATTTTGGAGACGGTGGTATGTAGAAGGTAAAATAATGTGGAGGCATGTATGAGTAAAGGACAATTACAAATGTGTATGGATATATCATAATAAACCTACTATCTGATACATTAACTAAAAGCATTGAGAGGAGCATTAATAAAGAAAGTATAATGTATGATTTGTAATTATTTCACGTCATCTTAATTTTTACAAGCTATTAGGCTGTTGGATGTAGATGAAAGTAAGATCTTGTTATTGATAGATTTTGAGATTATTCTGCATGTCTTATTCTAGGAGCTGTTATTGTGTGACATCATAGTCTAGAGACTTGGAGCATGCATATGCAGCAATGACTTCTGATCCAGCACTAAATAGACTGGCATATTTTTCAGTTATAGACATGCATTTTATCAGAAAAAAAAGACATGCAAAGAAACTGCCATTTTATATTTCCTCTCTGTTTAAATATATAAGGAGGCAACATTTTAAATCTTGTTCCTGGGTTGATGCTGCTTTGGAAATTGGAGCCCATCTTGAACTCTCAGAGCTGTGGTATAAATATATGCAAATTGGAATTTATAATGGAAGCAGCATGATACTTTACTGAGACTGCACAAACCCAGCTCCACTTGGAAACAATAAAACAAAGAGAACGGCAGACCACCCTCCACTGTGCTTTTATTAACTTTTATTTCCAACTTCAGAGAGCCTGTCAGTAAAGCTTACATTTCAACTGGCTTCTATGCAACCATTCTGCTTGATATTTGCAAGTCATTGAATGTGGTGTTTTACTTCATCAACCGATATATTTTGGAGAGACACTTGAATGTGAAGAACTCAAGTCTGACAATGGCTCTCATAAACGTGCAGACTGATAGAAATGAAGCTTCTGCACTAGATTGGAAGGCAGATTTTTGACAGATCATGGAAACATAATGAAAGTCATCATTTATGTTCATGAACTATAACGCTTCCATATTCCATAGCAGAAAATGTTATAGGAGTGACAATTTCTATCTATGAGGATTGTTAGGAAGACTGATGAGAAGAAACCTGATTAAGTAGTCCACAGCCACAGTCCCATTTGCTCCTGCTTATTATGTGGTGGGTCAGTTTGACACTCTCAGAAATCAGGCATCTTATGTCTCGGGCTGTGCAGTTGACATATTCAATTTTTTCAAGTGTTCTGCTCAGGCCATTGAGTGGGTAGCAAAGGACATCTGAAGTGGGATTTCCTTTCTCTCATGAGTAGGGAGGCAAAATTCTATTAGGAAAACATGAGTAAGCTGAAAAAAGAACACTTGATTTCATTACTATGTGTTGGTCTCCCTTTTTGTCTAAAAATTTAAGGTGGGTGAAATGTTTTAACGCATATATGGTGTAAAATAATATGTACTAATCAAATTGTTTAAATCTGGTAAGCTCAATGGATGTTGAATACACTGATCACGTGTAATCATGATTTTAAAGGACCAGTAATAAAAATCTCATGCTTTATGCCTTTCCCAAAAGGTGGTGAATGAGTAGTGAAGGGTGAGACCACAGAATCTTTCTTGCATCACAAACAGTCTGTATACCATCCTGTCCTCTCAGATTAACCCTTAAAAAACCCTAAAAAAGATCACTATGTCTTTGTGGCCAGGGTAGGCTTGCTCTGCTCACAGAAGCAAATGAGACTTAGTTGCTTAGTGCCTCCAGCCTGTGGTCCCTAGATCAGCACAGGCGCCCCCTCCCCATACACCCTCTGGCTCGCCTTTACTCTTCGAGCCCCTCTACAGTAACTTTCCTCTAAATCTCCCACTCTTATATGAGGAGCTGTCCCTGTTTCTAATTTTATAATTGGAATAAAGGATAGATAAATTTAGACATCTCCATTTGTGGGTTGGAAAGGCAAGCAAAAACATCAGTAAATTACCAAACAAACAAAAACTCAAATGCAAACCATTCAGGAAAATGAAAATACTTTGTTTTTTTAAATGAAAGTACTTTAAGATTGTGTTAGGAAGATGCTGCAGAGATGGAATAGTGGTTCTCAACCTGTTGGTCTCAACCCCTTTGGGGGTTGCATACCAGATACCCTGCATATCAGGTATTTACATTATGACCCATAATAGTAAAAAGAAATGCAGTTATGAAGTTGAAACAAAATAATTTTATGGTTGGGGTCACCACAACATGTGGAACTGTATTCAAGGGTCAGCACATCAGAAAGTTTGAGAACCACTGCCTTAGAGTTTAAGATTTGGCCTCCTCTTCCAAAGTACCCAGGTTTTAATCACAGCATCCACTTTGGTCAACTCAAAATGGCCTAGTACCACAGATCCAGGGGATCTGCTGCCCTCTTCTGAGCTCCTTGGCCTCCTTCACTCACAGATACACATAATTATGCGCATAATTTTAAAATAATGCAAGTATATCTCTTTAAAAATGCCTTTTAAAAGTTTGAGAGGTAGGAATGTGACAAAGTGATTGCACAAAGTGATATCCTGTAACACACAAGGCCCTGGAGTCTAGCCAAAGAGCTACAGAAACATAAATGTTCTTTCTAGTTAAAACACCTTCTTGGTTATGCTGTGCTGCTGAATTTGGCCTCTATCAAAAGTGTCCTTAGTTCCTGGATAGGACTAAATAGTCTATAACAGAGGAGAAAAAGGCTCTCAAGGAAAACTGGTCACAGGTGCTCTGCCTTTGCTTCAAGTGGTTATGATGTCATCTGATCTCTCTTTCTACTTTAAGAATGGGAACTAGGTCAGGTGATCCATGAGCTTCTCCTGACTGGCATTATAGAAGGTCATGATCTCAAGAGAAAAGCAGCTTACTGTCAACAAAAGACTATGACTGCAGAACTATGAAGAGTGCACAAAAAGCATACCACTAACAAGCTAGCAAGGTAAGAACTGCTTCTCCTTCTGGGTGGACGCACCTGCTCTATGGCTTTAAGAACAGAAGGACCTCCCCTATCTGTGGACTGGGAAGAGGCATGGGAGGAAAAGAGAGAGGGAGGGCAGGATTGGGAGGAACCGAGGGAGAGGCTGAGATACAAAGTGAATAAATTGTAATGAATAAAAATAATTAAATTAATTTAAAAAATAAAAAGAATTAAATTTCTAGTATCAAAGAAAAAAAACACCACAGTTTTTAAACTGTAAAATGAGGAAACCTAAGACCATCAACTATCCCCAATCATTTGTGTGAAGTCACTCTTTGGGGGACTGCACATGCTCTTTAAACTTTGCAAAATTCACCACTCTAAATGACTTTAAATCTTCAACATTAACTAGGATTAGAATCTCTTTGGATTGAAAACTTGGTGAAACCTGATATTTCTCTTCTATTTGTGGAATAAGTGAGTACATAATTTTGAAGTCATACTTGGAGTTAATTATATATAACAAGTTTCAACTCAGTTAACTTGTAGTCTCACTTTTTTTTTTTTTTTTACTGGTAAAAGAGGCAAAGGAGAATATATCTCTCATAGTTCCTGTTTCTGGAATAGAACATAATGAAGTAAAATGTTTCTGGGGCCATTGAGCACTCAATAAGTGGAAATTTCTCTGCTAATTTTACCTCTGAGTATTTCTCTGTGCCTACTTCCTTCTCAGTATTTTATGGATTATTTTCTATATTAGCTGGGTCCAACCCACAGGAAAAGGTAAAACAAAACAAAACAACAACAACAACAAAAAAACAGGCTACAGAATACAATGGCCTAGACATGATACATGCTTATTTATTTCTTATTTAATTATCCAAATAGATTAGTGTTGTGTAACACTTTTGGGGGGAGGGGTATGTGAAAGTTACCATTAGCTTCAAAAAAGGACATCAAAGTCAGACAAAAACAAACAACCAAGCAAACAAGCAGGTGTAATAACATCCAGCAAGGTGAACTCATGAGTTTTTATTGAAGTTACTTATGAGCACATAGTAAGGGTTCACTTACAGGAACATAGTAAGAACTCACTTACAGAAGCATGAATGACTCAAAGGCAGCCCCTTCACTAAAAGGCCATCCGAGAATAAACCCTGCCTCACAAAAGATTCTGCTCTGTAGCTCCTTGTACAACTTCCAGGCAGCTCAGCCAGAACAAGATAATTTTCTCTTCAGTAGTTGTATATTTAGTGGTTTTTTAACCTTGGGAAAGGTCCTTGTGAAGCTTCAATATTCAGGAGCCTCTTAAACCTTCTGGGTTTCATGTAATTCCTGGTTTAGATAAGCTTCCCTCCTTCCTTCAGGAGGGAACATTTCCATTTGGAGGAAACAGCTACTCAGTAATTAGAAAAGTGCAGGAGTACTTTTTATTGCAAATATCTATAAATGGTGTTTAGGAAGCGAAAGCTGAATCCCCCAAGCTAAGGCCATAAAGTGGATTCCTGAGGTAGAGTCAACTATTGTCATGGGCAGGAAGGGAGAATACAGCAATGGGCAAAGGAGACATGAGAAACAACATTTTCCTTCACCTCTGGTGTCTTGAATCTTCTTAAAGCAGGGAAGATTTGGAAATTCAGTCCTGACACAATTCTTTGGGAAGGTAACAGGGAGATGGGAAAGAATTCCCACATTTCAGAATATCCACAGTAGCTAAATTTCCTTTATTATGATATCAGGTCCTTAAACTGTTCTGTGTGACAAGTTCCTCTTGTTCTTTTATATTCTACACTGAAACACATTGCCAAACACTGGTGCTTTATTGTTTGTTTATTTCTTAAAATACACTTTGCCATTTTGCTCCTCATTTGCCAAAAGAATTTTTTTTTTAATTTATAAAATCCAAAACTTTTAAAATATTTATTTTTAATTTTGTGTATATGTGTGTGTGGGGGGGGGATCAGAGTAGGAAAGTTATATGCACCAACAGAGACCAGAGGTGTGGAGTCCCACTTGGAGCTGTAGTTAAAACTGTTGCAAACTGACCCTTGTGGATGTTGGAAATTGATTTGAAACCTCTGCAAGAACACTGTGTCCTATAAATTGCCAAGCCATCTCTTCAACTGCAATGTTCCTACCTATAGCTGATGTTTCATTACTCTCTTTACAGCTGCTTTGGTGGTGGACTTGCTCTTGCGTGCACACTATCTGCCTGGATATTAATGCTGGTGTTGTCCTCAGTTTGCTATGCTGAAAAATCCATCCTGTGAGAGGATGCAGAGCTTTGGTAGGCTAGTAAGCTGTGAGTAGTTGGCCATCATATATACAGTCCATGTGTTTATATGTGAGGCCTGGGAAGCTTGTTGTCCTCTTCTGTCTTGTTAGGACTGACACAGCAAATGTATTCAGAAGTGGAGTCTTCTCTACCTTGCTCTTTATTTTTTTTTCAGTGTCCACATCCGTGAAAAGTAAACTTCATTCACTTGTAATGGTATTTTATTATAGCATCCTGAACAGACCAAGGTATTATCTAATAAATACTTGATACTGCTCAAAAACAGTAAATGAAGACACTGAAATTCTCTCCATTACAGAGTCTTCACATCCTGTGTGTCTGGCTCAACTTATGTTTCTTCCTAACTGTATTTATTTTTAGTTTATTTTCAGGGAAGGGCAATAGAGAGACCCATGCTAATCAAACTGTAACTGCAATTGCTGAACTTTTAGGTAGTATTCTAAGTTCAGGCAGGGCCTTTTATATTTTTATAAGGTTTGGACATGTCTTAAATGTTGTGACTTAAAATGTGAAATCCACATACTAGCTAGAGAAAATTCAATAGATAAAGCAGGAATTTCTTGTTTCTACTTATTGAGATTTGTCTCATATTCTCTATATTTGTTGTACTGTAAGAAAACTAGGGGGGAAAGAAAAATGGTGGAAGATGGGAAAGGCTGAACACTGAGAGAAAGTGGGTCTTGCTTAGAAACTCAGCCTTCATTTGTCTTGTTACTGTGCCCAAAGATTAGCTCTTGGGCTCTGGGATATTCAATGCTAAACTAAAGTGTGCGGTAATGACCCAATATGATATGATGTGAAGTAAACCATCTGAATTTCTCGAAACTAATTTTTTCACAACCTTCAGTTATGTCCTCCATGACATATGTTCAAGTCTTTCACTTTTACATGCAAGATGATTTAAATTTTATATTGATATGCTAATACATTTGCATAAGTAAAATTTCTTCCTATTATATTATAAATATACACACACTTGTATTTTTTTGTGAATTTGAGGTATACATTGTCCATGAGCTCTATAATATTATTTTTTAAAGATTTTTTAAATTATTTATACAACATTCTGCCTGCACACCAGATCTTACTACAGATGGTTATGAACCACCACCTGGTTGCTGGGAATTGAAGACAGGACCTTTGGAAGAATAGCAAATGTTCTTAAACTCTGAGCCATCTCTCCAATATTGAAGCCATCTCTACAATATTATATTTTTGTTACAGATTTCATTAATGATTACTACATGGTTTTGTTTGAATGAGAATGGACCTAATGGGCATATACATTTGAGTAGTTGCTCCTTAGTTGGTAGGACTGTTTGGGTAGGATTAGGAGGTATGCCACTACTACTGAACTTTGAAGTTTCAATGACTTACTGCCTTACCAGTGTCCCTCTCTTTCTGCTTCACGATTGTGTCTCAAAAATATAAGTTCTCAGGGGCTACTACAGGGCGATGCCTGCCTACAATGATAGTCATAGACTTTAATCTTCTGGAATCATAAGTCCCAAGTTAAATAATTTCCTTTATAAGTAGCCTTCGCCATGGTGTTTTATCTCAACAACAAAAAATGTAACTAAACAAATATGAAGACAATATTATTTTGGTTTGTTTTCTGAGACAAAGTTTTGCTCTGTAGCTTAGTTGGGCCTTGAACTTGTCATGTTCTACTTTAAACTACTGAGTCCTGGGGTTGCATATATGTGTAACCATGTCCTAAGTATTTTCTGCAGTTTAGTGCCTGATGTTGATCCCTTTCTGGTTCTTTCAGAGATGTCCATTGCCTCAGGTACGACAGCTGAGAGATGACCTACTGAGGTGTGTACAACTCAGGAACCTCTCTAGATGTTGCTGAGAGAAGTTATGTAGAAGTGTGTAAAGGTTATAATCCATAATCCAGCTAAGTAATTAGGACATTACTTATTCAATAACTTGAGGAGTCTTAGGGGCAGGCCTGTGAATCTCTAAGAGAAAAACTCCACAAGCTGTAGCCTGTGCCTCCGGTTAGCCTGCTCTGCAAACTTTGAGCTACCTGGCTAGATTTTTTTTTAATCTCTTCAAATATTTATTTTCTTCTGATTCTTCTTTTCTGCTTACATGGCTCTCATAGCAGAAATACAAAAAGGCAAAAAGGAATTGCCCCTGACACCAAGTAAGGTTTGCTTTTTTTTTCCTCTCTCTTCTTTTTCCTACTCTTTGATAAATCAACAGCAAGTGTCTCTTGAGATGTAAAATCTGGTTCTGAAAAACTGGTCACAATCACAATAGCCAAGTTGAGATATTATTCAGAATGTGACTTGGTGCAATAGTTTTTAGATTTCACACACATTTGACAGTTAAGGATTTTAAAGCTTTGCTTTCTGATTTAAAGCCTCTAGACTGCACCTCAGGATTCTGCATTTCTCACTAACAGGTTTGAGCTGTGGAAACTGCTACTTTGTGAACCATACTTCAAGCAGTAAGAACTTTAAAAGGATGTATAGGCTAAGAACATGTTCAGCATTCATTCTCAAGAACAAGTCTTTGGGGAGGGCAATATGTGAATAAAGGATGGAGTGAAGGTTTCTAAGGCAATTCCTTCCTTGAGAGATTCTTTTCCATTGGTCCTTTGTACTGCCTAGACTTACTCTTGCAAAGAAAAGGCTAAGAGCTAAGCTGCATGGTAGGATCCAGGATTTAAATAAATTTTATGTTGCTTCTCTAAGGAGCTCTGACCTCTGCTCCGAGAATGTTTTTAAGAATACCACTGAGACACCAAAACAGCAAATGATATAACCAGAGTCTCAGAGGAAAACTAGAAGATTTAGCACTGGGGCAGTTTGCCAAATTCTAGACTGGAGACTCATCACCACTGCTATAGAGTTGGGAGAAGTAAAATCTCAGAGGTCATCCAGCAGGCTGAGACTCAGGTAAATAGCTATAAGGCACCTTCCACTAAGCTTTTCCTTGATAATCGAGGCCTTAAAGAAAAAATAGACACATGAGTTCTTCCACAGTCTACACCTGCCAGAAGATCAGGTAGCCTTCTGCAGACCACCTAGGCTCTCTCAATTTCCTCAGTAGATCAAATCCCTCAGGCTCCTCTCTAGCAGCACAACAAAACACCTGCTGCATCCTCACCTCCCCCATTCATGAGTCCTGTGCGTCCTGTTGAAGACTATTTGATCATCCTGTGAACCTCAAGATTGTGTTGTTTACTGGAAAAAAAGAAACTGTTTCTCATTGTGGTGTGGCTCCGCCCTAACACACACCTTTAATTGATGAGTTTTCTACTAATTGTAAAGAGGATTAAATAAAGTCAGTTATAGGTCAAGGGACAGAACTTGCAACCAGTTGACAGGGAGTGAACATAGAAAAAAACATAGAGAGTAAGAGGAAGTAAGGAGGATGGAGAGGCAGATACACAGAAGTAGAAGGGACAGGCATTCAATTTGAGGGTTTTTAGAGACATCAGCTGAGCAGGAAGGTGGGCTGGGTGCACTCTCTGCTTCTTTGAACTAGCAAGTTTTCCCCCCAGAAATCTGGCTCCCTTATCTTCACTTTTAAAAAAAAATATAATTATCATTTATTGCAATTTATTCAATTTGTATACCAGCTGTGTCTCCCTCCCTCGTCTCCTCCCTCTATTCTCCTCTGATAGATGAGGACTTCCTTGCATTCTGTTTGATGCTAGCCTATCAGGTCTGATCAGTACTGGTTTCATTGTCTTCTTTTGTGGCATGGCAAGGATGCACCCCCTAGGGGGAGGTGATCAGAGAGTCTGTCACTGAGTCCATTCCAGAAAAAGCTCCTGCTCCCCTTATTAGGTACCTCACTTGGAGACTGAGTCTATGGGCTACATCTGAGCCAGGGTTTTATGTCCTCTCCATGCATTGTCCTTGGTTGGAGTATCAGTCTCTGCAGGGGTCCCAGGGCTCAGTTTTATTGGTTCTCTTGGTCCCCTTTAGGTCTTTCTGTCTCCCCCTTCTTTCATGAGATTACCTGCACTCTCTCCAAAGCTTGGCTATGGTTCTCAGCCTCTGCTTTGAACCCTGACCAAACATTTGAGATTTTGTTAAAAACAACAGAATCCCGCAGACCATCCCCACCTGACCTCTCTTCTCCACTGTCATTGTGTCTCTAATACCAGCAGGTCTCCCCTGTGAGCACACCAGGCAACCAGGCCAGTTAAACAGGCAAAACACAACCATCATACTATCTGAAAATGTGGAGAGGAAACAGAAACCAAGGAACAAAACACCCAGCCAACAAACACAGCTCCAGATATCAGCACCTAGCCCTTTAATCACTCCAAACCCAGATGCTTAAAGGAAACATATGTAAGTAATTAATGAGTTAAAGGTGCTGTATGTCTTGGTTTACAGTCATAATCAACAATTACCTGCTGTATTTCTTAGAGAGGTGGTACAGTATAAAAATTTGGAACCTGCTTAATAAACAAGACATAGAGTAGGCGACATTATGCAACACACCTCAAGTGGGTTCAGCTAAAATGAGTTGCTTCTTTAAAAAAAATATATTAGTTATTTATTTTACATCCAAGGTTGCCCCATCCCTCCCCTCCTCCCAGTACCCCCTGCCAGGGGGAAGTGATCCAAAATCAGGTGATAGAATCCATGTTAGAAACACCCCCTCTACTCATCAGGCACCCCACATGAAGACCAAGATTTCCCTTGGCTACATGTGTGCAGGGGGACTAGGTTGAGATCATGCATGCTCCTTAGCTGATGTCTCAGTCTCTGAAAGCCCCCATAGGATTAGATTAGTTGTCTCTGTTGGTTTTCTTGTGGGTTCTTTTCCCCTGCAGGTTCTTCTGTCTTTCCCCCAACGCAGGACACCTGGAGATCCACCCCATGATTGGCTGCAAGTCCCAGCATCTGTCTCAATCCTCTGCTGGCTGAAGCCTCCCAGACTCTAGTCAAGTTAGGCTTCTGTCTGAAAGCATAGCCGAGTATCATCATTAGTGTCAGGGGTTGGCTCTCTACCATGGGGAGGGTCTCAGGTTGGGTCAATTGTGATTTGTTAAGATTCCTCATACAAAAACAATTAGCAAACCTAGGTGAATTACGTATTTGTAGTTTCTAAGAAAAAGAGAAATAAAGGGTTCTCCCACCTGCTCTGGAGAGGTAATTGAGGACATCCCCTGGAAAGCAAACTCTTTTCAAGGGCTGTAGAGCACATTCTTATTTTTTGGCTTATGCATCCTTTTCATACTGAGAACATAAGAAGAGAGGAAGGCATGATTTTGTTTTCTTCCTTCTTTCCTTTGAACATGAGGATAGCAGGGGAGCTCACAAAATGTTCTAAATAGGTGGAAAGTCCTACAACACACAAACACGTGCACAGAAACATACAATTCATAACACAATGCTATTAAAATTATATATCTGGGCACAGGGGTCTTATATGAGACTTTTTCTCCAACCAAGCACCATGTATGGATATAACCTAGAACCTCTACTCACATGTAGCCCATGGTAGCTAAGTATCCAAGTGGGTACCCTAGTAAGGGAAACAGGGACTATTTCTGACATGAACTCAATGGCAGGCTCTTTGACCTCCCCACCCTGCAAGGGAGGAGCAGCCCTGCTAGGCCACAGAGGAGGACATTGAAGCCAGTCCTGAAGATACCTGATAAACCAGGGTCAGATGAAAGGGGAGGAGGTCTTCCCCTATCAGTGGACTTGGAAAGGGTCAGGGAGTAGATGGGGGAGGGATGGGGGTTTTGGGAGGCAATGAGGGAGGTGGCTATGCCTGGGATTCAGATGGGATATAGAGTTAATAAAATTTAACTAATAATAAAAATAAAATTAAAAAATCATATTTTAAAACAAATTTTAAGGTACCAAAATACATTCATAATTAAATCTTTTTATATTAAATTCTTTATTAATTACACTATATTCACCTTATATATCCCTGTAGTTCCCTCCCTCCTCCTGTACCAATTCCTCCCTTCCCCCCTCTTCTGTACCTGTGACCCTTCCAAAGACCACTAATAGGGGAGGTCTTCTTTTCCTTCCTTCTGATCTTAGTCTATTAGGTCTCAACGGGAGTGGCTGTATTGTCTTCCTCTGTGGCCTGGTAAGGCTGCTCCCCCGTCAGGGGGAGGTGATTAAAGAGCAGGCCAATCAATTCATGTCAGAAACAGTCCTTATTCCCATTACTATAGAACCCACTTGGACACTGAACTGCCATGGGAAACATCTGTGAAGGGGTCCTAGGTTATCTTCATGCATGGTACTTGGTTGGACTATCAGTCTCAGGAAAGACTTCTGTGCTCATATTATTTAGTTCTGTTTCTCTCCTTGTGGAGTTCCTGTCCTCTCCGGATCTTACTATTTCACACTTCTTTCATAATATTCCTTGCACTCTGCCCAAGTGTTGGTCATAAGTCTCAACATCTGTTTTGATAATCTGTAGGGAAGAGCCTTTCCGAGGCCCTCTCTGGCAGGCTCCTGACTTGTTTCCTGTTTTTTTTCTTTCTTCTGATGGCCACCCTCTTTGCCCTTCTGGATAGGGATTGGGTATTTAACAAGAGTCCTCCCTCTTGATTAGTTTCTTTAGGTGTACAGATTTTAGTACATATATCCTAAAGGATATGTCTATATGAGTGAGTATATACCATGTGTGTCTTTTTGCTTCTGGGATAGCTCACTCAGGATGATCCTTTCCAGTTCCCACCATTTACCGGAAAATTTCAAGATATCCTTGTTTTTTATTGCTGAGTAATATTCCATTGTATAGATGTACTACAATTTCTGAATCCATTCCTCAGTTGAGGGGCATCTGGTATTCCAGTTTCTGACTATTACAAATAAAGCTGCTACAAACGTGGTTGAGCAAATGTCCTTATTGTGTACTTGAGCCTCTTTTGGATATATACCAAGGAGTGGTATAGCTGGATGTTGAGGAAGTGCTATTCCTAGTTGTCTGAGAAAGCGCCAGATTGATTTCCAGTGTGGTTGTACAAGTTTGCATTCCCACCAATAGTGGAGGAGGGTTCCCCTTTCTCCACAACCTCTCTAGCATGCATAGTCACTTGAGTTTTTTATCTTGGTCATTCTGATGGGTATAAGGTGAAATCTCAAGGTTGTTTTGATTTATATCTCCCTGATAGCTAAGGACTTTGAGCATTTCTTCAAGTGTTTCTCTGCCATTTGATATTCCTCTGTTGAGAATTCTGTTTAGCTCTGTACCCCATTTTTAATTGGATTACTTGATTTGTTGCTTTTTAAATTTTTTTGAGTTCTTTATATGTACTGGCTATTAGTCCTTTGTCAGATATAGGGTTGGTCAAGATCTTTTCCCAATATGTAGGCTGTCGTTTTGTTCTGACAACAGTGTTCTTTGCTTTACAGAAGCTTTTCAGTTTCATTAGGTCCCATTTATTGATTGTTGCTCTTAGAGCCTTTGTTGTTGGTGTTCTGTTCACGAAGTTGTCTCCTGTGCCATTTAGTGCAAGGCTTTTCTCCACTTTTTCTGCAAAGCGGTTTAGTGTGTCTGGTTTTATATTGAGGTCTTTGATCCACTTGGACTTTAGTTTTGTGCAGGGTGATAAGTATGGCTCTATTTGCATTTTTCTACGTATAGACATCAAGTTGGACCAGTACCATTTGTTGAAGATGCTGTCTTTTTCCATTGAATGGTTTTGATATCTTTGTCAAGAAACAAGTGTTCATAGGTGTGTGGATTTATTTCAGAGTCTTTTATTCAATTCCATTGAGCCACCATTCTGTTACTATGCCAGTACCATGCAGTTTTTAGCATTGTTGCTCTATAATACAACTTGAGATCAGGAATGGAGAAACCTCCAGAAGATCTTTTACTGTAGATGATTGTTTTAGCAATTGTGGGTTTCTTGTTGTTCCATATGAAGTTGAAAATTTTTCTTCCAAGGTCTGTAAAGAATTGTGTCAGTAATTTGATGAGAACTGCATTAAATCTGTAGATTGCTTTTGGTAAGGTGGCCATTTTTTACTGTATTAATCCTGCGAAGCCATTAGCATGGGAGATCTTTCCATCTTCTGATATCTTCTTCTAATTCTTCAGAAACTGGAAATTTTTTCATACAAGTCTTTGACTTGCTTAGTTAGGTTCACACCAAGGTACTTTATGACCTTTGTATACAGGAAGGCTACTGATTTTTTTTTTTTTTGAGTTAATTTTGTATCCGGCCACTTTGCTGAATGTGTTAATCAGCTGTCGGAGTTCCCTGGTAGAATTTTGATCACCCATTTTAAATGAACAAAAAATGTGTAAGCCAATGTGTTTTTCTCAGCACTGTCCTCTGGCATCTGCTCTGAGGCTAATGTGTATAAGGTATTCAGGCCTAAACTGTTGCCGTATATATATTTTCCACCATTTTACAGTTCTGCCTGACCTAGAACTCAGAACTCACTGGACCAGGCTAGGTTTAAACTCACAGAGATCTACGTGCTTCTCCCACCACTGCTGGAATGAAAGGCCTTTACTCTCTAGTCCAGAGATCTATTTTCCTTCTAAATCAGGATCACTTGTAATAATGAGGCCATAACACAGAAGCAGAGACCCACAGTTATATTAGAACAGCAAATAGATTTTAGGGTATTCAGAGTCTATTCTGAGTCCACTGTGTCAGCATTGTTATCATAGATATACAGACATTATTTTCTCTATAAAGCATTAGCACCTACTGTGGCAGGATGAAAGCCTGGCATCTCTATCTTAATTTTACATCTGTCTTCTTTACTTTGGTTACTTGACACCACTGTGTGAGCATGCATCAATACATGCACACACACACAAGCATTCATACATGTTATTTACTCAAGTCATGCATGGCCTTCTTTGAGCAGATCATCTTAAAAGTTTGGTATTTGTGTATTATCTTGACACTGCATCGTGAAACAGGAGTAACTACTGTGTGGAAAGCAGATTACCCTTCTCAAGAAAGAGATACTTCTCAAGCAGCCCTGAGGAACCAGAACTGTGACAGTAACAGCCAGATCATACTTCAACCAAGGTTGCTGTCATGCATTCTTTTTTGTTTCATTGCCCCTTTCTCTTCTTTTTTATTTTTATATCAATCACAGGTTAGGTTTTTTGCATCCCATGCATAGCCCACTCCCTCGTTCTCTCCCACCCTCCCCAACCCTCCCTCATCTCCTCCCCGCCACCTCCAAGTCCACCAACAGGGGGAGGATCTCCTCCCCTTCCATCTGATCATCTTGTCTCCTCAGGGCTGGCTGCAATGTCCTCCCCTGGGATCTAGCCAGGCTGTTACTCCCTGGAGTGTATGGGGGAGGGTCAAAGAGCCAGCCATCAAGTTCAAGACTGAAAGAGTCCCTGTTTCCCTTACTAGAGTCTTCAGTTCACCAATGAGTTATCATGGGCC
>CM053754.1:6190991-6208107 GCA_028658305.1 Pachyuromys duprasi
GCCCAAGGTCTTCTCAGACAGGCCTGTGGACACACACACACACACACGGACTGAGGTGGTCGCTGGCGGACCCACAGGTGCAGGCAGGTTAAAACTGTCTCCTAGGCCCTCTCAGTCTGAGGTCTTTCTGGTGGTCGCAATTGGTGTGCACCTGCTGAATGCCCACCTGTAGAAGCAGAACCCAGGTCTTTCCCAGACTGGCCTGTGGACACACACACACACACACACACACACGGACTGAGGTGGTAGCTGGCAGGTCTGAGTAGTGTGCGCCCCGCAGTGTGCAGGCCAGTCAAAACAGTCTCCTAGGCCCTCTCAGTCTGGTTCATGTACCCCCCCCACACACACACAAGAACTGACATGGTTTCCGGTGGATGTGATTGGTGTGTGCCTGCTGTATGCCAGCCAGGTCTTTCTCTGACTGGCCGGTGGACTCACACACGGACTGAGGTGGTTATTGGCAGACCTGCAGTGTACAGGTCAGTCAAAACGGTATCCAGTTCCTCCTCCCTCTGGCCCAGAGGGTGTGAGACCCAGTCTGGTATTGTGTCTGCGGGCGCCCAGTGTGGCTGCTCGTTCAGATCTGAGCTGTGTGCTGCAGGTCACCTGGAGATTTTTCTGGGGAATAACTGGGTGTCCCTAGGATTTTCCCACTTGATTTCCTCGCCATAGGAGTTCTGCTCACCTGGCAATCACAAATGCTGGTGTTTTAGGTCCCAGAGTTCAGTCTCCTGGTTGCTGCGTTGTTTCTACTGTTCTACTCCTCAGACAAGGTGTCCTCTCCTGGCAGCCATCTTGGATCGCCCAGCCCCCGTTTCTCTTCTACTTAAACCTAGTATCACCTCAGAGCATCTGAACAAAGTTGAGGTCACTGGATTTCTTTATCTACTCCTCTACCCAATGTGCCCCATTGATTAAACTTCTACTGTGTGCTTTTTACCGTTAAATTCCTCTTTATAGATGCAGTAGGGGAAGTTGGCAAAGAATAATTATCTGCGACTTCTAGAGTTGAGCTTTGCTGTAAATTTATAGTAATATCACTTTAGTCTGGTTTAAAAAGACACCAATTTCTGATTTTTCTAATTTGTATTTTTATACTGATACAACAAATATCGAAGCTGTTATTGAAAGGCTAATTTCATTTTAAAAAACCTTAAAAGCCTTAATATATGGAATAATATTCAGAATATATACTTTTCCTAGTATAATAACTTACAGATGTTCTTTGTATTGATGCTCTTCCCTGTGTCTCTGGGGTGGATCAAGTCACTTTACTTTTCTCTTGGATACTTCCTTTTATGCAACAGCCCAGGGTCACACGTTAACTTGAGAAGGCAATAGCAGCATCGCTCCTAAGTCTACATAACACTGTGCGGTATTCCCTGACACGTTGGCCTTACAAACCGTGAAAGAACATCACTTTGCTGATGTCTTCCTAGTGTGAGAAGACCTTACTCAAATTGAAAAGATTAAAGGATTATAGAACACTATTTCTTAGCTTTGAATAAGACATTTAAAGGAAAGAGATATCGTAACATCAGAAAATTCCCTCTCCAGGTAATACCAAGCAGATTATATTAAGAGAGAGACTTTTTCCTGTGGGCCAATGTCTCCTTATATAGTCCTCATTGACCTGGGACTCAAGATCTCTTTGCCTCAGGTGACAGATGACAGGTGACCAGGTGTCAGGTAAATACACTTTGAAGTGTGAACATGTGCCCAGAAATTAAGCCAGCGCAAAAAGATTTCTGTGAACAGAAAGTGCTAGTTTGGTCCATTCTTTTGATCAGTTTATTGCCATGTAAAAATGCTCACCTTTCTTCTTTATAATTTTTATTTTTTATATTAATCACAGGTTATTTACTTTATATCCCAGCTGTAGCACCCTCCCTCATTCCCTCCCAATCCCACCCTTAATCTCCTCCCTGCCCCTTTCCAAGTCCACTGATAGGGGAGGTCTTCCTCCCCTTCCATCTGACCCTAGCTTATCATGGTAATTCAGTATCCAAGTGGGTTCCCTAGTAAGGGGAACAGGGACTATTTCTGACATGAACTCAATGACTGGCTCTTTGACCCCCGCCCCTCCCAGGGAGGAGTAGCCCTGCTACACCACAGAGGAGGACAGTGCAGCCAGTTCTGAGGATACCTTTCCTATTACAGACAAAGTAATTAAGTGCTTCCCATTCAATCTTCCATTTCTCTATATTTATGAAAATTCAGGTAAGCTCTGATCTAATTGTCACCAAAATTAGGATGGTCATGAATATGAAGTGGACCAATAAAAGCAGAGTGAAAGGCTTCTAATCATAACTTAGATATTGTAGGGTCAGCACAAAGGGAAGGAACTGCTGAGAATTAAATAGAAGAGATTTACCTTTTGAGAATAATCAAAGTTGAATCAATTTATAAGTATCAACTACAGAATTAATTAGATTATAATATGAGTAGTGTCTCATACTTTGCTCTTACTTTCATAATTTTGATCAATAAAACTGTCAAAATCATATCAAACTGGTCCTAAATGCCACAGTATAGCAGATTATCAGCCAATTCTTCAAATTATTCCCAGTTCCCAAATTACTTTGTTGATTCTGCTGTGTTGTTGGAAGTTAAGTTTACTGTGTTCATTGTTTGGGCATTCATAACTGCAGCTTAATCTTAAAAAAAAAAACAGTTTACTGACACTTCCAAAATAACATTTATTTGTTCAGATTCCTGAAACCAAACAATGGGGAGAATATTTTTTTATAACAGAAATATTCACACATTTCCCATGGAGCATTTGAAGAGCTCAAATTCTAAAAACCAACAAGAGTAAAATGAAAAAGAAATAGGATAAAGAGAAAATAAATGGGTTTTAAAAAGTGAAAATCATTTAACAGATTGACGTTGCACAGTCACATGGACATATTCATGGTTTAGAAAGTACTGGTGCTTGTTTCTATTTAATATTTATTTGCTATGAATAAAAGAAATGGGAAATTGAGAAGGTTTATACTAGGAGGATAAACCACAAGGAGAAATAATTGCTTCTTTAACACTATCTAATCTGGGAGTTTATGCACAGCCAGAGATGGTGATGATACCTGGCCATAAATGTAGTTGAGCATTTATTTGTTTGTTTGTTTGTTTGTTTATTTATTTAGTGTGTGTGTGTGTGTGTAAGTGTGTGAAGACACACCAGAGAACATATGTAGAGACCAGAAGACAGTTTGAGATTCTCTCCTTCCATTCTCTGGGTTCCAGGGATCAAACTCAGGTTGTCTTGTTTGGTATCATTGCTTACTCAATCATCTCACTGACTTTTAGTTAGAGTTTTCAGTCAAGCATTGTATAAACTTTCAGGCATGTTGATCAGCTTTTGGTTATTTTGATTTGCATCTATTAGTTAATTTCTCTAATATCTCCTTCTCTTTATCAACCAGCCCTTGTAAGTAAGTTTAGACCATCTCAGAAAATATTTATTGATTTATTTTGTCAATCAGACTCTTCAGAGGTTTTTATCTAAATGCGCTGTGGTCAGCATATCCGCCTTCAGTGGTGGCATGGCAGCCCAGTTTCTTCCTCCTCCTCATCTATTCCTACTTTAACTTTCTCCCACGGTGACAAAATACCTAATATGATCCTTCAAATTACAATGAGGAAAAGTATATTCTGGCTCATAGCTGTGAACTACACATGGTTGATCCATTTCTAGATCAACCTAGAGGCTTGTGGAAAAATCATAAAACCATGGGAGAAGCAGGTGCTGAGGAAAGTGATCATCCCAATGGCACTCAAGAAGTAAAAGTTAAATACAGGAAGGTGACTGGCCCAAATACTGCCAATTATCTAGCATTTTTTCAGTGGGCCACACTTTCTAATAGCGAACCACCACTCAATAGTGCCACTTCTTTGAGAGACCAAATGTTTACCTCATGCACATGTGAATGCAAAGACACAATTCTCATCTCAAAGCTGACATAATTTATTCTGAAGCTAAGTATGAGTGACCATGGCCCATAAACTGAGTCAGGTTATGCCATTTTTTTTATGCTTGTTGTATTTTATTTTATTTCATTATAATTTTCTTTTTTTAATTTTTAATATTTATTTCATTCACCACTCAGAATATTTTTAAAACATTATTTTATTTTATTTTTATATTAATCACAGGTATGTACTTTATATCCCAGCCATAGTTCCCTCCCTCATTCCCTCCCACTACTCTCCCCATCCCTCCCTCATCTTCTCCCTGCCCCTTTCCAAGTCCACTGATAGGGGAGGACCTCCTCCCCTTCCACCTGAACATAGCTTATCAGGTCTCTTCAGTGATGGCTTCAATGTCCTCTTCTGGGGTCTAGCAAGGCTTCCCCTCCCTTGGGGGGAGGATACTAAAAGAGCCAGCCATTGAGTTCATGTCAGAAATAGTCCCTGTTCCCCTTACTATGGTACCCAGTTGAATACTGAGCTACCGTGGGCTATGTCCAAGCAGGGGTTCTAGGTTATATCCATACATGGTCCTTGGTTGGAGAAACAGTCACATAAAAGACACCTGTGCCCTGATCTATTTGGTCTTTGTGGAGCTCCTGTCCTCTCCAAGTCTTATTAAATCTCTCTTCTGTCATATGATTCCGTACACTCTGCCTAAGTTTTGGTTGTGAGTCTTAATATCTGCTTTGATACATTCCTAGGTAGAGTCTTTCAGAGGCCCTTTAAGGTAGGCTCCTGTCCTGTTGCTTGTTTTCTCCTACATTCAATGTCCATCCTATTTGTCTATCTAAGTGAGGATTGGTCATGTTACCCCAGATCCTCTTGTTTTTCTTCTTTAAGTGTATAGATTTCAGTATGTTTATCCTATATAAGTGAGTATATGCCATGTGTGTCTTTGTGCTTTTGGGATACCTCACTCAGGATGATCATTCATTTCCAGATACCATCATTTGCCTGTGAATATCATGGTTTTCTCATTTTTAATTGCTGAGTAGTATTCCATTGTGTAAAAGTACCACAATTTCTGTATCCGTTCCTCAACTGAGGGACATCTGGGTTGTTTCCAGGTTTTGGCTATTACGAATAAAGCTGCTACAAACATGGTTGAACAAATGTCCTGTGTACTTTAGCATCTTTTGGATATATGCCTAGGAGTGGTATAGCTGGATCTTGAGGAATCACTATTCCTAATTGTCTAAGAAAGTGCCAAATTGATTTCCAGAGTGGTTGTACAAGCTTGCATTCCCACCAGCAATGGAGTAGGGTTCCCCTTTCTCCACATCTTCCTCAGTATGTGTTGTCACTTGAGTTTTTGATCTTAGCCATTCTGGTGGGTGTAAGGTGAAATCTCAGTCGTTTTGATTTGCATCTCCCTGATGACTAAGGACGTCGAGCATTTCTTTACGTGTTTTTCTAACATTCTACAGTCCTCTACAGAGAGTTCTCTGTTTAGCTCCCCATTTTTAAATTTGATTACTTGATTTGTTGCTTTTTAACTTCTTGCATTATTTATATATACTGAATATTAGCCCTCTGTCAGATGTAGGATAGGTAATGATCCTTTCCCAGTCTGTAGGCTGTTGTTTTGTTTTGATGAGAGTGTCTTTTGCTTTACAGAAGCTTTTCAGTTTCATGAGGTCCCATTTATTTATTGTTGCTCTTAGAGCCTATGCTGTTGGTGTTCTGTTCAGGAAGTAGTCTCTTGTGCCGATGAGTTCTAGGTTATGCCGTTTTAATGTCAGGTTCTGAAATGGTTACAATTTCACGAACTACAAAAATCAAGGCCAAGATGCTTTCCAGATATGTTCTTGGAAATATCTGGTAAGTGGTTTCTAGAGAAAAGGAGGTATTTCTTAGCAGTAGGGCTCAGGTGATATCTGACTACATGCTAAGCCTTTTCACTGGTAGATCTGAGGGGTTTATTTGTACATTCCAAAACTTATTGAGACATCACAAATATATTGGGTCACATGCAGAGGAAGGCAAGGAATGGCCATTAAAGGGAATGGGTAACAATTGGCTCAAGATAATTTGTCTCTTTGCTTCTGATGTTGCAGATTCTCCACACACTTTGAGCTCTGATCTTGGCATTGTAAAAGATCCATGTTAAGCTGTGGTTCATTCCAGGAACTTTTCTTTGCATATTTTTGCAGACATTTCATTCCCAAATTGTAGCAATCTGGACCTGGTGCCTAAAGGCTCACAATCATCTCAAAACGCAAAGGATCTTTGCAATAATCCCTAAACCCTTATCACTTCTTACTTGTTGGAATTCTAAGTCTAATGTTTTCTCTGCAACTTCAGGCAAAACCAGTGGTAAATTCTTAAAATTATTAAAGAAGACAAGTTACATATTCTCCCCACACCATGGCACAGGAAACACATTTCCACTCCAAATGGGAAGACTAAGAACACAAGAAGCAATCAGATCAAATTAAGACTGAAGCTAACCAAAGCAGACATTTAATAGTTGTGTTCTGTGTCCAGCATCCATGGCATATAGCTGCACTGTGTGAGTCCCAAAGTGCTTGACAAGGTTGGCTCTGTTTCCTGTCAAAAGATTCCTTTGGCAAGTTCCTCACAGCTGACATCACTAAATCATAGTCTTTTGACTATATTTTCACAGCTTCTGGTATCACCATGTCAAGGCTGCCTTCTGTATGTGCCTGCATTCCCAGCCTTTTGTTTTCCTCCACAGACCCCAAAATGGCACATGAATTCTAAATTATACACTCGTGACTGCAAAACAGACAAATAAGGAGGATGCCAAAACTTGAACCATGACGTTTAATGTCAGAACATTTCACCAGCTGAAAGCATGGCATATCTTGGAACACTGTACAGACCAGGATTATTTTCTTGAGATACTGCCTCAAGTCTCTTGAGAATTTTTCTTTCAGTCTATCATGGGTTGGACCACAGATTGAATTCTACGCTGCCATATCCATGTTTTTTCTTATCCTACTAGAAAGTTCAAGGCTGTTTTTAAAGCAGTATTGATGTCTTTTGCAACAGCTCTCTCTTGGATGCCCTCTATATCATTTTCATCATATATGCCATGCTCATCATGCACTTCTTCTCTGCTGAAGCAGAGAATTTTTAAAATCTATTAGTGTTACCATTTTTGTTGTTTCGATTTTGTTTATTTCTTAGCTTTATGTCAAATCCTTATTGCAAACTTGGCTAAAATAGACAGTCATACCAATGTTAGACCCTAAATGCTTTATTGCCTTAAATCTTCTCCATCAGGAAAACTTCTCCCGGTCCTTTACCCTTAACTCCCACAAGTTTAGGATACAGACAAAATGCAACTGTATATTCAGTCATGGTGTGACAAGGCTCTCCTATACTCACACTCATAACAGTCCTGCCTCAAACTTCATCATACTGGCCTCTCTTGTTTGCATTCTCTTCAGCATTCCAGTGTTTTTAGAACCACCTGGCTTATCCAGAAAACTCTGTTTTCTTTTTTGCATATGGACTTTATTTATTTATTTATAATAAACTACACATAGTAAGAATTGTTATGAAACAATCAGGAAAGCTGCATGTAAAAGGTACATTCAAAATGTTTAGCTAATTTATATTTGGCAACCTTGTAATTTCACTGTCTTATCTAGGTGAGCCTAGATAAGTTATGTACCTAAAACATTCTGTTATATCTTGTATTTATCAATTTGGAAAAATCTTTCTAGAGCTTAGAATATCTTAAATCCTAAATAACTTAAGCCTAATTATGAAACTATAACTACCTGGTCTTCAACCCTGTCAGAGACTTGAGCATGGAGAAAAATTATACTTAAGTAGAAAGTGCAGGTAAGAAGCTTCCAAAAGGAAAAGATTGCAGAGACAGTTTATCACCTGGGCAGTCACCCTTTCCCTGTTTATTACATTGGAGAATCATCTTGAGCTTTCTGTCCCAGTATATCTAGCAGATATAATTTTGAAGCAGGAAATATTAAGGGTTTGCTTACCCTGGCAGAGAAGAAAGCTCTGTTTAAAGTATTCTAGGGACATGCTAACCTTTCTCTAGCTCTTCTTCCGTAAACACAACTGTTCTTTATAACCCTATTGTCCCTATTAGTTACTACAATGAAATATCTGAAATTAATTAAGTTGTACAGAAAAATATTTTTGTTTTTGTTTGTTTTTAAACAGAATATCAGTATGGAGCTCAGGCTTCCTCAAGCTCACCAACTTTCTGCACTCCCTGCTGGGATTCCAGGCTGCACTATCTTGCTGGGATAAGAAAAGGTCTTGGAATACAGTTTAGAGGCCTCAGTCCAAGAAAAGAAAAGTCTTATTGCTCTGAATATTTGGTTGTTCATGCTGGATGGGAAAGACCTTACTCCATCTAAAGGTAGGAAGAAAAAGAAAAAGGGACCAAAGTGTTCCTCTTAAAGAGTATGCTGTGTTCACAGTGACCCATGGCATATGGTTAGGATCCATCTTCCAAAAGTCTCGTCTCAGAAACCAAGAATAGGCCTTTGGGGAGTACATATCCAAGCTGTAGCAGGAATTCAGAGGAATCTTGTTATTTCTTAGTCAGACTGATCCCCAACCTCAGATCTGCTCAGCTGCAAGACTGCTTCTGACTTTTCCCTCTGCACAAAACCAATATGGACTATCAAGATATGCTTATAAAGCAATTCTTATCAATGTGGAATTAGATTTTAGATGTAACATTATAGCTTCTTTTAAATAGGGGACAATAAAGAAACACGGGAAACCCTCTTGGACACTTCTGTCTTGACTGTTCTTTTATGTTCAAAAATAAAGTATTTTCCTTTTGCTCGGCTGAGTCCTTATTATTCTCTAGGTTCACCCTTGGTTTTGTAAGAGTTTTATTCACTTGCATATTTACCTGCTCTTTTTAGTGCAAAAAAAAAGTTTATTGTCATCAAGAAGATGTAGTGGGCATTTCACTGGTTTCAACGGTATAATCAAATATTTTATAACCCTACGAAGAGGGAAAATTTTACATAATGAGACATTCTGGAAAATAACCTCCTAACTGTTGCATTTCAAAGCTGACACAGTTGAAAATAAAACTTGCAAACTAAGCCCTTTCTTTGTTAACAAAAATCTGATGAATTGGCTGTTTTTAGGACAGGGAGTGATATATTGAACACTCTAGTAATACTGTGTCTTGACACTCTTCTGTTTCTTCTTGTCTTGACACTGTTCTGTTTCTCCTTTCACCAGAAATGGAGGTTTGTGGCAACCTTTGTAGGGACAGTGTTGGCTAGTGCTTAGCACAAGACACCCCTGCTCATGCAGGTACGTCATCATATCCCCATGACCCCGTGAAGTTCTATTCATTTCCTAAAAACAATTTCTCTGTTTTCCAGATTGGATCATTTCTCACAGCCCATGCTCATTTTCACCTACTCTAGAGCACTTCAAGAAATGCTGTCCTATGATACATGCTTTGGTGTGCTGAAGACTATGGTGAAAGTGGAGGCAAAAACATTCTCTAAATCTTTGTTTCTCTGCTACTAAACTGTCCAATAGGGAACCAGTTGTCATTCATTTATTCACTGTGACTCATGTCCACTAAATACAGAACAAAGGGTAAGGCACCCCATACTTATCATACAGTGCTGTCTCTCCTCTGTGCTATGAAGTAGAGAGGATATAAACCACTCTCAGACTTGTGTGCATTACAAAACGTCCATGCACTTATTATTTAAAGGCTTTATATTCTTGTTAATCTGCCTCATGCAACTCACTGAAGAATTTGAAAGGCTGGAGCAAGGACATCCCTAATTCCTTACAAAACCTGTAGGCTCTATCTTGCTACTGTATCAATTCTTTCAGTAAACAAGTATTCTCTCCTTTACTTTCTCCACTCTCTTGTGTTTCTTTTATTTTTTCTCTTTGTCATTTTATTCAGCTTGCTAATTATAATAATCAGCTAAAGCTATTTTATTGAGTTCATATTGTATATTTTAGTTATTTGTAGAGGCCTTTGCTTTTACTTACATTTTAAAAACTAATTTCATTAATGTTTCTGGCCACTTTAAGGAACATGTTTTAGTTTTTATATGTTAATTCTAATGTATTGTGTTTGATATTTGTTAAACATATCAGATCTGTACATTCATGTAATCCTTTTGCTTTCTATGTGTAAAAATAACAGATGGTATGTTGGGCATTTTAATAGTATGTTATAAATCTTGTTCAAAGTATACAATGCAGTTTTTTCTCCAAACTGCAATAGATTTAGTTAGTTTCATGTTAGTAACTTTGACATGTGTTCAGTGATCTCTGGTACTGATAGGGCTTTCTCTTGCTAGTCATTTCCCATTTGCATGCCATTCTGTGTCCAGTCTTCATCTTGAAGACTGTGGCTTTGTTCATATCTCAGTTTGTTCACTGTACTGGAGAAAATGGATCTATGTAGGAATAGTTGACACTAAGACCAAGACAGCATGGACAACATAATGGATATATTCTTGAGACCTCCCCTTTCTGCCCTACAAGCATCTGTGTTTGAACATTTCCCTAGCTAGTGACACTAACTTGGCAGACTGCAGAACCTCTAAGAAGCAACACCTAGAGCGACACCACTGAGCAGAGTATGATGTTGACTGAGCCCTAAACGTTGAGAAGATATGAGCAAGTTACCTCACACTTCCTGGTGTCATGCTTTTCCCACTGTGGTAGATTATATTCCTGACCCATGAGCCCTAATGAATGATTCATCCTTCATGCTGGTTCCTTCAGCTGCTTCATCTCAGCAATGAGACAAGTAGCTAATATGAGCTCTGCCCATGACACCCCTCTTTCAGTTCTTCGTCGAGAAGGCCAAGACTTTTGTGTTCTGCATGGCAAGACTGAGCCAGCAACCAAACACAAGTGACCAAAGACAGAGAGGTGTGGAGAATCAATGTAGCATCCCATGACCTGGAGCCACAGTAGCTCTGTATTCTCTCTCCCTTCAGGTGTTGCTTAGAGGCCTATCACGTTACTCGTGAAGTGAAGTAGCTGTTTTCAGCATTGCTCCAATATACATAGGGATCTTTCTGAACAACTTGAACTTTTGGATTTTCCATTCTCGTCCTTGATTGTTCTCATGGAATTTCAATTGCTTCCCTTGCCTTTTACAGATAGAGGGAAGCAAGCCCCCACTGCCTGCTTTTGTGAAGTAGAAACAGACTGTGATGTTGACAGCCACTGCCAAGACGGCACTGGAGGCAGCCAAGTTAAGACTGCCTTTAGGAAGATTCCCCAAGCAGCGCCATATGGGCTATATTGTCTTCATGCCTTGGATGTAACTTTTAATTAATTAATTAGTTGATTAATTGAGTAGCCATTACATTTTTATGAGCATAACTTCCTAACATTTGCTCATTCTTTAGATACTTAGGTCAATGATGATTCTCAATACTATTCCTGCCTTAACTTTTCTCAGAAACTCAAATATTTTTCTTTGTATAACAATGCCTGTATATCCTAAATATTCCTACAAGTGACATGCTTTTCTAACAAGTGGTCTCTTACTTGATTCTGATGATAACAAACAAGACCATTATTTTGGTGTGTTCTAGTTCTGAAAATTTTTCCCCATCCACTGATATTTGTGGCAAATTAATTTTGAGAAATTGTGCCTAAAGACCGTTACATGTTCAGGAAAGAAAAAGCCACTTTCATTAAAGACAAATATCTTTTAAAAACTTCCAAATGCAGTGAACAATTGAACTCAGGGAAGAAAAAGTCACAATTAAAGGGTTTAAAAAATAGAATGTGACTTTTCTTAAAGAAGAAAAACAAGTCTTCACAACTTTCAAAGAGCTGGACCAGCCTTTTTATTATTTCAGATTTAAAGGGCATAGACATTGGTTGAAAACCTCTCATTGCCTATTTCTCTATGGCATGAATATAAGGCATTTTCAAACACAGCAAGAGCTCCCAGTGTGTCATTGCTTAAAGCCACAAGCAAGCTGGAATCAAATGAAGGCTGCTTATGCAGAGTCTCTTCTGTGAGGGCATGACTGACATATCATACATGGTATGAGTCATGTCCTGGGGATCCTGTCTCACAAGGGGGTTCAGCTCTTTTACTTGATTTCTGTTCTTATATTTTAATAAATATCTAGATGTATCTTTCCACATAGATCTAATGAGAAACATTCTCACATGACATCCGTATTACTTAGTTCCTTATGTCCCCAGTTCATGGTGCCTTAATGAGCATCATTCTCTTGTTCTTAGTGAATAATTTAAATATGCAGGAATGCTTGGGATAATTTTCATTCATTATTTGTGAGACGAAGGGAGACTCAATTTTATTTTCTCTATATGTCTTGATCTTTCCAATGTATTATTCTAATGTATTCTAAATGCATAATTATGACTTTTTACAATAGGATTTCAATTTAAAGTTTTGAAGATTTGTTCTATAATAATATATTAGTTGTATGAACAATGTGAATAATGTGTTATTTTGATAAGAAACGCGTCCTAAACCTTTTAATTGTCTTTTGGACAAGTAAATTTTCATCAGTCTTGCTAGAAGTTGTGGACTGCTTGCAATGTGTCTGATAAAGAACCAGCAGCTATTGATAGAGGAATAAAACACATTAGGTCTCTAAATACAAATTTCATACAAATCAAATAACACTGTATTTAACATATGAAACTGGTACTGGAGGCACCATGGCAACTACTGAAATGCTAAGCATCAACTATGTTAGCAAAGTAATCAATGCGAGCAAATGAGGTGCCTGGTATTTCTTCAGAATTTTCTACCACATTCCTTTCAGAAAGATAATTACAACAGGTTTTTTTCTGTGATGAGCAGATATGATTATTAATTCAAGAAATGAAGTGTATTACTTTAATATAAGTGGAATCAGGCACTAATCTCTATATTAGAAAGGATGTGCTTGAATTCACTTGGCAGCTGGCTTGTGTTAGCACATAGTCATCCCACCTGGGAGAAAAGTAGAAATAGAAGTTCCTTAACTTGTGATATTTTCATTATTATCATCACTGTTTGCAAATCCAACTTATTTTTATTACCTACTTAAACAACACATTTTTAGAAAACTGATAAAATAAGACTCTTCTTGGAAACCAATTCATTCATTTTTCTGGAGGGTCTCTCATATCCATTGAATATATAGTTATTAATGATATATTACTTTTCTCCCCTTATTAACCTGTCTTTTGCTGTGAATAAGAGAAGAACATAGGACAATTGGAAAAGTGTCTTTGTTCCATACCCACTATTTGGTTTCAGTGGTGTTTAAGAAAGAATATATTTCTGGGACAATGTTTCTGAGGCCTGATCCATTAATTGCCCAGCTATATAACTGTGAAATATTTCGTGTTTATCTTTATGGAAATTTTCAGTCACATATGAACTCACAGTAAATCTCCCAAGCATCTTTTTTGTATTTCTGTACTTTCTGAAAATTTTCATTTTGCTCTGAGAGAGATACATCAGGCAGTCTAAAACTGAATGCTAACAAAATAACATTAAATGGCAAAGAGCATTTTAGTAGAAGAGAATGAAATTTTATATAATATAAATATATAAAAGCTCCTTTGTTTTCTCTAACCCTTTATTTATCATCTCCATGGGCCAATTAATGTTATTCTTCACAGTGCTTTGTATATGTGTGCACTTGCATCTGTATGGCTGAGTCTGTTTGTGGCTATGTTAAATATAACTACCTTAGGAAATCACATGCTAGTGGTTTTAAAGGACAGTAAAATATGCCACTTAAAAATATGCTGCTTTTCAGAAAGTTTCCTTTGAGTTGGAATCTATTGAGAGGATATGAGAAGAACACACCATCTTCCTCCTGTGTACATAGACAAAGGCCACATTTATGAGAAGATATCTGTCCCCTTTCTATCTGGAAGGACAAAGTTTATTAACTGAGTTGGTGTTGCTCCTCCCCCAGTCCACTCAGAGGGTACCTCCCTTTCTTTCTGATCCTAGTCTATCAGCTCTCATCAGGAGGGGCTGCATTGTCTTCTTCTGTGGCCTGGTAAGGCTGCTCCCCCCTCAGGGGGAGGTGATCAAAGAACAGCCCAATCACTTCAGAGGCAGTCCCTGTTCCCATTACTATGGAACACACTTGGACACTGAGCTGCCATGGGTTACATCTGAGCAGGGGTTCTAGGTTTTCTCCATGCATGGTACTTGGTTGGAGTATCAGTCTCAGGAAATACCTCTGTGCTCAGATTTTTTGAATAACTATAAACTAATATATTCCTTAAGGCTTAATTAAAAAAAAAACCTTTAAAACACCTTTTCCTTCCTCCTTTTGCTGTACTGGCCTCCCTCCTCTCTTATGAGTGGGATCCTCTCCCTGCATTTTTTTCATTACTTCTACAATTACAGGTATTCTACTATACCCTTCTCAGGATATTCTTATGGTCCACTTAAATTTTTCTTGTTTTGTAGCATATCTGAAGGTCCACTCAATGAGAGGGAAATCATGTCTGATACTAGAAACCTTTCCAACTACATGAAACTATTATGGTCATGCATCTTAGAAGAGAACTTATTACTGACACTTTCCTATACCAGTATAATTCCTATATGTTTTATAAACAGTATCTTTATAACCATGTAGAAGTAGCTGTCAGTCCTCATCAAAGAAGTTCTCTTTATAGCAAATAGAGACCATTAGAGAGAACCACACCTGGACACAATGCAGACATCTACAGATCATGGGGAACACAGCTGCAGTGGATACAACTGTAAAATGGTTTTTGCATTTATAGTTCAGAGAACAGGGAAAATAAGGCAGAAAGATTTTAAGAGTCAGAATACCAGGCAGTCTGCTATGCAACCATCTCTTATAGAAAAAGCTGAGTAGATATAATTTTGTTCGTGATGGTTGTATAGTATTGAGTTATTCTGAGTGCTAGGATTCCTATATTATTCCTGTTTCTACAAATTTCTACTCAATTTCTGTGTCTATGTGTATTTGTAATTTTGTGGTTTTCTCTAATCAAGAATACAAACTTTTTCTTTAACTGCAATTAATATATTAAAAGGATGATGCTTAGCTAGCATTTATGAACAATAAAGTTTTCAAATTAAAAAAAATATATGTATATATGTATACACGTGTGTGTGTGTGTGTGTGTGTGTGCATGAGAAAGGGGGTTATCCAACTTAGAGTTGGGGTTAGGGAGAATTTGGAGGGAAGAAAGGGAATGGAGTAAGTGATATCATTACATTTTATTTAAGAATAATATGACTGGCACAGTAGGGAGCTGTCCTTTGTTTGACACTGCCTGGTAGACCAGAAAGCAGAGGCTTGATGACCCAGAGACATAGGATAAAATCAAACACCCCCCCCAAAAAAACAAAGAAATTATTTCTAATGATTTTCTGCTATACTCATAGACAGGAGCCTGCATAATCACCATCATACAAGCTCCCTCCCCCAGCAACTGATGGGAATGGATGCAGAGACTCACAGGCAAACATTAGGTGGAACTCATTGAATTCTGTGGAAGAGGGGTAGGAAGAATCGTAGGCTGAAGGGTCAAGAAAATCAACAACCTTGAACTCATGCAGGCTCACTGACACTGAACTGATAAGCAGAGAGCCTGATCTAGGTCCTCAGCATATATGTCATCATTGTGTAGCTTGGTGCTTTGTGGGACTCCCAGGAGAGGGAACTGGGACTTTGGCCTGTTTGGGGGCCTTTGTTCTTCTATTGGGTTCCCTTGCCAGGGGTTAATATTGTGGGGGGTACCTAGTCATATTACAACTTAATATGCTATGTTTGGTATCCCTGGGAAGCCTGCCCTTTTTCAAAGGAAAATGGGACATGAGAAGAGGAAGGAGAAACTGCACTCTGAATGTAATATATGAGAGAATAAATTAATAAAAATATTAAATAGAAAATATTTGAAAATAAAATGAGAAATCATGGACATAAACTAGAACACCAAGGAGAAGAGGGACTGTCTCTGACATGAACTCAGTGGCTGGCTCTTTGACCACCCCCCTGAGGGAGGAGCAGCCTTGCCAGGACACAGAGGAGGACATTGCAGCCAGTCCTGATGAGATCTGATAAGCTAGGGTCAGATGAAAGGGGAGGTGGACCTCCCCTATCAGCGGACATGGAGAGAAGCATGGGAGGAGATGAGAGAGGGAACTTGGGGTTGGGAGGACATGAGGGAGGGAGCTACAGCTGGGATACAAAGCAAAAAATGTAATTAATGTAAAAGAATAAAAATTTAATTTAAAATTGCTCATCAATGTTCCTTTCTTTAAAGACACAGACTAGTAAGAAAGAGTACAATTAGCCATGTACATGATGTGTATATTTTGTGTAATGTTGACAAGGGAACATCTACCACTACAGTGTTTAAAAGTCCAAAAAATTAAAAACATATCCTATATTTTGCCCCATTTGTGTGAGGCAATAATTCTACCATTGAATCCACCAATGCATTCTTCCCTATCTGTGGATATGATATACAATTTAACTTCCAGAGTTGTGTAAACTCAGAAGAAATTATATATAAGAAAAATATTATTTTTACTGTTATAATGACTACACATTGGTCTGAAGACTAGCGACAGCAGTGAAAGATTTTGCAAAAATCCAAATATTGCCATTATGTCTTAGAAATACAAACTGAATGTGGCCGCGCATGCCCAAAACCTCACCGCTTGGGATGTGGAGGCAGGAGGCTCACTGCAAATTCAAAACCAGCCTGGGCTGGATTAGAAGCTCCAGAGTAACTAGGCTCTATGACACTATCCTGTTGGAAAAATACAAAACAAAAAATAATAAAAACCTTCCTGTTTCTAGTTATGTCATATATAAAAAGGTATCAGTCCAGAAAGGAAGCTGACATATAATTCACTTCAAGTATGAGGTTTATAGTACTCAAGGTAACAGATGCTAAGGAATGAGGATTGCTGAAGTCTTTCCCAAATGTGATTATAATATTATTACCTTCCAGATATGTGTGGACTTAGATGAACATAATCTCCCACTTCTACCCATTGGTAACTACGCTTACTAATCACCTTCATTCTTCCTACCAAGTAACAAGTGGACAAAAGCCCCCCACACACACACACATACACATTGAGAGAGAGAGAGAGAGAGAGAGAGAGAGAGAGAGAGAGAGAGAGAGAGAGAGAGAGAGA
>CM053754.1:6208607-6237264 GCA_028658305.1 Pachyuromys duprasi
GGACAGGTGGGAACTTTAGTTATGAAAATGCCTCTGTAAGATCAGGGTGTAGGTAAGCCTGTAGGGCATTTTCTGAATTAGTAATTGATGAGAGAGGGTCCAGCCTGCTGTGGTGGTACCATCTCTAAGCTGATGGTCCCGGGTTCTATAAGAAAGCAGGCTGAACAGCAAGCCATGGGGAGCAAGCCTGTAAGAGGCACTCCTCCATGTCCTCTGCATCAGCTCCAATCTATAGGTTTGTGCTTTGTTTGAGTTCCTGTCCTGACTTCCTTCAGTGACGATCAGTAATATGTAGGTATAAGCCAAAGAAACCCTTTCCTCCTCAGGTTGCTTTGGTCAGAGTGTTTCATCACAGTAATAGTAACCCTAACTAGGACAACCGTATAGTTGCTTGGATTAATTTTTTAGAGGAAGATTGAGATGCACAGCTAAGTTTCATGGAATTCTTCTCTATTACAAACAGTACTTTTGACTCCCCAAGCTGTTTCCCTTCCCTCATGGGGAGTGTGTGTGGAGTGCAGTGCTTGAATGTGAGTGCTCAAATTATCATGGTTTAAGTGTGAACATTTACACAGGGCAAAGTGTGCTCTCTCTACTTTTTGATGCTGCGAAGTGTTTTGGTAATTCAAGTTCGGGTGATTGAAGTGCCCAATTCAGAACCACCTGACACAACTTTGAAACTTCTCAAAATAATTGCACATTTATAACTCATTTGAGTAGCGAATATAGAATTCAAAACAAATTTATGTTAAATAGTGGGTTGCCATTACTGCCTTTTGAAAATCTAAGTGTTTTGCACCTATGAGCTATTAATAAATATTAATAAATTACTATAATACTCCACAATGACATAAGCATGGAGGCATTTTTTGACATTGTGTAAATTTCAGAAATTTAATTAAACTTAGTTACTATATGTAGAACTATCAGATTGAGTTCTATGTATATGCTGACTTAGGTAAAAGAGGTGGAGAATACATAGAAGAGGAAGTGTGCACATTAACAGAACCTCAGTGACAATAATGTGTGAGCACATGGCAAATCAGACTATGAATGCATAGTGTAGGGAACATACACCGCATAGCTATGATCTCAAGGTGACAAGGGACAGAGCTTGGAGTTCCTGGGCTATATTCCTGATCAATAAAACTTGTCCTTTTCCCTTAATAAAAACATGGCCAATAAAAACCAACAGTTCTCAGTACCCACTACCCTTCACGTGAACTGCCCAACACTGTCTTTTAAAGTTTCTTACCTGTTTTCCTATTTGTCTGCTTTCAACTATCTATTTTGAGGGAAAATTTAGTGAGAACCCAATGGCATTTGCTCTCCTAATGGCCTAAAGGGCCCACAATCCAGTTCCCCAGCCTCACATACATGCTGCCATTTCAGATTTGAAATGTTCCCCAAGATCTACATGTTGATGCTGGACCCAGCTTGTACTGAGATCAGGAGGTGGGCTGTCTGGAGCATGCTTCTGCAGAGGACATTGTTGCCATTCTCCTTTGGCCCCAGTATAAAGTTGGACATCTTCCCCCAGGGTGTGCTCATTGTGCAGTACTGCCACATCACGGGTTCAAAAGCATTAGAGACAACTGAACCTGGACTGAAATATCTGACCCCTGAGCCAAAATGTTCTTTTCCTGTTTATTTACTTTATTCTTTCAGGTACTTTATCACAGGAGCAGAAAGCAGCACATCCTCCAGTGTCATCTTTTTCCAGATCTCTTGTAACTCCTCTGCCCTGCCCCGATGCCCCATCTGTCCCTCAGCATCTTTAGTTCTTACAGTCTTAGGCTTTTACTGAAATCATCCTACCTGCTACACATCCTTCAAGCTAGGTTGTTCTCTAGCTCATTCACCCATTTTATTTATCCTTGCAGTTTTCATCATCCAGATGTATTATGCTCACTTATCTGTATAACCTCCCTGAACCACCTCTTCTCACTGCAGCCAGCTTCTCTACTCTTAGCTGTCTACTGTTCCCCACAGTAACAAGAACACGTCAGGATGCATAGTTGACTCCAGATAGGATTCACTGTGAGAACAAATGGACAGATGTCCAATTCCAGGACTTCTGTTCAGCCTGCGTTACTCTCGACTTTGTGAGCAGTTTACCAGAATTTTTATAAACAATAATCTGACATTTTAATTTTTTATTTTTACAAGGAAAGCAATTTCTATTCCTGGTATTGCCTTACAGTGATGAGGCGCCTGAGAGGGCAGGAGCAAGGCAACCATCTTCTTGAATCCTTTTAATTCTTTTTTCAGTTCTGTCAAAATAAAGAAGCTTCAGATATGCTTCTGCATTCTCAGTTTCCTATAGGATTTCTGTAACAAGCAGTACTAATAATCATTTTCTTTTAAAAATTTTTGAGAATACCACATATGAACATTGTATTTATACAATTACCCCATCTTACCACCTACTCAACTCTTCTCATGATTCTATGGCCAAGATCTTACACTTTATGTATAAATTGATAGGCTGATCAATCAATTGACATTTAAATAGATGGATATGGGAGATTTTCATGAGGGGTGAGAATTCTACTTATCTATGGCTAAAAAGGAAAATATTTAGAATGCAGTTAAAAGTTATGCTGGTTTAGGAAAGCGAAAATCCACCAGGTACAAGCAGTATTATTCAGGACTAGAAAAGCATAGCTAATGTTATCCATGAGATTTGTCCCTGGATCTCTCCAGGGGCAGACCTCCCTTGAGAGCTCTCCATGGATAATGTACATCAGCTATTTGATTTGGGCAATGGCTGCAGGGCCTGCAGTGTTTACTTCCTCTGAATCTGCCTTGGGTACTAATGCATCTTTCTCAGTTACTTGTCTCACTGTTCTGTCAGCTTAAAGCACCAATATGTATACATGGGTTCTGCCTGTTTACATTTTGATGAATAATTATTTTTAGTAGACTTCTTATTGACCAAAAGAGGCAAGTTTATACTTCTTCTAAAATAAGTGTCATCTCTACTCCTTGAGAAAAGCTGTTCTCATTCCCTTCATTATGTTTAAATTTAAATTCTGTTTTAATAAAAATGGAAGAAAATTAAATTACTTTATTAAATCCTAAATATATTATGTTAAAACTCTGTTGGGAGACTATAGGTTAAATTATTTTAAAAGTGATTTTTCTTAGTTTCAGTTTTATTGCTCTGAAAAGACACCATGACCATGACAATTCTTATAAAGGAAAACATTTAATTAGGGCTGGCATATAGTTTTAGAGGTTTAATCCATTATCATTATGATGGCAATTGTGGTGGTGTGCAGACAGATTTAGTGCTGGAGATTCTGAGAGTTCTACATCTTGATCTGCATGCAGAAGGAGGCTGTGTGCCAAACTTGGTGTAGCTTGAGCATAGAAGACCTCAACCCATCTCCCCCATGCTGACACACATCCTCCACCAAGGTCACAGCTCCTAACAGTGGCACCCCGTATGAGCCAAGCATTTAAACACATGAGTCTCTGGGGGTCACACCTATGCAAACTGCCACAGTGATTTTAAGAAATTTTTGATTCTTCAAACATTGTGTGTTTGTGTTTTGCTCTTATGTTTTGCTCTGTGAATGTTCTCCCAAACTTCAAGTATAACATGTAGCCATACCTAAGTTGGACCGCAGACCTTAGCACAACTGATTCTGTGACAGAAGTACAAACTTAGACTTTAAAACCCTGCATATAGGCAGCAATACTTGCCCATGTAGTAACAAAGGCTAAATCAGTTTTCTCAGGGTGCACCTGGAAAAGTCTGTAAAAATCTTGCTTTGTGTTTCCAGTAGTTGTGATTCTTGCTAACTGTTCTTGTTAACTAGTGTGTCAAAAGGATGGTTCTCTCTCTCTCTCTCTCTCTCTCTCTCTCTCTCTCTGTGTGTGTGTGTGTGTGTGTGTGTCTGTGTGTGTCTGTGTGTCTGTGTGTCTGTGTGTGTGTGTGTGTTTGCATGTGTGTGTGTTTGTGTGTGCTTTAAAAGCCAAGAACAGTAAAGCTTGGTGCTGCATGATTTGGTCAATTTCTGCATTCAGCCATCTGACAGCTATAAAACCTTTCTACTTGGCTTTAAGAGTTCTGAGAGAGGATTGATCATCTTACCCAGAGTCCTCCTTCTAGCTCACCTTCTATAGCTGTACAGGTTTTTATAGGTTTATCCTATATTATATGTCTAATATCCACTTATAAGTGAGTATATACTGTGTGGTGTGTGTCTTTCTGTTTCTGGAATACCTCACTCAGGATGATCTTGCCTAGTTCTCACCATTTGCCTGCAAATTTCATGAAATCCTTATTTTTAATTGCTGAGTAGTATTCCATTGTGTAAATGTACCATAATTTCTGTATCCATTCCTCAGTTGAGGGACATCTGGGTTGTTTCCAGGTTCTGGCTATTACAAATAAAGCTGCTATGAACATGGTTGAACAAATGTCCTTGTTGTGTACTTGAGCATCTTTTGGATATATGGCTAAGAGTGGTATAGCTGGATCTTGAGGAAGCACTATTCCTAGTTGTCTGAGAAAGCGCCAAATTGATTTCCAAAGTGGTTGTACCAGTTTACATTCCCACCAGCAATGGAGGAGGGTTCCCCTTTCTCCACATCCTCTCCAGCATTTGTTGTCAGTTGAGTTTTTGATCTTAGCCATTCTGATGCATGTAAGGTAAAATCTCAGGGATGGACATTGGAAGAAGGGGAAAACAGTAAACAGGACAGGAGCCTACCACAGAGGGCCTCTGAAATACTCTACCTAGCATTGTATAGAACCAGATAATGAGACTCATAAACAAACTTTGGGCAGAGTGCAGAGAATCTAAGGAAAGAAGAGAGAGAGTTAGACCTAGAAAGGACAGAAGCTCTACAACATAGCAACAGAACCAACATATCTGGGCACAGGAGTCTTTTGTGAGAATGGATACTCCAAGGAAGGACAATTCATGGATAGAAACTAGAACCCCTGTTCAGATGTAGCCCATGGCAGCTCAGTATCCAAGTGGGTTCCTTAGTAAAGGGATCAGGGACTGTCTTTACCTGAACTCAGTGACTGGCTCTTTGACCCCATCCCCTGGATGGGGGAGCAGCCTTGCCAAGCCTCAGAGGAAGACAATGCAACCAGTTCAGATGAGACCTGATAAGCTAGGGTCAGATGGAAGGGGAGGAGGACCTCCCTGATCCATGGACTTGGAGAGGGGCATAGGAGGAGATAAAGAAGGGGGTATGGGGTTGGGAGGAGAGGAGGGAAGGGGAAAGGGGCTATAGCTGGGATACAAAGTGAATAAACTGCAATTAATATTAACAATAAATTTTAATTAACAATAGATTCTGTGTGTTCTCTAGAGAAGTTACCTGGCAGCACAAGATATCAATGGTTGTCAACAAATATTCTAGTTCAAGATACAATGGTGGGGAGTGCAAGAGGGTGTGTGGAAGAAAAAAAAGAAGGAGGTAGGAGAAAAAAAGCAACAAGCCATGGGGCACATCAGCACCCTTAACACCAAGGGTGTGTTTTTCATAATTCCGACATTAACATCTTTGTGTGGGTGTTTTCTCCCAATTACTTGAAAGCATGAATAATACAAAAGGACTGACCTCTCTGAGAGAGAAAGAGATTTCTCCCAAGAGACTTCAGGTTGCAGATCTTTACCTCTGGCTATTTTTGTTCCCTACCACTGCTGATTTGAGACTTGATTGTCATTATAGTTATAGAAGTATATTCATTATGAGCTTTCCTTTTTTGTCTCCTTTCCTCGTTTTTCCCACATTCCCTTTCTTACACACTATACCTCTCTTATTTATTCTGGTTCAAATGAGCATAGAGTTATCTCCGGTGATATAATTTGTGCATCTGTGTCTTCCTCAACCCCCAGAGAAAATACAAGCACCAGTTGAGATGCTTGCTAACTTCAGAGACACTACAGAAAAGAAGTACTTGTAAATACCAGCACTGACTATTACAGCGCCCTACACAGCTTTGGGATCAACTCGACTGGGGTGATGGAAATGAACAACCATAGACACTCATAAAAAAACCAGGAATGTGATGACCATGCACTCTAATGAAAACTCAGCAGCAGCGTAATAACTGAGAGTGTTTGTTATATACAGCACAAATATAGAATTGGAAGGTTAGCTAAAATTGGTAAATGTCTTTGTAGGTTAGCAATATCAGGCTATAGTAACCCAGGAGGGAATAGCTTAGTTGACTATTTCTGCATATAATATCAGCATCTAGAGGGAGAAAGGTGCAGTAGTTACTTTCTGCACACACTGTTTTAAGATAAAGTAGTCTACTCCTTGTCAATATCCATTTTTGGACCAGAGTAATATTTTGGCACTTCTCTGAGCCTGTTCTGGGAAAGGCTTTGTTATTTCTATTGGTCTTAGGCATTGAGATTCTTGAAAAGACTATGCTAATATCAGTAAAACACATCCACTCAGGAATTTCTCTGCTCCCCACATATCATGTGACTAGACACGTAAATGAGGACTGTAAGCCCTCTTTTGTCATTATTATTAAAGAGGTAATTTGAGTATATGCCAGGATACATAGCTGTCATCAAGATTTCATTATCATTTTTTTCAATTTTGATTTCCTCTTCTATCTTCCCCTACATTAGATGCTGGGTTTTCTTTATACTACAATGCTTCAGCAATATTAATTTTATTACAATATTTGAATTTTAGCTTATCAATAAGTCTGACAATTAGCCAAGGACTTTGATGCCTTTCTGGTTTGCACAGATAAGATTGTGGCCTGTTAGGCACAAACAGGCTATTGACACTGTCTTTGTTAGCATGTTAGGATTAAAGAAGATGCAGGAAGATGGTGTGGTTGGTTCTTTGTATCAACATAGGGAGTGACTTGAATGGGATGAGGAAGTTGGGAGATATTTGAACATGAGCACATTACCCATCAGTTGAAGGTGGGAACAGCAGCATGAGAGCATTCTTTCTCATTCTCAAGTACAGTACCTTCAGATTTTACCTGGGCCTTGCTGCCCATGTCAATAGCTACATTCCTTCTGGACTTAAACCAACTACAGGTCCTTATACCTGTTCAATTCAATTCCTTATGATAAATCTCTTTCCAAACATGTAAACATAAACTCTAGTCCTCTTTCCCTGAACTCTTAACTGCCCTACAACAATGTACCGACACTTCTCAGAGCATCTTTGATTATAATTTTTCAAAAGGCTTTTGAGTAATGTAACCAAGGTTTAAAACTTCTCAGGGTAATTTCATTCAGACATGTTACAGCTGTAGACAGTAAAACCTTTGCTTTGAATCCAAAGAACCTTTCTTTATACAATCAAAATAGGAACCTCCCCTCCTGTGTGTGTGTCTCAGACTGATCATGGCTATCTATGATAGACACCCAGTAAACATAAGCAAAAGTGAGACTGGGACTTGAGGCTGTAAATGTATCAAATTTTAAATGTGGGAAAACAGTCTCCAGCTTAATTAAATTTTCTCCAGCAATAATCCTTTGGCTTTTGGAGGTTTGTATGCAATGATGGCAAGGGGAAATTTAGTTTTTAATCAATAACCAATTATACCAGGAATATTAACTAAAGAAAACCCCTTGTTGAACTACTAACACATGAGCTCGACAGCAAAAGAGCCATCTCCACAGCAACCACTGTCACCGAGGGTGATTTGTACAGTACTATTACTGCTACATGGCTTAATGTTAACCTATTGTCTTAAAAACTCTGTGGTTGCTTTATTTTAAGATGAAGAAATTCACTGGAGGCCTTTTGTTTTGTGTCTATAGAATTAAGAAACAAAAATTGGAACATTTTTGTATTTTAATTAATATTTGTGTGTAAGTTATTGGATGTGGAAGATCAAGTCAATCAACGCCAAATAAATCTGTGGTTTTCGGGATTCTGGACTAAATTTAATTGCAACAACTGTTAATCATAAATTCAAATGTTGGATTACTCTAAATAATAAATATTTTAATAATATGAACATGATTTCCTTCAATTACACTGGCATCCACTTCAGAACAAGATTTCCCCCTGCTTTAAACTTATTTAATGGACATTGCAGAAACTCAGTAGAAGAACATGAAAAATTAAATATGAAAATAGCAAAATAGTGTGACTTTTCATAAGATGTTGATGTTAGGAAGAAATCTGCAAATGAGAAACTTTAAATATGTGTCATGAAATAAAATGTTATTTACTTGTATTCTGTAAATGAACACCAGGTGCATAATTTATTAGATGCAAGCTCACTGTAGCATCTACCCTACAGAACAAAAGCAATTCACTTTATCTGGCTAATTAGAGCGTAATAATTATAATGATCAGTCTTGTAGAAAATTTTAAAAAAGGCTCATTAAAGAGAAGGTGTGAACAGGAGTCCAGTGTTAATTTGGTTAACATACCTAAATCCATATTGATTATTAAATTGCCATTCTTAATTGTCCAAAGTTCAAGAATCCAGAGAAACTTCATATGATTCTTGGTACTTACATTATGCAATTAACCAACTCAACTCTTTGAAGGGAAGTAGCCTGTTTTGCTTTTAGGTTTTCAGGTTAGACTTTACAATTAATAATCATTGAGGCATTTCTAATATCTGGAGGCAAAGGTCTCTGAGTACATATGGAGACCAGGCACTCCAATGAAGTGAAAAACACTAGGTTAAATCCAGAGAAGGCTGAAGCATTTGAGAACATGATAATAAAATATTCCCCAACAAGACCCATGTTTTCCCCCAGATGACTAGGATTTCATTGGGGGAACAGGCTTGACCTCGAACTCTGCAAGTCCTCTTAAATGACAGTCACACCTATCACGAAGTGACAGAACCATCACAACTTGGCAGGTGATTCTCATACCTTCATGGACCTGTCTTGATAAAAATCAAACCACTGCTGACTGTGTACTTGAGGAGGGGCTATAACCATGAGGAAAATCTCTGTGTGCTGCAAAAATCTGGATCATCTGTTGACAGGAACAGTTAGTATACTGAACATATGTGTCAATGAAATAGACAATGACATATTCCAGAACTTCCTCAAATCATAGAAAATGTATGTTCTTATTAGTCCAGAGATTGTATGTCTTCACAGGAAAGATGATGAAAAGAGAGGTGCCAAATGTGAATGGTATTTATTCTAAGATGGGCTATTCTATCGCTCACGAGAAGCTCATTCTTGGTAATGTTTTGTCCAATGTGAATCTGGAAATTTGGAAAGGTAAAATGAGCCAGATGAGGCCATTGTGTGGCTTTCAGTGACAAATGTAGGTAGAGTTCCTGCCTCTTTGCCAGCCAGCTCTCTTTATACAATCATATCCTACAAATGCAAGTCTGCATTGGACAGTGCCAAGAACTGAGTGACACTAATTATTACTAGAGAGGCTAAAACCCATGCTGAAAATGTACAGCTAGGTCCTGGGACTAAGACAATGATCTAAGAAATAGATACCTTAATATTGACATGGAATTGAGACGATATACGAACATAGTCTACCTTGAGTGAATAATAAAAAATAATTGGCATCATAAATTAGAATGTATTTACTTGAAATGACTGTTTGGCTTTTCATTGTATTAATATATGGTGAGATCACTAGTGAGTATTCAGACCACGGTTTATCTGAGGTTTAATGAGATGAATGCCAGTTGGGTCTTGGTTTCTATGCAGGATCAGAACAATGCTAGCTGAATAAATTCATTTTAGAGTTTGTTTGGTTCACATTTTATGTTATCTATGGTGATGGTGTGAAGTGCTATCTCACCTGGTGAAATACCTTATCTGTTGTCCACAACTAGCCATACTGAACATTTTTTCTAATGCTCATGTTCTTTGAAATCAACAACAGAAGTATGGGGGTGAAGTTCTTAATTTCCAGGAAATAATCTCTTAAACTGAGTTCTGAAGGGACAGAGGAAGAGGTGCCCAGATACTGCTTCCTCTGTACTGTGACTTAAAGTCAAGGAGTTGTCTCTAAGAAGTACACTGGGTCTCTGGGTCTTGGCTCAGTGGAACAGTGCATGCTCACTCTTGTCAAGACACCACTCAGTCTTTAGAACAACATAAAATAGATCCAATTAAATACTATTGGGCTGAATGAAGATGACCATGCTTTCTAATGTTTCAAAGCAATGCTATTGATGCTGGCAGATAGACCTAACTGAGGTCCAGTAGGCAAAGCCTTAGGACAATTCCTTTTGATCTAGAACTAAGCACAGCTAGTGATTTTTTTAAGCATGTACTTACTAAATTATATTATTTTATTTTTATTAAGTATTTACTTACTTTACATTTTGATCGAGGCTCCTCCTCCCTCCTCTCCTCCCAGTCCTTCCCTCTCTTCTCTACTCCTCATTCTACTTTTCTCCTCAGAAAGGAGAAAGATTCCTATGGATATCACTGTCCTTGGCATATCAAGTTGAAGTAAGATTAGGCACACCTTCCACTGAGGCCAGACAAAGCAACCCAGTTAGAGAAACAAGATCCAAAGGCAGGCAATGTAATCAGAGACAGACTCTGCTCCTGATTTAGGAGTCCTACATGAAGACCCACCTGCACAGTGTTACATATGTGCAGAGAGCTTAGATTCCTCCCATTCATGTGCTCTGGTTTGGCAATTCAGTTTCTATGAGCCCCTATGGGCCCAGGTTAATTGATTTTTATGTATGTGTGGTGTCTTTGACCCCTCTGGCTCCTTCAGTCCTTCCTCCCCATCTTGTGCAGGATTCCCCAAGCTACGCTTAATATTTGGCTGTGGGGCCCTGCATCCCTTTCCATCAGTTGTTGGGAGAAGCTTCTCTGATGGCATTTATGCAAGGCTCCTGTCTTCACATAGAGCAGAATATCATTAATAGTGTCCGGAGTGAGCTCCTCTTATGGCATGGGTCTCAAACTGGATCAGACATTGGTTGGACCTTCTCTCAAATTCTGCTCTATCTTTTACTCCCGGAATATCTTGAAGGCAGGGAAAATTTGAATTTAAGGTTTTGTAGTTTGATTGGTGCCCCAATCCCTCTACTGGAAGTCTTGTGTGGTAACAGGAGATAGCCAGTTCAGGCTCCATATTCTTTCTTGCTAAGAGTCTTAGCTAGGGTCACCCTCACTGATACTTGGAAAGTTCTAATGTTCTAGGTTTCTAGCTTGTCCCAATCCAGTTGTCTTTCCCATTACTCTCTCCCTCTACCCTTCCCCCACCTCATCCTTCCTGTTCCTATCCCCACCCACTCTCCCACTGAGTCCCTTCCCTCCACCCACTCCATGTCTAATCCATTTCCCCTTCTCAGTGAGATTCAATTTTTTCCCTGTGGGTCTTCCTTGTTATTTAGCTTCTTTAGGTCTATGGTTTTTGTCATGGTTATCCTGTACTTAATTACTAATATCCATTTATAAGCGAGTACATACCATGTTTGTCTTTCTGGTCTGGGTTGCCTCACTCCTGTTGATCTTTTCTAGTAGTTTCATCCATTTGCCTATAAGTTTCATGATTTCTTTGTTTTTTATGGATATTTAAATACTCCATTGTGTAAATTTACTTTATCCATTCTTGGTTTGAGAGAAATCTAAGTTGTTTCCAGAATCTGGCTATTTGTATAAATCTGCTGTGAACATAGTTGAGCAGGTGTCTTTGTGGTATGTTAGAGCTTCTTTTGGATATATGCCCAGGAGTAGTATAGCTAGATATTGAAGTAGAACTATTCCAAATTTTCTGAGATGTCACAAAATAGATTTCCAAACAAATCTACAAATTAAATGCAATTCCCATCGAAATTCCAACATAATTCATTTCAGGCCTTGAAAGAACAATACTCAACTTTGTGTGGAAACACAAAGAAACCAGTAGAGCTAAAACAATCCTGCACAATAAAAGGATTTCTGAAGGCATCATCATTCCTGATTTTAAGTTGTGCTACAGAACAAAAGTAATAAAAACCACATGGTACTGGCATAAAAACAGACAAGTTTGACCAATGGAATGATATTGAAGAACCAGAAGTAAATCTACACCCCTATGAATACTTGATTTTGACAAAGAAGCCAAAAACATACAACGGAACAACAATAACAAAATCTTCAGTAAATGGTGCTGGCCTAACCCAGTATGTGCTGCAGAGGAATGTTAATCCAGAAACATGGCTGCTGTGGCAGGTGGTCACATCAGAAGACCTAGGGCTATGTGAATCTAGCTGGAATGCTGACATGCCACACACCTTTAAACCTTCTGGCTGGAACACACACACCTTTTCTACACACCTTTAATTCCAAACAAGGAAGCTAAAGTTACTTTCATGAAGGAAGCACCAACATTTGAAAGTGATGTCTAAATGAGGGGCAGACAAATTGACAAATCAGAGAAAGATTTGACAAAATGAGCAAGATAGGAGACACCCAGTTCTCACCAGAAGAAACAGAAAAGGAGGACTTAGGGGAATGATGTAGAAGTAGAAAGGGAGGAGGCAGTTTCACCAGGACAGTTGTATAGAGTCAGGTCACAGAAAAGGGACACGCTAGACACAGAGCAAGCCAGACAATGAGAAGGAGCCAGAAAATTAGAAGATATATAGCCAAACTTTGTATGAGACCAAACAAAGTAATTCAATAAGAAGACAAGATAAGCCAGTTTGGACCAATCAGCTTGGAGAGGAGTTTTGAGCCAGATACCTGAGTTGTACCAGTCAGCCAAAATTCAGAAAGAACTAGAAAGGATGAGCTTATTCAGTAGTAAGTCTCAGGGGCTAAAAAAAAATTCTAGGTCTAGATTAGATTATACAGAGGCTAAATGCTTCCAAGACAAGGCCTAGGTTAGCAGACAGGAGACGTAAGACTGAAATGACAAATGAGGCAAATAAAAGTTAGTTTTACAGTGTGCATGTAGAAGAATGCAAACAGATTCATATCTATCATCTTGAAAAAATCTCAAGTCCCAGGAGATAAAAAAAAAACTCAACATAAAACTGGATAAACTAATTTTGAGATATGAAAAAGTGGGGAGTAACCTTGAACACATTAGCACAGGAAAAAACTCCCTGAACAGAACACCAACAGCCCAGGCACTAAGACTATCTATTAATAAATAGGACTTCATGAAACTGAAAAGCTTCTGTAAGGCAAAGGACACAGTCAGTAGAACAAAATGACAGTCTAGATATTGGGGATATATTTGCACCAAATCCATGTCTGGCAGAGGGCTGACATCCAAAATATATAAAGAACTCGGGAAACTACATATCCAAAAACCAAATAACCCAAATAAAAAAAACAGGTAAAAACCTAAACAGAGAATTCTTGACAGAGGAATCTCTAATGGCCCAGAAACACTTAAAGAAATGTTTAACATCTTTAGTGATCAGAAAAATGCAAATAAACACAACTCTGAGATTTCCTCGTATATCCTTTGAAATGGCTAAGATCAAAAACTCAAGATATACCTCATGCTGGCAAGGATGTGGAACAAGGGAAATGCTCCCCCATTGCTGTTGGAAGTGCAAACTTGTACAACCACTTTGAATATCAATTTGGTGATTTTTCAGAAAAGTTATCTTATTCTATACCCATTTGCTCTAGGCAGTACTAGGTAAGTGCATGCTAGATTTCTGTAGTACATAAAAGGTTGAGAACAATAAGATACACTGACTTCATGGAATTTACAACCCAGGAATTAGATAGAGAATGAAACTAATTATAATAAAATGTAAACTTTCTATCATTCTAAAAGGTCATAGAACCTAAAATACAGATGGTGAAGTGGTTTGCGGAGTATGGGCAGAATTCTGGCTAGAGTTCAAGCAGACTGTGGCAAGTTCTTTAAGCAGTGAGAATGATGAGAAGTATTTGGATTCCAGATACACGGAAAGCAGAGCTGGGAGGATTTCTTGATTGATTGGACATGGAAAGAGAGAGAAGGGCAGGGAGAATCTTGAGGGGATTGGTCTGCATCAAAGTGTCAAGCCTTGGTAAATGAGAGAGGTAGTCTATTTCTTTCAGACTAGCACAAATATTGAAAATTCAGAGAGCCTGCTATACCAGACTTTCAGTGTTGCATGTTTCTTTTCCATGTTTGTGGATCCAGACCTCACCCTGTATCATATTTATGATTCTTTCATCAGAGGCTGGCTAAGATACATCATCTTAAACAAACAAAAAAAAAGATCTGAATATTTTCTCTTTTCTTAGCTTAAAGCATTTGAAGCTGAGTACACTTTTCAAGTCTGGGAGTCAGTTTCTGCTAAGTTGTAGTATTAAAACTGTGACACACTCAGCTGAATTCAAGGTAGTTCGTGTATTAAATGTTCTCTTGCAATTAGTCTCTGGAACTTGCAGGTCCCATGACAGCCTGACTAATAGCAAGTCAGGTGCTGAGTGAAGCTGCTGCAGAGATGCTAATGTGGAGCACTCAGAATGAGAACTAATCAATTCTGTTACAGAATTAGAAGTTACAGACCCTGAGCATCTATTCAGAGCCTTAGGAGTTCGCAGAGATAAAACTGTTTACAAACACTCTCACCTCCCAGCTCCCTTGGCAGCTGCAAGTCATCTGGGGTGAACTGACTACTTATTCTTCAGTCTGGTAATATGGATTTGGTGCCCCTGGGAGAAACACATCTAAGCAAGTATGACCACTGCTTACTTGAAAGCATGTGATATTTGTTTTGTGCAAAGCAGACCATTAGAGAGAGGGGGAGGAAGAGATGCAAAGAGAGAGTTATTTGGTTATTAAAAAATAAAATTTGAGCAAATTCATACCCTCTCTAATTTCATAATCCAGATAAGTGAATGTTGGAGACAAGCAGAATTCACTAATATATAAAGGATTGATATAATGTGATTATTTGGGCAGAAAAAAAATAGAAGCAAATGGTCAGGAACTGCCTTAATGAAGACATTGAAGGCAGTAGGGTGTATCCATACAGAGGTCAACTCCACAGTGATGCCCCGGAAACTGAACGCCTCCCCGCTTTTGTTATGTATCTTGATTTTCCACCTCATCCACTGGGACTGCATCTTACTTGGGAAATATTGCTTTTAAGGTTCCTACACACCCCCAATGCCATACACCCTCCAAAAGCATCAGTTTTTTACTCTGATATGAACCTATTTTCCCTCACAATCTTCTGGATAGTAGTCACGTCCAATGGTATATGAAAATGTCTATGCTACTGCAGGGGATGAATATAGCAAAAGGAAAATTTTGATTCTTGGGTCCTCAGAAATGTCCTCGGTTTGGTCTGTGGATTCCACAAGGTGGCGTGAGAGAACAAACTCCTGGTAGCTATCTTTGTTCCTCCACATGCATCACGGTGTGTATGTGCCTACATTCAAATGTGCACAAGCACACTTGGCATAAACACACACACAGAACAATTAGCAAACAAAAATTTTAAGAAGAAAATTTATATCAGAACAAGGCTTTAAAAAAACCTTGTGATTAAGATCGTTAATTAGGAGTGTATAGTCTAATAGAACCACTTTCAACTTGAATCACCATTGATACCTTGTCCAATCAAAGTAGTCATATTCCATCATAGATATCATAGCTTGAGGTTCCACTATTCCCTGGATGATGCATTCTTGCTCCACAATAGTAGGATGCTTAGTACCATCACAAATTTTCCTAACTTCTGGTCATAAGGTTCTTTTCATCCTTACCATCCCGACTGTGTACGTACTGTATGAGCATCAACAGATACATTTTACTTTTTTGTGCTTCCTTCTGCTTATGGTTGCCATCATTGATGTATGATTAAATATACAGGAGGAAAATCATGCTATTAACTATTGCTTTGCCTAACACAGTTCAACAGGGAAAGCTCCCGCTATTACACCAGGAGAAACCATAACTAGCAGGCAGGCTGGCCTGCGAGGTCTAAACAATGAACTCTAAAGAGCAATAACAGAGTAGATAGTGTGTAGGAATGGAGCTCAGACATCAAGCCAGAGAGGTCAAAGTTATGCTCCATCACTCACTAGTCTGAATACTATTTTCCTAACTAAAGTGTAGAAATAAAGTTCCCTCATGTTGTAATGCTGTTGTGGAATTTAAACAAGGTAGTAACATATAAAATTCTGAAAATTTTGCTTGCCACAAAATATCCACTTCATAAGAGATTGTAATTTTTTTTTTACATTTTGCACACTCTTTGCTTCAGCCAAACACAGTAGTTGTCTTTTCTCAGATGGAAAAACTTCAGCTCCATTAGGTAAGATGCTGCCTATAGGTTTATGGTTAATATGTAGAACTTTGTCCTGAATAATTTGGTGATTCAAATTTGCAGGGTTCATGGTAGCTGCCTTCCAAGGCTTAGGATTTTTCATGGCATTACCATCATAATCCTCTTCTACGAACTGCAACACTTATTAGATATGACTTTATTAGGTTATTTTCCAAATATATGTAAGAGAAATTAATTACCAGCTGCACAATGACATATAAATGAATAATGCATCATACAAAATCTTATCAAACAACATATTTATCGCAAAGATTTGTCCTTGAAAGGTAGGAGGATGCTTGAGTTTTAAAAAGAGACCTTTAGAAAAAGAAACATACAAGTGTCAATGCATTCTTTTACATAGATTACTCAATGGAGACCAAGACTATCACAAACCCAAATATTTAAAACAGAAACTGATCAAGAAAATTATGTCAAAGAAGGAAGAACTTTGGTGGTTCTCTGGGTAGAAAAGGGGACATTTGTCTCAGGCGATACTATGTAATATGAAAAAGTCAATGTCTTCAAAGGCATTACCACCCAGGCTCTCACAGTGGTTTCTTCAGCAATGAATGTTAAACAGAGGAAGATAAGGAAACTGTGTTCCCTGGCAACAAGAATGCTCTACTTTTCCTCACAGTGTGTGAACTATGGGAAAGGAAAAAAAATACCTAAAAGAGTAAGTTTAAAAAAGACTGTTCAGTCTTTCTTTTGGATGAATACAACATATGTGTTTCTAGTGTTTCTATTGGATTTTCAAATCTGTTCTTTTATTCAATGTGCCAGTAAGTACATACAATCACACTAGTCCTAAGAAGGACAGTTAGGATTACAGTCCAGAAAAACAGATAATACTTGCTGTCTGTTTAAACATCAGTTGGATCATATTTATTTAATCAGATGGCTGGGTGAACCTCTCTATGTATATGCTCTGGCATTTCTAACTATTTGTGATTATCATAGTAGGGCAGTGTGCTTGAAGTCCTCCTGGCCTCCTGTTGCTCATTACAATAATCCATAATCTGTTGGCTCATGCTCAATAGCCAGCCTTTGATTTCTAGTCCACCAGTAGAGAAAATAATTGCACATATGTCTCAGTGAAACAGGAAATGTTTCAGATGTTATTAAGAAAACAGATTTTCATTTACAAATATCAATAAATTTACATAGAATAGAAAGGATGAAACATTCCCCATAGTTTAAAAGAAGTGTTTGTTGTACCAAAGACCCACATTTTTATTCCCAAGTTTTAGTTCTTGGAACAATTGTTAGAATGCACAATATATATTCCCGTTTGCTATAGTAGGCATCCAACTAGAGATTGCAGTTGAGAATTATGGCTTTATTGGAAATTAGTCATTTGAAATTACCTATAGAAAGTCCTCTTGCATTGTGTTTTACAATATTGCCCTAACTATGTCAACCACATTTTAAAAAAAGTACAATATTGTAAATTTTGCATGTCAGGAGTTCTTGATATCAGAGCAACACGTTATCAAAAATACTTTATATGGTGGTTATTGGATAATTAAGTATGTAAAAGTAAATGTTTCAGTTATATAGGTAAGGAAACACATTTCTTGTGGTGTTTCTCTAGACAGAAGGAAAAACTAGGGGAAAATAATGTAGCTGGGAATTGGTGTTGGGGATTGATATGTCTGGTAAGCAGTGATGGGGGTAGGGTTAGTGTTAACATCAGGCTAGAGTAATACAGACTGAAGTGAAAAAAAAAAGAAAGAAAGAAAACTGTGCCTTTGTAAGACTCTACCAGCAAGCTCTGCTGATCCTGAAAACAGGATCTGTAAAGCACGACAAAATGCATGGATTATAAGTGGTCATCACAAAATGGTTTGACTGTCAGACATGAGTATTTCCAAATGTCTTCCAGGAACAGCCCAAAGTTCGAAAAAGGAATAGCTTAATGTCTTCATTGATGAATCCTATAGTCAGTTAAAATGTAATGAGGTAAAGTTTGTTTGTGAGAAATTCATTCCCAAATCAATATATTATAAAGTATAATGACAAGTAACAATAATTTTTAACCTGAGCACATTACAGCATACATCATGGCGCACACACCTAATGTTGTGATGTTTCCTTCTAGATAATTATTCTGGGAAGTAAAGAAAAACAACTGTAGATTGCCTAAGAACCTCATAAAAATTAATGCCACGTTTCCTGGATCACAGACTTTGGGACTATGCACTTTGATTTTGGCAGCACACTGCTCCAGGTGGGTTTATCCCTGACTTTTGAGTATGCTGAAGCAGCACTGAGGGTGGGTGCTAAACAAGTCCAAGACAGATGAGGTCATCCTCAGCAGATGAATGTGACTCTTACATTTGTCTATAAATCAGGCGATGCAGATGAGTTCCAGCTGTGTCGGGAAAGAGGTTTCTAGATAAGAGACCACTATGAAATGCATTGAGCCAGAAGTTTTCCATACCCTGAGAGGATGTCATTTATTCTTTGGCTTGCTCAGTCATTACTTACTTACTCAGATATGTTTCTGGCACATTTTAAAAACACCTTCAAATAAAGAATCCCCAATTATTTTAAAATTTATTTTTAAAATTTTCTTTCTTCTTGAGAATTTCGTACTGTTAAACAATAAAATATAATCAACTACCTCTTTTCCCCATCCAGCTCTTCCTATAATTCATTATATTCCATCTTCCCAACTCCATGTCTTATGTTTCATTTGGCTTTTTATATTTACAGTTGGTGCTGTCTTTATGTGCCTTGGTGTGGGATCTTCCACTACAGCAAGGAAATTCTAGCAGGGGTATATCATCCATAAAGAATTATTCTCCCTCCCTCAGGAGATATCAACTGCCTCAGGAAGTCTTGGGACCTACTGATGATTTCCCACATTTATGCTAGAAGCTTGATAGGTTTGATCTTGTACAGATTTTATACAGAAAACCACAGCTACTGGGAGTTTAGGACTGTGATATAGATATCTATGTCATGACCAGAAAGCTGGATTTTTACAACAGTCTACCTTCCTCAGTCTCCTAAATTCTTCCAGTCTCATTCTGCAATATCTCCTGAGGCCTACTGGTGTGGTAGTTAAAATAGGTGTTCTGTTTAAGAATGAACATTAAGTTCTTTTTTCTCTAACTCTCTAACTACTATGTTTCAGCGCAAAGAGAGCTTCTCTGACCAAGGTTGAGAACATTCCAAGTCTACAAGTACACAGACAAACATTTACAGGGCAATTCGACAGTCTGGGAACTCAGAAAAATAACTATCAGGTTGTACTTCAAGACTGCCCAACTAACAGCTTTTGACCAGTATTACAGTAACAGACATGAAATTTCCTCCTATGGAAACAGTCACTTTTTAAAATTTTATATCTTAAATGGTTATGCTCTTACCACATGTTTTCCACTCAGCCAATGAAGGGCTTGTAAAATTAAAAAAACATAGTAAGAATTGGCTTCAAGGTTTCCATCTCTTAACACAAATTCTGTTTTTAAGAAAAAGTATAATTTGACTGTCAGACCTGAGTATTTCCAAATGTCTTCCAGGAACAGCCCAAAATTAAGAAAATATGTGATATAATGAAAATATGTGATAGTTCAGGTTGATGCTTGCATTATTGGGTTGATGATGGGGTAGATGCGTATGCAGATGGAGGCATGATAGGATAGATAAATACATAAAGAGAGGATGGTGGCTGGGTGCATGCATGCAGAATGGGTGTGTGCATTTGTGTGATCTCATAAGAGAAACATTCATTACCTGCTGAATCAGACATGTGTGTATGTTCTTTGGACCTTCTGAAGTTTCAGTTCTTTGAGAAATAAATGCAATTAGCTTTTTAAAATAACTGATATGTTAAATACATGTATTTCTTTTTGGTTATTACCTATACATTTTTTGGATGTTAGAAATTTTTGTATTCAACTACTCAATATATCATTTTATAATGAAAACATATACCAATAGAGATTCAAACCAAATTAAAGATATTTTTAGAAAATAAAGATATAAACATTAACAAGGTGCATATGACCTTTTAACAAATAGGTTTATGTACCAACTGGACTTTGCTGTTAGGGTCGAAATATGACATTGGCATTACTGGAGAGCCCCTGAGCTTGGTGCCAACATGACAGACTCTCTTCCTCAGCTGGGTTCCCTCCTCTCTTCCTGATCTAGGGAAATCCCAGATGCCCTAAGAGATGTCACATAGCCCTCAGAGAGATTACAGGCCCAGTCCTTTCCCATTAAGAAACCCTTTCAGTGATTACTTGGGGGTTGCTGGAAATACATTCCCCATGCTAATGAGATGTCCTGGTACCTCAGCATTCAACCAATGCCTTTTTTCCATACCTCTACCCATCCCCTCAGTTCTTCCCCTGGCTCTTGCTGCCTACAGGGTAATTGTGTATGCCATTCCCTTATGATAGTACTGTGCTGCTTCATGTAAACGAAGTATTGGTGGCATTCCTAACCCCAGTAGATCAAACATATTCACTCCCCAAACCCCTCTCACTGCTCAATGTTTATAATGCCCCCGATTCACAAAAATTAGTGTTCTCTCCACTCCATTCCTTCACCATGAAAATCTGAGGCTCGTCTTTTATTCAGGGGGAAAGAGGGCTTCCCTCATCCTTAAAGAATAAACCACTGGAAACCAAAACTTGACTACCTATCAGGCAGCCATGTGCTACTGGCTGCTGTGAGCTTCTGCCACTCACCTGCATCTCATCTCAGGCCACCATCTTTTTCACAAAGCTCTGCTCACAGCAATGCCCATCTGTGAAGGCAAGGAGCCACTAACTAGCCTGGGTCAGGATGGGCTCTCATTGCCACCTGGATTGGGTTTCAGAGCCCTGAGCTTCTCATTGCCAACTGCTCTGGTGTTGGCAGTGCAGCTAAAAGAGTAGTAACACACTGCAAAGAAATATTTTCTCTTGCACCTCTGAACTGGAGATCTCCTGGCATGGAATTCAATTCCTGATACCAATGTTCCTGGAAGAGGTGAAACCTTTGACCCTGTGCTTCACCCTTTTCTGACCAGAAGCCCGCTGTGCTTGGCCCTTTCCTTGGGAGAAGCTTGCACTTCTGGCCATGTGGCTTCTGGGCCTCCTAGGAGACACAGAATCTCAGTGCACTGATACCAGCATATCTGGATTTCTAGGGCTCAAGCTGCCAGTCAGACTCCGCTCTGTGTCTTAACTGCTATGGCAGTGTGTGTGTGTATGTGTGTGTGTGTGTGTGTGTGTGTGTGTGTGTGTGTGTGGTTTGTTTGTTTGTTTTGCCTCCTTCACTTCTTCTCTGCTTCCTTCCTTTATTGTGCTATTCCAATCTGACCAATATTCAATATTTAATATGACCTTCCTTTAGAACATGCTACCATGTCAGGAACTGTAAGTCCAATACAGTAGAAAGAAAAGTGGATAAAACTAATAATCAAACAAGCTTCAATAAGTGTTCTATTTTTCTGCCACATCATTAGTGGGTGCATCCATCTTTAAAGCACTAAACTGAAAAGCTCTCCTAGTTGTAAGTCAGTTTTTCAGAAAAGCCTGAGACATTTAAAAAAAAAACAAATTTATCTGAAAAGTATCAATTCTTATATTTTCTTCGCTATGCATTTTTGGACTGTTCAGGTTTTTGAGACATCTCATAGTATTGCTCACTGTTAAGGTTTATATATTCTCTTTTACATTGAAGACATAACAAGTATATAGATTTTATCTTGCATTTCATAACTTCAGAATGAGTGTTTCTTTTTTAAGACTGACTTTATAGCTCCTGCTGAGTTGTACAACTGTCTTTATATCTTCTATAATGAACTGAATTAATATACTCCATATGTTTTGTGTTGTTAGACTTTGAAGCATGGTTTAAGAAGGCATCCATTTTAGTTTTTCATTAATTAGTCACACATGGAAATACTAGCATGCGAACAGTTTATGTTAAAGTATTTATTTTAATTGTCATTTGTTTTGCTATCTGTTGAAAACATGCAAACACCACAGATATGTGCTCTACAGTCTGACAAGACATGGCTTGCAACATTATTTCCCAGAAGAGATAATTCACCCTTCTTCACTCAAGGAAATGGCTGAGATGGATGACTCTTTCAGATGTAGCTTTGTGGGATTATTTCTATACATCTTATTTTGATAGCAATCTTAGTTCTCCTGAAGAACATAATTCACTTCACCTGGAAAGTCTCGGGCTCACACTTAATAAAATGAATGACTTTATGCATTGATGGACTTGTGCAACTCTGGATTTCAAAAACGATTATACTTGCTCTGGATTTTTAATTTTTACATATTGTTTTTAGCTTGTGTTAGTGTATGTTTACAGTCAGAGTGCGGGGTGTTAAATTACATAAGGGCATTTTCATTCATGTATATAATGCATTTTGAGAATATTTTTGCATATTACCCTAATCTCCCACAGTTCACCCCTCGACACTCATGATAGTCCCCATGTGCCATATGCTGCTTCATTTATATTTTCATGTCATGTACAATATTTTGATTATTATATTATGCATAATATGCATAAAACATGACATATAAAGCAGCTAGGTGCTACAAATGAGTGAACACATATAATATATATCTTTCTGAGCCTAACTTATTTTACTTAATATTAACTTATTTCACCCTTGTTATATCTATCTTCCTGTACCTGACATAACTTTGGTTTTGCCTCTGAAATAAAATCCTTTGTATGAATATATGACATTTTCATCATTCCTTCTCTGTTGCTGGATATCCTAAGTTCATTGGATAACACAGTTCTTATGACCATTGGTGCAAGCACACTGAAAATTGAGTAGCTGTGCAATAATTTGACTTAAATTTCTTGGGTACAAAGCCACGCGTGGCATAGCTGGTTTGTATGTTAGATTGTTTTTAGATTTTAAAGCATAATTAATTCTGATTCCCACACTGCATAGACTAGATAAATTCCCCTCAGCAGGGCTTGCAGGGTCCCTTTTGTCCTGCATAGCAGTTGGTAGTATTTATTTTCTTTTTAAAACATGAACTTGATTATTAAAACTTGCCAATGAATCCAACTAACATACAGCAACAGAATTCAAATTCAATGTTGATGTAATATATTAAATTAATATACATTTTCAACAGAAAAACAGAAACAAAAAAGACAGCCTAGAGATTAGGGAAAGATCTTCACCAACCATAAAAACAACAAAAGGCAAATATTCAAAATATATAAAGAACAAGAAATTACCCTCAAACAAACCAAATAATCCAATTATAAATGGCGTACAGAAGTAAACAGAGAATTCTTAAAAGAGAAATATCGAATGGAAGAAAACATTTTTTAAAATGTTCAACATCCTTGGTCATCGGGGAAATGCAAATCAAAATTACTCTGAGATTTCATATTCCAACCATCAGAATGGCTAAGATCAAAAACTCGTGTGACAGCTCATGCTGGAGTGGATGTGGGGAAAAGGTAATGCTCCTTCATTATTGGTGGGAGTATAAATTTGGACAGCCAGTTTGGAATTCAATCTGGTGTGTTCTCAGAAAATTGGGAATAAAGCTACCTCAAGACACAGCTATACCACCTCTGTACATATGCCTAAAAGATGATCCACCATAGAACATTTGCTCAAATATGTTCAAAGAGGTTTTATTCATAATAGCCAAAATCTAGAGAAAACCTAGATGTCCCTCAACTGACTAATAGATACAGAAATTGTGGTACATTTATATAATGAAATACTACTCAGCAATTAAAAACAAGGAAATTATGAAATTTACAGGCAAATTGTGGGAACTAGAAAAGATAATTCTGAGTAAGGCATCCCAGAAGCACTTATAAGTAGCTATTAGCCATGTAATACAGGATAATCATAGTATAATCCACAGACCTAAAGAAGTTAAATAAATGGCTCTTGAGGTAGCACTATTCCTAATTTTGTTAGAAAGTGCTAGATTCATTTCCAGAGTGGTTGTACAAGTTTGCATTCCCACCAGCAATGGAGGAGGGTTCCTCTTTCTCCACAACCTCTCCAGCATATTTTGTCCCTTGAGTTTTTGATCTTAGCCATTCTGATGGGTGTAAGGTGGAATCTCAGGGTCCTTTTGATTTGCATTTCCGATATGACTAAGGACTTTGAGCATTTCCTTAAGTGTTTCTCTGCAATTTGCCTCTCCTCAGATGTAGCCATTGGGCAGCTCAGTCTCCATGTTTCCCTCCCTAGTAAGAGGAGCATTCTCTGATATGTACTCAGTGGCCAGCTTTTTTTTTCTTCCTTTATTTTTTAAAATATTTAAATTTATTACAGTTTATTTAGTTTGTATCCCAGCTGTAACCTCCCTTGTTCCCTCCCAATTCTACCCTCCCTCCCTCTTTTCCTCCCATGTCCCTTGTCCAGTCCAATGATAGGGAGGTCCTCCTTCCCTTCCATATTGACCCCAGCCTATCAGGTCTCATCAGGACTGTCTGTATTGTCTTCCTCTGTGGCATGGTAAACTCCCCCCCGCCCCAACTTCAGGGGATGGTGATCAAAGAGCCAGCCACTGAGTTCATGTCAGAGATAGTCCCTGTTCCCCTTACTAGTGATAGCCACTTGGATACTGAGCTGCCATGGGTTACATCTGTATAGGGGTTCTAGGTTATCTCCATGTATGGTCATTGGTTGAAGTATCAATTTCAGAAAAACCCCTGTGCCCAGATTCATTTTGGTTCTCTGTTGCTCTCCTTGTGGAGCTCCAGTCCCCTTCAGGTCTTTCTGACTCCACCTTGTTTTGTAAGATTCCCTGCACTCTGCCTAAAGTTTGGCTATTGAGTCTCAGCATATGCTTTAATACACTGCTGGGTAGTATTTTAGAGGCCCTCTGTGGAATTTTCCTGTCCTGTTCCCTATTTTTTCATCTTCTGAGGTATACCCCATTTGTCTTTCTGAATGAGGATTGATCATCTTACACAGGTCCTCCTTCTTGCTAGTTTCTTTAGGTATACAGATTTTAGTATGATTATCCTATATTATATGTCTAATATCCATTTATACATTTATACATATGTGTCTTTCTGTTCCTGGGATATCTCATGCAGGATGAACTTTTCTAGTTCCCACCATTTGCCTGCAAATTTCATAATTTCCTTGTTTTTAATTGCTAAGTAGTATTCCATTGTGTAAATGTACCACAATTTCTGCATCCATTCCTCAATTGAGGGACATCTTTGTTGTTTCTAGATTCTAGTGGCCAGCTCTTTAATCACCTCCCCCTGGTGAGTTGGCTTAACTAGGCCACCGAGATTATGAGAACTGATAGGCTCTGTTCAGATTATAAGGGAGGAGGGCACTGGCTTTTTGAGGACTAGGAGAGGGAAATAGAGGGGAAGAGGGAAGGGAGTAGGACTGAAAGGAGAAGAGGGAGGGGTGACAGTCATGATGTAATGTGAATAAATTATAAAAAAAGACAAATTTAAATTAAAAAATAAAACATGAATTCTTAAAGGAAGTTATAAAAGGTCACATTATATTTTACACTTTCATTATCAAACACATTTTACAAAATTATCCACCACCCACTCCAAAAAAATCCATGACATGGAGCTAAAAAACTATTAGCTTTGTATCCATCTTTATAACTTGTGTCCTTTCTCTGCATTCAGTCTTCTATTATCCCATAATATTTAGTCTTTCCTTTGCTGTTTTCTTCATGTTATAGTGTACCCATATGTATATTTGTTTATATATAGTATTGATTTATATTATTGGCTAGATTCTGCATATCAGAGAAAACATTCAGCTTTCTACTTTCTGAAATTGCATGACTCTGCTTTGTACTATACATTCAAAGTCTACCCATTTCCCTAAAATTTTTACCTTGAAATCTTACTAGTGCTTATCTATCTATCTATCTATCTATCTATCTATCTATCTATCTATCTATCTATCTATCTATCATCTATCTAGCAATCCATTCATTTCTATATATTATATATGCATATATTTCTAAATTGCATTTTCATTTTTCATTCATCTATTCATGAAAAAGTGAATTGATCCTAATTCATGCCTATAGTAAATGCATTGGTACAAATATTCTATAAAGAATGCACAGTTCTCCTTATATATATTTAGGAGTTAAAAACTAGTCATACCATATGGTTGGTATACTTTTATATCATATTGAGAAATCTCCAAAATAGTTTTCTTAATAGCTGTATTAAATTTTAATTCGACCAACCGTGAATAAGGGTTCCCCTCTCTCCACATCTTCTCCAATATCTGTTGTCAGATTTGTTGAAGAAAACCTTTCTTACTGGGTAAGGAAGTATGTCAGAGTAGTTTTAATTTGCATTGCCCTGATGGCTAAGGATATTGAACATGTCTTAGAATAGTTATTGGTCATTGTATTAAAAAACTCAGGAGATGAAGGAGGGAGAGAGAGACTGGAAGTAAAAGAGAGGGGACTACAACTGGGATACAAAGTAAAGAAACTGTAATTCATATAAAAAATAAAAATGTAAATAAAAATATTTCCCCATTCTTCTCATTTCCCCATTCATTGATTGATAAATCACTGTATTTCCATTTTGGTTAATATCTGCAATTCTTTGCAAATTCTGGATATTGGCTCCTCTTTTGAAGTGGAGCTAATAAAATTTTAATTTTTTAATGACTTCCAATCTGACTGAGTGAGAAACAATTTCAAGGCAGGTTTATTTTGCCTTTCCCTGATAGCTAGGTTGTGTATAAAATCTTTTCATGTTTATTAGTCATCAGTACTTCATTTATTAAAAATTGCATGTTTACCTAATTACCCCATTTATTAACTGGGTGCATGTATGCCTTGTGATTTACTTTTTAGTTCTTTGTGTATTCTACTTAATAGTCCTCAATCAGATGTGTAAGTAGAAAGGACTTGCCAGGCCACAGAGGTATAGGATTCAGGCAGAAGAGACTTGATAGTCCAAAGTAAGCTGGTAAGGGAGGAGGATTCCCCCTTTCAGAGGATTAGAGGACAATGCACCTAAGAGGGCAAAGGGGAGTATGTGGGAATGGGAGGAGTTGAGGGAGGGGGCAGAGTTGAGGAAGGGGGCTACAATCTGAGATGCAAAATGAATAAAATAATAACAATAAAATAAAAATATGTATTACTTCTAATAATTTTTCTTTTTAAAATTAATTTATTTTTATTAATTGCAATTTATTCATTTTTGTATCCCAGTTATAGCCCCCTCCCTTGTCTCCTCCCAATACCCTCTCAGTCCCTCTCCTCCTCCCTTACCCCTTCCCCAGTCCACTAAAAAGGGAGGTCCTCCTCCCCTTCCATCTGACCCTAGTCTATCAGGTCTCATCAGGATTGTCTCATTGTCTTCCTCTGTGGCATGGAAAGCTGCCCCCTGCCTCCCTCAGGGGATGCTGATCAACAAGTCAGCCACTGAGTGAGGTGCCATGGGCTATATCTGTTCAGAGGTTCTAGGCTATCTACTTGCCTGGTAATTGGTTGAAATACCTGTCTCAGAAAAGTACCCTGGGCCCAGATTTTTGGGGGATTGTTTCTCTTCTTGTGGAGGTCCAGTTTCCTCTAGATTTTTTTATATCCCTTTCATTTCCTACTTGGCCCAAAGTTTGGCTATGAGTCTCAGCATCTGCTTAAATATCCTGCTGGGTAGAGTCCTTCAGAGGCCCTACTTAGGCTCCTGCCTTCATCCTCTTCTGACTGTGTCCCATTTGCCTTTCTGAATGTGGACTGTGCATCTTACCCAAGGTCCTCCTTCTTGCTTAGCTTCTTTAGGTGCACAGATTTTAGTTTGATTATCTTATATTATGTCTAATATCAACTTATAAGTGAGGTTATGCCATGTGTGTGTTTATACTTCTGGGACACCTCACTCAGGATGATCTTTTCTAGTTCCCACCATTTGCCTGCAAATTTCACGATTTCCTTGGTTTTAATTGCTGAGTAGTAGTCCATTGTGTAAATGTACCATAATTTCTGTATCTGTTCTTTAGTTGAGGGACTTCTGGGCTGTTTCCAGATTCTGGCTATTAAGAATAAAGCTGCTATGGACATGGTTGAGCAAATGTTGAAAATACATGCTGGAGAGGATGTGGAGAAAGGGGAACCCTCCTCCATTGCTGGTGGGAATGTAAACTTTCACAACCACATTGGAAATCAATCTGGTGCTTTATCAGAAAATTAGCAATAGTGCTTCCTCAAGATCCAGCTATACTGCTCCTAGGCATACATTCAAATTATGCTCAAGTATACACCCAGGACATTTGCTAAGAATGCTTCTGTTGGAGTTCTTATGTTCTCTTATGTATAGAATCAAGTCATCAACTAATTCACATACATTTTTTTCTTCTTCCTTTTTATTACATGTAATGTCTTCATTTTCTTCTGTATCATGTGTTTCTGGCTAAAACTTCAAGTACAGTATTAACTAAGAATGCAAAAACGTGTCATCGTTTTCTTAATCTTGTTTTTA
>CM053754.1:6237364-6266472 GCA_028658305.1 Pachyuromys duprasi
TATATATATATATATATATATATATATATATATTGAAATTATTATGTGATTTCTGTCTTTTACTATATTTATACGATTATATGATTATTAACTATCACATACTGCACCATCACTTCATCTCAGGAATGAAGCTAACCTTATCTAAGTGAATGATCCCTTTGACATTTTCTTCCACACCACTACAGGAAAGAATAAAACATGTTAGGACAGCAGTTAAACAAGTGAAGAAGAAAACACTAAACCCAACAAAATCAATAAAACGACAAGAACTCAATGTGCAGCTTCCAACAGTAACTCTGAATATTAATGGTCTCAGTTACCTCATGAAAAGATACAGATTAGAATATTGGATTAGTAAACAGGATCTGTGTATTTGTAACCTTCCCACCAGTTACAGACACAAAAATAGGGTCACATGATTGAAAGTGATATTCATAGAAAATGCCACTATTTAAGTATTTTTTTAAAAAAATAGTCTTTAGATCAAAATAATTCAGAAAAAATGAATAAGGTCATTTTACTAGCATTAACAAAAAATCATGAAGTGGATGTTATGATTTTAAATATATACAAAGTCCACAGTAATGCACACAATTTCCTAAAAGCACTACTGCCTCATTGATCAAATGGAACTAACAGACATCTACAAATCATTCCATCCACATATTTAGGAACACAGCTACTCATATAACTGTATCTAGAATAAGTCATATAATAGGACACAAATAAGTCTCTTAACTACAGAAAAAAATGAAATAGCTTCTTGTGTTTGACCTGATCATAATCAAATGTATTTATTAATGAGCAGTGATACAAAGTGTAGAACACTCACAAACACACAGAGATAGGACAAAACCCTTTGAAACACAGGTTTGTTTGTTTGTTGTTGTTTTTTTTTCATTTTCTCTAATAACAGAGCTCATAAAGCAACATATGATTAACACTCCTCTAGATTGACTAAGACACACATCAGCTAATTTCATGATGGAAAATAAATGATAATAACAAATACGTATAAAATTCAGAAATCATTAAAACGTGCCTTTGAATCATAATCATACATTCCTTTAACTTGGAAACTGTAAAAGAAATGATTGGTTTAGAGATAGTATGATCTACCAAAATTAAATAAAGAAGGGAATACAATTTAAACATATCTGTAAGAAAAAGCAAGATTAAAATATACGTACAAAACTTACTCCAAATAAGGACCAGGCATGGAGATAAGTTAGAAACCCTGCACAGAAGCAGCCCATGGCAGCTCAGTTTCCAAGAGGGTTCCCCAGTGATAGGAACAGGGACCATTTCTGACATGAACTCATGGGCTGGCTCTTTGATCACCTCTACCTGAGGGGGTAGCAGCCTTACTAGTCCACAGAGGAAGACAAAGAAGCCACTCCTGATGAATCCTGAGAGACTAGGGTCAGATGGAAGGGGAGGAGGACCTTCCCTATCATTGGACTGCAGGAAGGGCATAGGAGAAGAAGAGGGAGGGAGGATGGAATTGGGAGGGGTCTACAGCTAGGTTACAAAATGAATAAACTGTAATTAATAAAAATAATTAATGAAAATAAAAATTCCAACGGAAACAATATAGGCGCAACTGGAAAAAAAAAGCAGCTGAGTTCTACTAGGTCATTAAGGAAATACTGCTACCAATGCTTTTCAAACTATTCTGTAAAGTACAAAGAAAAAGAATTCAATGAAGTGCTTTTGATGAAGCCACACTAATGCTAATATCCAATCCAGATAATGGCATATCTACATGAGGTAATATGTTCTTCTTAGACATCCCCTTTATATTTCTAGATTTTGCAATGATTTGGCTGATCTATAATATTTATCATCAGCAAATTATACCTTATTGTCAGGTTAAGTTTAATAAATGAAATGATAACCTTTCCTGGGACTTCAGCATTTAACATTGCAAGTATGTGTTTTTATGAACAGAATATCCGTCTTCACCCCCTATATTTCCCTCTACTTCTTAAATTAATAGCTTTTTTCTTTAATTATTTTTATGACATACATAAATATATGAATAGAGCCTCTTGAGTCCACTTTTATTGTATGTGTATATCATTTAAGGGCTGACCACTTTATATTACTATTAATATCTGGGATAGGTTCATCTCTGGGATAGGTAAATTCTCTCTCTTATAAGTCATTAGCTGTCTGTAGTTCTTTTGCATAAAGTGAGATTCCCCATTCAGAATTAGAATGTCTATCAATATTGTAACTGTTCAGGTCTTATTTAGGCAGCCATACCGGGGTTTAACGTCTTTGTCATTTCTAAAAGACAAATATCTCACAGTACACACACTTTGGAATAAAATTGCACTTAAACCAGTTATTGTGGATGTGAAGTTCATGTAGTTCATGTGATTCTTGCCCACTCTATCTGTACGATCATACAGACACACACACACACACACACACAACACATGCAAAAGTCAGTGGTTGTTTGACTTAGTTTTAGACCATTCACTGACAAAAAATACTCTTATCATATATCAACTGCACGACTATCAAGTGTATCAAAAGAAAATGGTAACAAATCATATAGACAGATGTATAGATGCATGGACAGATCAATCACATTTTACAACCTATAATTTACACAAACATGTGTTTGTAACACAAAATGTTTGAATACTTTTCTTATTCGGTGCCTATCAGTAGACTTACTTTAAAGGTGTATGACATCTTAAGAAAAAAGTTTAAAATTAACATTTATCTACAGTTATATCGAACTATAGTAACAGTTCTATTTTTTGATACTGTGTTAGGTATTGTAGAAAAGTATTCAGGGACTGAGTCTCTTTAATTGCAGCTGTAGAAAACTAATTATGGCAAAGAAATTCTACAAAAAAAGACTTTTAAGATAAATGTTAAAACTTATGTCTCAAAAGGCATATAAATAGCTTCCATCATTGGATAACAGTAGTTTGAGAGGTTCATAAAGAATACTTTCATTGATTTGTTGCTTTTTAACTTCTTGAGTTCTTTATATATACTGGATGTTAGCCCTCTGTCATATACAGGGTTGGTGAAGATCCTTTCCCAGTCCGTAGGCTGTCATTTGGTTTTGATGACAGTGTCTTTTGCTTTCCAGAAGCTTTTCAGTTTCATGAGGTCCCACTTATTGATAGTTGATCTTAGAGCCTGTGCTGTTGGTGTTCTATTCAGGAAGTAGTCTTCTGTACCAATGAGTTCGAGGGTCTTCCCCAATTTTTTTTCTAACCGGTTTAGTGTGTCTGGTGTTATGTTGAGGTCTTTGATCCACTTGGAATTCAGCTTTGTACAGGGTGATAAATATGGATCTATTTTCATTTTTCCACATACAGATATACAGTTGGACCAGCACCATTTGTTGAAGATGCTGTCTTTTTTCCATTGAATGGTTTTGGCTTCTTTGTCAAAAACCAAGTTTCCATAGGTGTATGGGTTCATTTCTGGGTCTTCTATTCATTTCCATTAATCCACTATTCTATTTCTTGCCAATACCATGCAGTGTTTATTACTATTACTCTGTAGTACAGCTTGAGGTCAGGGATGGAGATACCTCCAGATGATCTGTTGTTGTACAAGATCATTTTGGAGATTCTGGGTTTTTTGTTTCTCCATATGAAGTTGGAGAAAAATTCTTCAAGGTCTGTGAAGAATTGTGTAGGTATTTTGATGGGAATTGCATTGAACCTGTAGATTGCTTTTGGCAGTATGGCCATTTTCACTATGTTAATCCTACCAATCCATGAACACGGGAGATCTTTTCATTTTCTGATAACTTCTTCAATTTCTTTCTTCATAAATTTGAAGTTTTTTTTTTTCATACAGGTCTTTCACTTACTTGGTTAGAGTCACCCCAAGGTACTTTATGTTATTAGTGGCCATTGTGAAGGGTGTTTTTTCCCTAATTTCTTTCTTGGCCCTTTTGTCTTTGATGTACAGGACAGCTTCTGATTTTTTTGAGTTGATTTTGTATCCAGCCACTTTCCTGAAGGTGTTTATCAGTTGAAGGATTTCTCTGGTTGAATTTTTGGGGTCATTCATGTATATTATCATATTGTCTGCAAATAGTGATACTTTGTTGGGGTATGGAGCTAAACAGAGAACTCTCTGTAGAGGACTGTAGAATGTCAGAAAAACAATTAAAGAAATGCTCAACATCTTTAGCCATCAGGGAGATGCAAATCAAAACGACCCTGAGATTTCACCTTACACCTGTCAGAATGGCTAAGATAAAAAACTCATGTGACAACACATGCTGGAGAGGATGTAGAGAAAGAGGAACCCTCCTCCATTGCTGGTGGGAATGTAAGCTGGTACAACAACTCTGGAAATCAATTTGGCATTTTCTGAGACATGTAAGAATAGTGATTCTTCAAGATCCAGCTATACCACTCCTAGGCATATACCGAAAAGATGTTCAAGTACACAGCAAGGACATTTGCTCAAGTATGTTCATAGCTACTTTATTCATAACAGTCAGAACCTGGAAACAACCCAGATGTCCCTCAGTTGAGGAGTGGATACAGAAATTGTGGTACTTTTACACAATGTAATACTACTCAGCAATTAAAAAAGGAGGAAATCATGAAATTTGCAAGCAAATGGTGGAACCTGGAAACAATCATCCTGAGTGAGGTATCCCAAAAGCAGAAAGACACACATGGTATATACTAACTTATATGGACATATAAGAGAGGATAAACATACTGAAATCTTTACACCTAAAGAAGATAAACAAGAAAGAGGACCTGGGGTAAGAAGATTAATCCTCACTTAGAAAGTCAAATGGGATGGACATTGGATGTAGGAGAAAACAAATAACCTGACAAGAGCCTACCACAGAGGGCCTTGGAAAGACTCTACCTAGCATGGTATCAAAGTAAATATTAAGAAACATAAGCAACCCTTTGGCAGATTGCAGGGAATCATATGAAAGAATGGGGTGTTAGTATGACCTGGAAAGGACAGGAGCTCCACAAGGACCAAATATATCAGGGCACAGGTCTCTCCAACCAAGGACCAAGTATGGTTATAACCTAGAACCCCTGTTTGTATGTAGCAAATGGTAGCTCAACACCCAAGTGGGTACACCAGTAAGGGGAACAGGGACAATTTTGGACATGAATTCAATGGCTGGCTCTTCGACCTCCATGCTCCCCGAGTGAGGAGCAGCCTTGCTAGGCCACAGAAGAGGACATTGCATCCATTCCTGAAGAGACCTGATAAGCTAGAGTTAGACAGAAGGGGAGGAGGTCCTCCCCTATCAGTGGACTTGGAAAGGGAAAGGGAGGAGATGAGGGAGGAGAGGGTGGGGCAGGGAGAGAATGGAGGAGGGGGCTATGTCTGGGATACAAAGTATATAACCTTTGATTAATATAAAATAAAAATGTTAAAATTTAAAAAAAATAAAAATTAAAAAATTAAAGAAAGAATACTTTCCTATTGAACAGTTTGGAATGACTCAGTCTGTGAGACATACCTGTCAGTGCATTATCAGCCTGGTTATTTGAATTCTTTAGCAGCACATAAAGAGACTAGGAGTGTCTGTGACTTACTGCATCCTTGTGACACATTCAACAGGAGAGCATATAGCTAATAATCCTTATGGGAATTCTTTGAAGAGGAGAAGTTGGGTTTATCTGTGAAAATATCAGGGCTGCCATTTTTACATATTTCATCAAGCAATATCCTTGACTAGATAATGTCATTTGTTTGGCACATTTTTTTTCAGACTTGCCCAGTATTTTCTATATCTCTTATGAAAACCAGATTGCTGTGCACCACAGAAATGTCAACAGAACTGACAACATTTTCAAATGAATAAGATCAGGGGAAATTTTCTGAAAGCAGATTAGAAATCTTACAACCTCAGTAGCTTGTTAAGGAGTTAGTACTTGGGACACAGTTAAGTAGAGATGAGTAATCTATATGTTTGCTGAACTAGTTGAAAAAGTTCAACCTTATCGTTATACCAAGTAAAAGCAGAGGATACAGATGACATTTATTTAAAGGGCTAACTGTACACAATAGATTATAAATAGTGAATAACATGTGAGTTGCATGTAAGTGAGTGTAGAAGGAAATAAATGTGAAAATATATAAAGCAATGAGAACATCAAAGGAAGCAGCCTTGTTACTCTATGATCATCATATTTTAAGGAGGCACTTATTGATGATCCCACTCAGAATTTATGTTTCCTGACCAGGAAAAGGGTGCAATGCACACTTACTCAGTTAGTTAAGCAGACACAGTGCCACATTACAGCCAGCCTTCCCTTCCTGAAAAAAAAAAAAGAAAGAAAGAAAGAAAGAAACCTTTTAAGAATGTATGTTCGAGGTTGAGCTTATTTACAATATCAATATAACTGTATATTGAATTTGTATTATGAATGCTCGATTACTAAAATAAGACATTTTTCTTTTTCTGGGAAACAGGTATCAAGGTTTTATTTTCAAATATAGGAAAAGTGATGCTCAAAAAGATCATTTCTTTTTCTCAAGAAAGAAGTGGAACTGGAGCTTGAAACCAAAAGTTACTTATATTCATTTTTCTTTTTTAAATTTTTTCTTTTAATCCGTATTTATTTCTTTTTAAAATTATTATTATTAATTACAATTTATTCACTTCATATTCTGTCTCTAGCACCCTCCCTCATTTCATTCTGGTCCCACCCTCCCACCCTTTTCACCCATGTGTCCCTCCTCTTGTCCTCTGATAGGGGAGGTCTTCCTCCCCTACCATGTGAACATTGCCTATCAGGTCTAATCAGCACTTCCTGGATCTTCTTTACTGGTGGCCTATTTAGGTCACCTTACCAGGGGTAGATGATCAAAGGATAAGCATCTGAGTTCATGCCAGAGACTTCTGCTCCCCTTACTGGGTAACCCTTATGGAGACTGAGCTGCCTTGGGGCTATATCTGAGCAGGGGGAACTTTTTTCATGGAATAAGAATTCTGATAAATTTTATCTTGTGTTTTGATATGTATATATGCAAAGTTTATCTACATTATAAACGCCTGGCATTTATAACTATAAAACTAAATGATAGTCTTGGAAATACAAAATAAGAAGAAAAGCATGGTTCATTTGCTGTCAAAAAGTAGCAGCATACATAGTGAATTTCATAGGGACATGAGGTTATGAACCAGAATCCATTCTGGTTTGATCCTAACATTCTCCTGTCTCTGTTTTCTTTTTCCATGAATTTTCTTCTGCTTTCCTATTCTTTCAGCATAGCACCCATGTGATTGAGAACCTCCTGGAAATATCTGATTGAATGTCCTAATAATAAATAAGATTTGGTTGCTGGATGCCCAGGTTAGCAAGCAAAAGCACAGTGACATGCCTGAAACAACCAGGCAAGCACAGACAACCATTGCAAGGCATGGATTAAGAATGAATGGGCATACCGAGCTTTACCCTTGCCTTACCTCAGCTACTTCTGTGTTCTGCCAAGGGACACAGAAAATGTGTCCCTAAGGACACACTGAAAAATGTCAAATTATTTTGTCTCTGTTGTTATTTTCTTGAAGAAAAATAATTACTTAACTTCAGTATTCTTGAGCCTTCATCTCTAAAGTTCCATGCTATAATATCACTGATCTCAAATCTACTGTGTGCAATCGAATGAGGCGACATGGTCCAACCATTTGTCAGTGGCTTCAGTGACTTTTCTCTTAGCATCTTAACATTTGCTGCACCCAAATAAACAGATGGCTTTCGTTTTCTCAAAAGAAATAGCAGTGTCAACCTCACACACATTTCATGATGGAAAATCTTTGCCATCATAGTTTTCACATGAAAGATATATTTGCTACTTCTCAAATGTCAAATCTAATATAAAGGGGATAGAAATGATATATTTCTTTGTACCTACAAGCCCTTTAAGGTTATGACAGGATGTGACATATCTATTTATCATGATAAAGTAAGCCGTTTTACTGGGGTCTTGAATTTTTTAACATTTTTCAAGTTATGTGTATAGCTCAAGTTTATTCGAAAGATACAAACTTTTGTAGTATGGATCCTATCAGGTCTCATGTATAATCAATCACAACTGTCACTAGTGATCTATAAAATATTAAATATTTTCAATTAACTCATTAGGTATTTATGAACCAAGTTTTTATTTTGAAGCTGTATTATTCTGAATTTATGTTTGAAAGCAAAAGTAAAGATAATCTTTCAAAATAACACAATAATAATTTACTAGGGAATCCAAAATTGTATTAATACTTTTTTTCTATGATGTGGTTATTGCAACTTCTTTCAATTATACAAATCTAATTTGTATAAAACCTTATGCCAGTTTCTTTAAATGGGTGAAAGCAAATCAGCTGAGTACCCAATAGTCAAGCAGCAAAATAAGGAACCATAGGGAGAGTTCATGCTTTTCTGTACTTCAATCATTTCTATTTGTTTACATCCTAGTTTTTCCTTTATAAGGTGAACACATAAAAAATTGTTAGCTATGTGTGAGTAATTTTTAAAATTTTTAAAGCATTTCTACAATTAAAAATAATAGCAACGTTAATCCTGCCAAGCCATGACCATGGGAGATCTTTCCATCTTCTGATATTTTTTCTAAATCTTTCTTCAGAGACTTGAAATTTTTTTCATACAAGTCTTTGACTTCCATGGTTAGAGTAGCACCAAGGTACTTTGATGTTTGTGGCAATTGTGAAGGGTGTTGTTTCCCTAGTTCCTTTCTTAGCCCTTTTGCCTTTTGTATACAGGAGGGCTACTGATTTTTCTGAGTTAATTTTTATCTGGCCACTTTGCTGAAGGTGTTTTTCAGCTGGAGGAGTTCCCTGGTAACATTTTTGAGGTCACTCAGGTATAATATCACATCATCAGCAAACAGTGATACTTTGACTTCTTCCTTTCCGATTTCTATCCCCCTTGATCTCCTTCAATTTTCTTATTGCTCTAGCAAGGACTTCCAGAAGTATGTTGAAGAGATATGGAAAGAGTGGGCAGCCTTGCCTTGTCCTTGATTTCAGTAGGATTGTTTTATGTTTCTCTCTGTTTACTTTGATGTTGGCTATAGACTTACTGTACATTGCCTCTACTATGTTTAGGTATGGGCATTGTATCCCGGATCTCTCTAATACTTTAAACATGAATGGGTGTTGGATATTATCAAATGCTTTTTCAGCATCTAAAGAGGTGATCATTTTGTTTTCATCTTACAGTTTGTTAATATAGCAGATCACATTGATGGATTTCCGTATATTGAACTACACCTGCATAGCTGGGATGAAGCCTACTTGGTCATAGTGGATGATATCTTTGATGTGTTCTTGTATTCGGTTTGCAAGTATTTTATTGAGTATTTTTGCATTGGTGTTCATAAGAGAGATTGGCCTGAAATTCTTTTTCTTTGTTGGGTCTTTGTGAGGTTTAGAGACCAAGGTGACTGTGGCTTCATGAGTTTGGTAGTGTTCCTTCTGTTTCTATTTCATGGAATAGTTTTAAGAGAACTGGAGTTATTTCTTCTTTGACGGTCTGGTAGAATTCTGCACTGAAACCATCTGGACCTGGGTTTTTTTAGATGGGATACTTTTGATGACAGCTTTTATTTCCTTAGGGGATATAAGAGTATTTAATTGATTTACCTGGTCTTGATTCAGCTTTGGGAAATTGAATCAATCAAGAAAATTGTCCATTTCATTTAGATTTTCAAATTTTGTGGCATATGTGGCATAAGTCCTAATGATTGTTTGGATTTCCTCAGAGTCTGTTGTTATGTCCCCCTTTTCATTTCTGAGTTTGTTGATTTGGATGGGGTCGCTCTGCCTTTTAGTTAGTTTGGCTAAGGATTTGTCTATCCTGTTGATTTTCTCAAAAAACCATCTCTTGGTTTCATTGATTTTTTTGAATTTTTTTTCTAGTTTATTGATTTCAGCCCTGAGTTTGATTATTTCAAGACATCTATCCGTTTTGGATAGTGTGCTTCTTTTTTTTTTTTTTTTTTTCTAGGGCTTTTAAGTGAACCATTAAGTTGCTTGAATGGGAAGTCTCAAATTTCTTCTTGAAGCACTTAGTGCTATGAACTTTCCTCTTAGCACTGTTTTCATTGTGTTCCATAAATTAGGGTATGTTTTATCTTCATTTTCATTGTATTCTAGGAAGACTTAAATTTCTTTCTTTATTTCTTCTCTGACCCAGCTGCCATTTAATAGCAAATTTTTCACTTTCCCTGTGTGTAGGATTTTTGCTATTTCTGTTGTTGTTGTTGAGGTCCTGCTTTTGGCTACCTTACCAAAGAAATCTACAAAGTCAAGGCAATTCCCATCAAATTACCAACATAATTCTTCACAGATCTTGAAAGAAATATCCTCAACTTCATATGGAATAACAAGAAACCCAGAATTGCTAAAATAAATGATCTTCTGGAAGTATCTCCATTCCTGAACTCAAGTTGTATTATAGAACAAAAGTAATAAAAACTGCTACATGGTACTGGCATAGAAACAGAATGGTGGATTAATGGAACCAAATAGAAAACCCAGTAATAAACCCACACACTTACACACACCTGATTTTTGACAAAGATGCCAAAATCATACAGTGGATAAAAGATAACATCTTCAACAAATGGTGCTGGTCTAACTGGATGTCTATATGTAGAAAAATGCAAATAGATCCGTACTTATCACCCTGTACAAAACTAAAGTCCAAGGGGATTAAAGACCTCAATATAAAACCAGACACATTAAATTGGTTAGAAGAAAAAGTGAGGAAGAGACTTGAATTCATAGGTACAGGAGACAACTTCCTGAACAGAACACCAACAACACAGGCTCTAAGAGCAACAATCAATAAATGGGGCCTCATGAAACTGAAAATCTTCTGGAAAGCAAAGGACACTGTCATCAAAACAAAACGACCACCTACAGATTAGGAAAGAATCTTCACCAATGCTTCATCTGACAGAGGGCTAATATCCAGTATATATAAAGAAGTATAGAAGTTGAAAAGCAACAAATCAAGTAATCCAATTAAAAAATAGGGATCAGAGCTAAACAGAATTCTCGATAGAGGAATATTTAATGGGAGAGACATACTTAAAGCAATGTTCAATGGCATTAGCCATCAGGGAAATGCAAATTAAAACCGCTCTGGGATTTCACCTCACACCCATCAGAATGGCTAAGATCAAAAACTCAAGTGACAACACATGCTGGAGAGGTTGTGGAGAAAGAGGAACCCTCCTCCACTGCTGGTGGGAATGTAAACTTGTACAACCACTCTGGAAATCAATCTGGCGCTTTCTTCAGCTATACCACTCCTGAACATCCAGCTATACCACTCCTAGGCATATATCCAAAAGAGACTCAAGTACACAATAAGGACATTTGCTCAACCATGTTTGTAGCAGCTTTATTTGTAATAGCCAGAAGCTGGAAACAACCCAGATGTCCCTCAACTGAGGAATGGATACAGAAATTGTGGTACATCTACACAATGGAATATTACTCAGCAATAAAAAACAAGGATATCATGAAATTTGCAGGTAAATGGTGGGAACTGGAAAGGATCATCCTGAGTGAGCTATCCCAGGAGCAGAAAGACACACACGGTATATACTCACTCACATAGACATATAATATAGGATGAATCTATTAAAATCTGTACACCTAAGATACTAATCAAGAAGGAGGACTTTGGCTAAAATGCTCAATCCCCAGCCAGAAAGGCAAAGAGGATGGGCATCAGAAAAAGAGAAATCAGGGAACAAGTTAGGGGCCTGCCACAGAGGCTTCTGAAAAGCTCTGCCCTGCAGACTATCAAAACAGATGCTGAGACTTATGGCCAACTGTTGGACAGAGTGCATGGAATCTTATGAAAGATGTGGGAAATAGTAAGATAGGGAGAGGACAGGAGCTCCACAAGGAGAGTAACAGAACCAAAAAATCTGAGCACAGGGGTCTTTCCTGAGACTCATACTCCAACCAAGTACCATGCAAGGACAAAACCTACAACCCCTGCACAGATGTAGCCCATGGCATTTCAGTGTCCAAGTGGGTTTCATAGTAATGGGAACATGGACTGCCTCTGATATGAACTGATTTGACTGCTCTTTGATCACCTCATCCTGATTGTGGAGCAAAGTTACCAGGCCACAGTGGAAGACAATGCAGCCACTCCTGATGAGAGCTGATAGACTAAGATCAAAAGGAAGGAGAGGAAGACCTCCCCTATCAGTTGACTTGGGGAGAGGTAATTGTGGAGAAGGGGTTTATCAGGGGATACAAAGTGAATAATGTGTAATTAATAAAAAAGAAAAATTTGAAAAAATAATAACAAACATTGCCCTCATGATATAACAAAATAATTTCTAGTTGATAAAGTATTTATGTTTTGATTTCTCTGACATTGCTACCTAAAAAAATTAAATATTTTTTCAATTTTTTAAATATAAAATATTTAATTAAGCATTCATTTCTGTGTGTGTCTTTCAACTAGTCTATCAAGTCTCGTTTTGCTTAAAATTTTATTAAAAAGTGTTTATCTGTGCAATGGTCTTGTGAGTCAATATTGTATTATCACTGTCCCACTGTCCGTCTGTGTCTTGCCCAATTTTTCATGTGTCTCAGCAAGAATAGCCGGGTGTGTTGCATTAAAAAACAAAACAAAACAAACAAACAAAAACACTTCACAGTGTACTAGCCACTTTGCTCCTTATACAAGGGAAACAGAAATCTGAATAACCACTGGACCCACTTCTGCATCAGCAACATCTGTGGACTCCAGTTATCCAGCAGTGGGAAATCACTCTTTCCAGTGCTTTTACCTGGCATGAGCATCTGAGACCCTGTTTGTAGAGAAGTACCATTTTGGTTCTTAAAAAAAAACTATTTGGAAGAAAATTGTGGTCTAGCTTACCAGTCTGAGAACTACACATATTCACCTGTGTGCTTAATTCTACATAAAACACCTGTTTTTAGTACACAAATGAAGTTAAACATAAATGATTCTGTGGTCCCATTTAAACTTTGAACACTGCTCATGCGGTGGATAGTCTCTGGTGTTCCTAGAGCCCTGCAGCTGTCAGGTGTTCCCAGAACATATGTGGCTTTGTTAATCACATTGAGGACCTCGAGCCAACTCCTTATCTAAATCATGATAAGTTGCCTGAATTAAGGTGTTACTGTGCTCTGAGCAGCACTGTGCACTTACCCATCAGCACATGTTCTAGGTACATAGAGGTGAATAAAAGAGCCATCGATTAGTAACAAGAACAACAAAACATAGGCAAACTAATGATTGGATTCTTAAATTTCTGGGCTTTGATTTGGAGAAGGCAGTTTTTTTTTTTTTTTTTTTTTTTTTTTTTTTTACCTCTAAGACTGAGAGCCATTGTGTTTCCAAGAAAATAACAATAACAGATTAATTGATGGAGGAACTGTGACACTTACTCCATGTGAAATACTATTTAAGACATCTTGTGCTTAGTAATGGGTGTGTGAGTGGTTGTGTAACTCACAAGAGGAACAACCACAGGATCCAGGATCCAGGATCCAGCTCAAGGGCATAAAGGCCTGGAGGATACTTTCCTTTACATCCGTGCAGGCCCAATGGTGATGCCTCCCATAAAAACCATAGTGGCCAGCAATTGGGCAGCAGGCTCTGGCTGGAGGCTGACTAGAGTGACTTTCCTTTTATTCTCTTCTGTACTTCTTCTCCCATATCATTAATGTTTGCTGTAATTGTGTTTTTCTTTCCTTTTTCCTTTGTTTCTGTTTTACCTGTTAAACTCTTATGTCTGTATTTTTTAAAAACTGATAAACATAAAATTGTACACAGACCAGGTCACTCTGTCTAACATCTTCTAATATTTGTGTTTTATTTTTTGTTGTAGTTATTTTCCTTTATTGAAAATAGGTTAGATTCATACAATATTTTCTGAACACTGTTCCTTCCCCCAATCCTTGAAATACCCTCCCTGCCTTCTCTCCCAACCAAATCCACACCCTATCTGTATCTCCTTAGAAAACAAATGGCCATGTAAATAATAATAATAAAATAAAGCAATGCAAAATAAAATGAAAACACACAAATCAGAATAGGACAAAACAGACAGAATGAAAAGAGACAAAGAAAGGGCACAAGGAACAAATACATATTCTTTGAAATTCTGGTAGAATTGTGAGCTAAAACCATCAGCGATAGGGCTTTTTTTTTGGGGGGGGGGGAGGGAAGCATTGGAGACATAATTACTGCTTCCATTTCACTTGGGTTTATAGGTCTGGTTTAGCTGTTTATGTGATCCAGATTTAACTTTTGTAAGTGGTATATATAAAGAGAATTATCCATTTTTTAAATTTTTCTAATTTTATTAGAGTATAGTATATTAAAATATGTCCTTATGAATTTCCGAATTTCCTGCCTATCTTGTTGTTATGTCCAATTTTATTTTCTAATTCTGTTTATTTGGATCTTCTTTCTTCACATTTTAGTTAATTTGGCTAAGGGTGTGTCGATTTATTAATTTATTCCCAAAGAACCAATTCCTTGTTTCATTGATTCTTTGCATTGATTTCAGCCCTGAGTTTGATTGTGTATTGCTGTGTACTTTTTCTTTGGGGTGGGGGTGGGGGTTATTCCTTTTTTGTTTGTTTGTTTCATGTAGGCATTTAATGCTATGGGTTTGCCAATTAGTGCTATGAACTTTCCTCTTAAAAGTGCCTTCATGGGAGTTCCAAGATGGCTGTGCCAGGAGGACACTGCATCTGAGGAGCAGGACAGCAAAGTCAGCACAGCTCCCAAGAGACTGAACTCTGGGCCCTAAAACAACAGCAACCATGTTTCCCAGGTGAGAGGAAACTCCATGGTGTGGGAATCAGTCAGGTCCACTCTTGGGTCACCCAATCAGAACCCAGAAGAGATCCTGGATCGCGCAGGCACTCAGTAGCCAGACCAGAACCACACACCTGAGTGTCTTGATCACCTTCCCAGGCTGAATGGTGGACGCAAAAACACCAGAGACTGGGAGGCCTCTGGGAGTGGAGACAAAAATTCACAGGGTAGGAAGGAAATGTGACTGACCTCAGGTCACCCAGCTTTTCCCTGGAAAAGGTCCCGCAGACTGGCGGACACACTGCCAGTCCTAGGCAGGGCTCCAGCTGGGAGCACAGAAACTTATTACAAACTGGACTCTCCCTGACAGACAGAACTGTGTGCCCCAGGGCATCAGACTGGGTCGGGAGAAAATGCCACAGGGAAGGAAGCAAACTGGGTCTGACTTTGATCACCCAGCCTATCCCTGGAAAAGGTCCCACAGACCAGCAGGTGTTCACGTTGCCAGCTCAGAGACCTGCTGCAAGCCTGTCTCTCCATCACAGACAGAACTGTGCGTCCCTGGCATCAGAGAGTGGGAGTCCCTGTCAGGAGAAAACCCCACAGGGCGGGAGACAGTTTACAGCACTCACCTGACCTCCTCCCCACCACCACACACAGGAAAGTTCTCAGGAAAACATCTCAGGTTCCTGCCCTAGCACCAGCTTGGAGCTACAACCCACCAAGGCCTGCTTGATCTATACACTACCCCAAACACCACAGACTGGGTCTTCCTCTTGGGACAAAACCCCACTGTGGGGGAAATATCTGGCCCAACCTCAGGACACCTAGCTCTGGAGAAGTTTCTGGCTATCCACAGGTTCCTGACTCCAGGTGCACACATGAGAGCAGAGCTCACCTGCCACTGACTACCGCTTGGGTACCAGGACACAGAACCCCAACCTCAGACCTACAGAAGCCTGGGATCCCTGAGATCAACTCCCAGATACTGCTCCAAGGGGCAACCAGTTATCCCTAATTAAACTGACCAAACCATGGGGCACCGAGGTTACAGCAGCAACTCATTAAATTTACAGCAAGAAACCCAGAAGCAGGACTGCTGTCTACAGGACTTCTCAGGGTGAGAGGAGAGCCCTCTTGGCTAAAAAGGACCACAGCTACCACTCAGGCCTGAGGTGGGCTGTGGCAATTCCTGAAAAACACCAGCCATTCAATGACTATACCGAAAAAGCTGAGGAAGTTTTGTTCAGGAAAAACCACCTTCCTGCCAAAGGGATTCTCTCCAACACAAGATTCCAGGAACCACCAGAAACTAACACCCAACACCTAAGATAGCCAAATGGGTAGAGGCCAGCATAAAAGCTCAACCAACAAAAGACAGAGCAATGTGGTATCTCCAGAATCCAGTTATCCAGGGGCAAGCATCCCTGGACATGACAGCATATTCAACTTCAAGAAGATGACCTAACATCTATGCTTATGAAGAGGATAATAGAGGAAACAAAAATGCATAAAGAACTAGAGGACGATAAAGACAAACAGATTATCGCCATCCATAAAGAATTAGAGAAAGATAAAGACAAACAGATTATGCCCATCTGTAAATAAATAGAGAAAGTTGTATCCAAACAGTTTGTGGCCTCTAGAGAGAAAATACTTAAATCGCTGAAAGAAATAAAAGAAACAAAAGATTGTTAAAACAGCTGAAGGAATTGAAGGAAAAACAGGAAAATACAGGCAGAAAGGTGAAGGAAATCAACAAAACGGCTCAAGAGATGAAGATAGAATTGGAAAAATTAAAGACAACACAAATGGAAATTGTGGAGAGAAAGAACCTAGGGAAGAAAACAGGAACTACAGAGGCAAGCATAACCAATAGACTACAAAAAATAGAAGAAAGAATCTCAGGTGTGGAAGATACAATGGAAGAAATCAATGTATCTGTCAAAGAAAATGCTTAATTTAAAAAAAATTCCTGCACACACTATCCAAAAAATTCAAGACAACATGAATAGACAAAACCTAAGAATAATAGGAATAGAGGAAAAGGAAGATTCCCTCCTCCAAGGCCCAGAAAATATTTTCAACAAAATCAATGAAGAAAATTTCCCCAACTTAAAGGAGAGGCCTATAAGAATACAAGAGGCCTACAGAACACCCAATAAATTAGACCAGAAAAGAAAACCCTCCTTCCACATAATAATCAAAACAATAAGAATACAGAACAAAGAAAAAATACTAAAAGCTGCAAGGGAAAAAGGCCAAGTAACATATAATGGCAAACACATCAGAATCACACCTGACTTCCTAACAGAGACTATGAAAGCCAGAAGGGCCTGGACAGATATCTGCAGACCCTAAGAGAACACCGATGTCAGCCCAGGCTACTATACCCAGCAAAACTCTCAGACCTCATGCACAAACAAAACAAGATATTCAATGTCAAAAACAAATTTCAATAATACCTACACACAAATCCAGCATTACAAAACAACACTAGTGGAATCAGCAAAAAACCTACACGGTCATGGAAACTGAACAAATTGCTGCTCAATGACAGCTGGGTTAAGGAAGAAAAATAAAACCTTCCTAGAATTCAATGAAAATGAAGGTACAACATACCCTAATTTGTGGGACACAATGAAAGCAGTGCTCAGAGGAAAATTCATAGCACTAAGTGCCTTCAAGAAGAAATTCGAAACATCTCTTACAAGCAACTTAATGGCCCAACTGAAAGCCCTACAAAAGAAAGAAGCAGTTACACCCAAGAGGAGGAGATGGCTGGAAATAATTAAACTCTGGGCTGTAATCAACCAAGTAGAAACAAATAAAACTATTCAAAGAATCAATGAAACCAAGAGCTGGTTCTTTGAAAAAATCAACAAGATAGACAAACCATTAGCCAAACTAACCAAAAGACAGAGAGAAACTATCAAAACTAGCAAAATCAGAAATGAAAAAGGGGACATAACTACAGACACCAAGGAAATCTAAAGAATCATTAGGTCGTACTACTAAAGCCTATATGCCACAAAATTTGAAAATGTCAAAGAAATGGACAATTTTCTTGATATATTCCACCTACCAAAACTAAGTCATATCAGGTAGAAATATTGAGTATACCTATATCCCCCAAGAAATAGAAGAAGTCATCAACAGCTTCCCTTCCAAAAAAAAAAAAAAACGCCCTGAACCAGATGGATTCAGTGCAGAATTCTACCAGACCTTCAAAGAAGGCCTGAAACCAATTCTCTTTAAAGTATTCCACAAAATAGAAAGAGAAGGAACATTACCAAACTCATTCTGTGAAGCAAGTCACCTTGACACCTAAACCACACAAAGACCGAACAAAAAAGAGAATTTCAGACCTATCTCTCTTATGAACATTGATGCAAAAATATTCAATAAAACACTTGCAAACAGAACCCAAGAATACATCAAAGGTATCATCCACCATGACCAAGTGGATTTCATTCCAGGCATGCAAGGGTGGTTCAACATATGGAAATCCATCAATGTTATCTACCACATAAAAAAATTGAAAGAGAAGAACCACATGATCATCTCCTTAGATGCTGAAAAAGCATTTGACAAAATCCAACACCCATTTATGTTAAAAGTCTTGGAGAGATCAGGGATACAAGGCACATATCTAAACATAATAAAGGCAATATACAGCAAGCTTATACCAATATCAAACTCTATGGAGAGAAACTTAATCAATCCCACTGAAATCAGGGACAAGGCAAGGCTGCCCACTCTCTCCATATCTCTTCAACATAGTATTTGAAGTCCTAGCTAAAGCAATAAGACAACTAAGGGAGATCAAGGGGATACAAATCAGAAAGGAAGAGATCAACATGTCAATATTTGCAGATGATATGATAGTATACATGACTGACCCCAAAATTCAACCAGAGAACTTCTTCAGCTGATAAACACCTTCAGCAAAGTGGCTGGATACAAAATCAACTCAAAGAAATAAGAAGCCTTCCTCTATACCAAAGACAAAAGGGCTGAGAAAGAAACCAGAGAAACAACACCCTTCACAATGGCCATTAATAACATAAAGCATCTTGGTGTGACTCTTACCAAGCAAGTGAAAGACCTGTTTGAAAAAAAAAAAAATTCAAGTCTCTGAAGAAAGATATTGAAGAAGACCTCAGAAGATGGAAAGTTCTCATGTGCTCATGGATTGGTAGGATTAACATAGTGAAAATGGCCATCCTGCGAAAAGCAATCTACAGATTCAAGGCAATTCCCATCAAAACACCAACACAATTCTTTACAGACCTTGAAAGAAAGATTCTCAACTTCATATGGAGAAACAAAAATCCCAGAATCTCCAAAACAATCCCTTACAACAACAGATAATGTGGAAGTATTTCCACCCCTGGTCTCAAGCACTACTACAGAATAATAGTAATAAAAACTGCATGGTATTGACATAGAAACAGAAAGGAGGGTCAATGGAAATGAATAGAAGACCCAGAAATAAATCTGCACACCTATGAGTACTTGTATTTTAAGAAAGAAGCCAGAACCATTCAATGGAAAAATACAGTATTTTCAACAAATGGTGCTGGTCCAACCTGATGTCTACATGCAGAAAAATGAAATTGTATCCATATTTATCACCTTGCACAAAACTGAAGTCCAAGTGGATCAAAGAGCAACAATCAATAAATGGGACCTCATGAAACTGAAAAGCTTCTGGAAAGCAAAGGATACTGTCATCAAAACAAAATGACCACCTACAGATTGGGAAAGGATCTTCACCAACTGTATATCTGACAGAGGACAAATATCCAGTATATATAAAGAACTACAGAACTTGAAAAACAAGAAATCAAGTAATCCAATTAAAAAATAGGGAACAGAACTAAACAGAAAACTCTCAATAGAGGAATATTGAATGGCAGAGAAACACTTAAAGAAATGCTTAAAGTCATTAGCCATCATGGAAATGCAAATCAAAATGACCCTGAAATTTCATCTTACACCTGTTAGAATGGCTAAGATCAAAAGCTCAAGTGACAACACATGCTGGAGAGGTTGTGGAGAAAGAGGAACCCTCCTCCACTGCTGGTGGGAATGCAAACTTGTACAACCACACTGGAAAACAATTTGGCACTTTCTCTGAAAACTAGGAATAGCGCTTCCTCAACATCCAGCTATACCACTCTTAGGCATATATCCAAAGATGCTCAAGTACACAATAAGGATATTTGCTCAACCATGTTTGTAGCAGCTTTATTTGTAATAGCCAGAAGGTGGAAATAACCCAGATGCCCCTCAACTGAGGAATGGATACAGAAATTGTGGTACATCTACACAATGGAATATTACTCAGCAATAAAAAACAAGGATATCATGAAATTTGCAGGTAAATGGTGGGAACTGGAAAGGATCATCCTGAGTGAGCTATCCCAGGAGCAGAAAGACACACACGGTATATACTCACTCACATAGACATATAATATAGGATGAATCTATTAAAATCTGTACACCTAAAGATACTAATCAAGAAGGAGGTCTCTCACTAAAATGTTCAATCCCCAGCCAGAAAGGCAAAGAGGATGGGCATCAGAAAAAGAGAAATCAGGGAACAAGTTAGGAGCCTGGCAGGCTTCTGAAAAGCTCTGCCCTGCAGACTATCAAAGCAGATGCTGAGAACTTATGGCCAACCTTTGGGCACAGTGCTGGAAATCTTATGAAAGAAGTGGGAAAAAGTAAGATCTGGAGAGGACAGGAGCTCCACAAGGAGAGTAACAGAACCCAAAATATCTGAGCACAGGGGTATTTCCTGATACTGATATTCCAACCAAGTACCATGCATGGAGATAACCTAGAACCCCTGCACAGATGTAGGCCATGGCAGTTTAATGTCCAAGTGGGTTCCATAGTAATGGGAAGAGGGACTGCCTCTGACAAGAACTGATTGGTCTGCCCTTTAATCACCTCCCCGTGAGGGGGGAGCAGCCTTACCATGCCACAGAGGAAGAAAATGCAGTCACTCCTGATGTGACTTAATAGACTAGGATCAGAAGGAAGGAAAAGAAGACCTTCCCTATGAATGGACTTTGTGAGGGGCATGTGTGGAGAAGGGAGAGAAAGTGAGGGATTGGGAGGGAAGGGAGGAGGGAGTTACAGGGGGTAAACAAAGTGAATAAAGGATAGATAGATAGATAGATAGATAGATAGATAAATGAAAAGCACACAAAATAAGTGCCTTCATGGTGTCTCATAAGATTGGGTATGAATTGTCCATTTTTCATAAGTTTGTAAACTTTCTGCTGTATTTTTTGTTGTTATTGACATCCAGAATTACTCTGTGGTAGTTGTTAGGATGGAGGCTGTTGTTTCAATTTTGTCATATTTTAGATTTGCTTCATGTCCAATATATGTGGTCAGTTTTGTAGAATGTCTCATGGGGTCCTGAGATGAAGTTGTATTCTTTTGGGTTTGGGTTAAATATTCTGTTAATATTTGTTTAGTTTCATTTGTTTTATGGCATAATTTAGCTCTAGCGTTTCAAAGTTTTTGTTTGGATGACTTGTCTATTGGCAAAAGTGGGTTGTTGGGGTCACCCAGTCTCTTAATCACTCTTATAGCAATGTGAAGAGACACCTTTGAAAAAGACAACTTTTATGAAGGAAACATTTAATTGTGGGCTTGCCATAGGCTGTTCAGTCTCCAAGTGTGTTCCCTAGTAAGGGGGCAGGGGCTATCTCTAACATGAATTCAGTGGCTGGCTCTTTGATCACCTGCCCCTAACAGGTGCAGCCTTTCCAGGACACAGAGGTGAGTAGCCAGTCTTGATGAGACCTGATAGGCTAAGGTAAAATAGAAGGGGAGGAGAACCTCCTCTATCTGTGGACTAAGAAAAGGGCATAGGGGGAGAAGAAGGGGGTTCGGTGGGACTGGGCAGAGATGAGGGAGGGGGCTACAGATGGGATACAAGGTGAATAAATTGCAATCAATCAATCAATATTTAAAGAAGTAACTGTGAGATACATTTATACTGTGACAATTTGTTAATTGAATTCTATCTAAATAAAATCAGCAAATTCCATCAAAAAATGCCGGCTTGCTAACATTCTGTGAGACTTAATCCATTATTTACATTGCTGGAAGCATGGCAGCATGTACGCAGCTAAGGTGGTAACTTGGAGCTTTACATTCTAATCCATATGGGGAGAGAGAAACAGAGACAGAGAGAGACACAGAGAGAGAACCTCGAAGTCCACCCCCATTGACAAACTTTCTCCAAAAAGGTCACAAGGCCTAACCTTTCTAATCCTATCAAACAGTTTCAGTCCCTAGTGACTAAACAGTCAAATCCATGATCTTACAGTTGCCATTTTTCTTCTAACTCCCATAGCCATTATCACTCTTTGATGGTCAATATGTGACTTAAACTGTGGAAGTATTTCTCTTATAAATTGGTTGCTCTTGTGTTTAGGGCATAGATGTTTAGAATTGTGATATTCTCTTGGTGGATTTTTCATTTGATGAGTATGTAATACTCCCTAACTCTTCTGGTTAGTTTTGGTTTGAAATCTTACACTGTCAGATATTACAATGGCTAAACTTGAAACCATTTGATTGGAATATCTTTTATCATCCTTTTATTACAACATAATACACAGCAGAAGGATTGATCCTGTTTTTAAATCCAATCCTTTAGTCTGTGTCTTTTTATTGGGGAATTCAGGCCATTAATGTTCAGAATTATCAATAACCTCTTCTGATTAAAGTGTTCTAGCTAGCATCTTTTGCAGGACTGTGTTTGCAAGTAGATACTATTTAAATTTGATTTTATTCTATCTTGTCTTTCTTTCTCCATCTATTGTGATTGGAAGTTTTACTGGCCATAGTAGTCTGATCTGGCATCTGTGCTATCTTAGATTTTGTAGAACATGTCTAGACCCTTCTAGATTTTAGGGTCACCATGGAGAAGTCAAGTTTTACTCTAATAAGTTTGTCTTTATATATAATTTGATATTTCTCCTTTGCATATTTTAATATTTATTTTTGGTTTTTTTGTTTTATATAATTAATATTTTGATTATTATGTGAAATGAAGAATTTATTTTCTGGTCCAGTATATTTGGTGTTCTATATGCGTCCTGTACCTTGTAGGCACACCGTGCCTTGTAGTTTGATAGACACTTCCTTCTTTAGCCTGGGAAAATTTTCTTTTATGATTGTGCTAAAAATAATCGTTTATTATTATTAATTTTAATTCTGTATTATTGTTATTAATTTAATATTTTAATAATTTTAATAATTTTCTAAATTTTTTCTGTGCCTTTGACCTGTGTTATTTTTCCTTCTCTTATTATTCTTAGATTTGATATTCCATAGAGTCCCAAATTTCCTTGATATTTTATGTCTGAATTTTTATATTTAATACTTTTTTTGACTAAGGTATACACTTCTATCTTGTCTTCAGTGCTCAAGATTCTCTCGTCTGTGTCTTGTATTCTGTTTGTGAGGCTTGCCTCTGAGGTTCCTGTTTTAGTTCCTAAATTTTTCATTTTAATTTTCCCTCCATTTGTACTTTCTTTGTGATTCTATTTCCAGTTTCATGGAACTGTTGAATTCATTTTACTTCTCTGTTTGTTTTTTAGATATTATCAATGGATTTTTTATATCTTCTTTAAGGAACTTGAACATAGCTATTGTGTCTTGTTACTGAGCTGCATTACATTTCCCAGGATCTACTGTAGCAGGATTGCAGGATGATGGTGAAGACATGCTGCCTTGGTGCTTATCCATTGTGTTTTTGTGCTGGTGTCCAAGCATCTGAGTTTGTGATTGGCATGATTTTAGCTGCTGATGTCTACTCCTGCCCTTGTTGGGTAGGGGTTGCATTTCTTGTTCTCTGTTTGCATTCTGTGGTTCTTAGGAGGATGTAGTGGCTGTGGGTTGCCTGGTAAAAAATGTTTCTGGGATCCTGCCAGGTGTGGCCACTGGAGAAAGTGATTCTTTGTAGTGGGAGCTGACACTAAGCAATGAGAATGGTCTAGAACTGTGGGAGGAAAGTTGGGTGTGTCAACAGGATCTGCAAACATTCCTGGAAACAGGGGCAGCAGGGAGTAGTTACAGGCCACAGCAGGTGGGTGCTATATAAAGGGTAGTATTGGAAAACAGGATGGAGAACTTGATCCTATTACACCTTCTTAAAAATAATCAGTTACTAAATATTTTACCTCACATTCACAGAGTAATGGTTAAGGTGAGATTGATCTCAGGGACTTCTGAGAAAACTTTTAAAATTCAATTATTTTGAAAGGTAAATACAGCAGAAGACACAGATTTTATCTGTGAAGCTATACAAAGTGCTCTTATAATTTATATTTTATTTATAATTTATATGTTAAGCAATTCTGGCAAAAATATGTTTGCTTTAAAATCTCATAATTTTTTCTTATATATAAATGTTTTTGGTAAGAGCTTCTTTATATTTTGCATTCCACAGTAAGTACTACAAGCAGATGTTAGAAAAATATTTAATTTTTAATTTTATACATCTACACAGCTTTTAATTTTTAAAATTTATTTATCCACTTTACACCTGTTTGAAGCCCCCTCTCTCCTCTCCTCCTAGCCCCACGCTTCCATCCTCTTTTCTCTTTCCCTCTTCCCCTTCTTCTCAGAAAAGAAGAGTCCTAACCACCCTCTCCCAACAACCCATCCTAGCACATCAAATTGCATCAGGACTAGGCAAAGCCTCTTCCACTGAGGCCCAACAAAGTAGCCCAGCTAAGGGAAAGTGATCCAAAAGTAGGCAAAAGAGTCCATGTTAGAAACAGTTCCCACTGTAATTGCTAGGGGACCCTCATGAAGCCCAGTCTGCCAATCAGCTACATACACATACAGGGGACGTAGGTCCAGGCCACGCATGTGCTTTGGTTGGTGGTTTAGTCTCTATGAACCCCCATGGTCCTTGGTTAGATGACAATGTTGGTTTTTTTATTGAATTATTTTCCCCTTGAGGTCCTTCTATCCTTGCCCAAACTCTTCCACAAGACTACCTGAACTCCACCTAATGTTTGGCTTTGGTCTCCACATCTGTATCGATTTGCTGCTGGGTGTAGCCTCTCAGAGGACAGTTATGTTAGGCTTTTATGATGTGTGTCTTCTGGTGCTGTAAATACACATTAATTTGAATTCAGAAACTTAATAAATATTTGAAGTTTATAGTACTATTTAAAGTCACCTATGAATGAATAATTTAGAGCAAGATGATCTCTTCCTTATTTATAGGATTAAATTTATAGAGTTACTAGACACTTGTTGATTTTGAAACAAAAGTTATTTCAGCTAATAAATATCTACTTATTTCTTTAATACTTATAAAAATAAGATCTATTTGCATACACACACACAAACTGTTTGCTGTGGAAATAAATGCATTCAGTTCTTGACACCAAATCAAGTGGTTACTGGAGGCCCTGAAAACAATCTGCACATATTATAACTTCCGTGTTGTGGCAGTCATGTTCCTCTACCAGTAGACTGAGATGGAATGGAATGGCATTTCACGTGTTATAACAGTAGTCAATCAAGTACATGTGTCCTGAATAGAAGATATGACTAATCCATAAGTAATTCACAGGACAAAGTAATATGGTGAAGTAGTTCTTAGTAGTTTTTTGGTTTTTTTGTTTTGTTTGTTTGTTTTTTGGTTGTTGTTAGATTTTTACATTTCAGATATGATAACTAAGGTTGTTTTGTTTGGCTAAACTTATTAGAATGATTTAGAGTTTAAAAAAATCAACCAAACAAAATCCAGTTCTATATATCAGAACTGAGTTTTACTGTATAAGAGGAAGAATTTAGAGCCTAGCATGGCTGTCCTCTGAGAGCCTCCACCCAGCAATGGATCAAAGCAGATTCTGAGACACACAGCCCAACATTGGGCAGAGTACAGGGAGCCTTGAAGAAAAGTAGAGGGAAGAATAGAGGGACCCAGAAGGGACAAGAGTTCCACAAGAAGACCAACAGAGGCAACTTGGGCCCCAGAGGTGCTGGACCTAGGCAGCCTATGCATATGTATCTGATGGGTAGGTTAATATTCATTTGGGCCCCTAGTAAAGGGAGCAGGGGCTGTCTCTGATATGGACTCTGTTGCATGCTTTTCAATCAATTCCCCCTAGCTGGTCTACCTTGCTAGGTCACCATGGAAGAGCATGTGCTCAGACATGATGGGATTTGATGTGCTGGAATGGGTTAGTAAGGGACAGTTTCCCTTTTCGGAGTTGTAGGGAAGAAGATAAAGGGGGAAGAGGGAGATAGGTTGAGATGGAGAGGAGAGAAAGAAGTGGGGTACCATTGGGAAGTATAGTGAATAACTAAATAAATTATTGTTTTTTTAAGAGGTAGAATTTGCGTGAAGATGGTGGACCACAATGGACCACAATGGGCAATGGTAAAAAACAAACAAACAAAAAAATGTCAGTCACCCAAGAGTTATATATAGGGAGTCATCATATTGTTTAGAAATAGGCTAAACTGGACTTCAGTTAGCAAAGTAGTGAGAAGTTGTGTGACAAATTTTCCTAGGGTAATACAGTACACACACTCTACTCACCACATAAAGAAAACCCAGGACAAACTGAATTAATGCTCACACTAATGTTCAACTTGGTGAAACAGTATGTATTTATTGGTGTAACTAATGAAATATGGGCGAGAGATTACTCACCCATAAGGAGCAGGCATGATCCGAAAGTAGTTACATCACTGAAAAGCCCACTCCATAATGGGTGAGGACTCATGAATGCTGATGACTCGTGTAATCCTAGAGCTCTCTGAACAACTTTTGGGCAGTTCATTTCAAAACTCTGCTCTATACAGTTTTGTTTGGTCCATCTCTCCACATCTTCATCTTCTCAATTTCTGTTTTCACATACTTGTGACCTTTACTGAGCCTCCCTTCCCTTCTGGAAGGAATGTATCAAGTAGTAGGAAAATGAATTAGAAAAGATGTTCTGGGTATGTGGGTGATTGAAAGGATCTAGAAAAAATGTTTTTCTTTCAGATATATTCACACAAAGTCCTGAAACATTTAGATATTCCTTTCATGTTTTTTTTTCTCTATCTAGAGCTTTATTTGCTTGTTTAAGATATAGCTTCTTGCTCATATTTTTTCTTTACTTGTAATCAAGGACATTTTCTCCTGCCCACCCTTGTATTCTTCCATGAAGCAAAGATAAAGCAACAGAAATCTTCATTCATGACTGATCTAGGTATAAAATGGTCAAGATCTGCAGTTGTTCTCTCAGTGTTGAGAGAACATAACAAAACTTCATAAGCAAGAAATATACTCAGGACATAGATCTTAGTTTTTTAATACTGGAACTTTTTTAGAGGAATGGGTGATTCTAAAAGACAGGGAATAAAACAAAAGAGTAAACAAGACATTACAAAAACAAGTAAAACCTAACGTAATCTGATAAAATGAAAAATAAATGAATTGACTTGTAACACATAATAAATGGTACATACTGATAAAACTAATTGATTAATGAATCAATAAGGCAGAATAGATAAGAGTGTTGCAGACTTCCCTATAGTTGTTCATAGTTTTTCTGCCCTCCAGCAGGAACTCAGCTCGCCACTCGGTAGAATCTTGACCACTGTGTTTAATTATTAATCATTCATCTTGCAACTTTCCATCTTTCTAAACAAAAAGCTGACATACACAATTCACAAGAGGGAAAAGCTTACATTGGCTTAAGATTTGTGTCTGTTTTCTTGGTTCTATTAGCTGTGGTTGTAAAAGGACAAATAGCATCATAATGGAAGAATATTGTTAAATATCTGCTAATCTGATGTTGAATATGAGGAAGGAGCTGATGTCTAAGAATCCCTCTAAAGGACACCACCCTAGTGACTTATCTTCCTTCTATTATATTTTAACCTTTAAAGGTGCCACTACTTAACAATAGTACAAGCTGGGCAGAAAGTTTCTTGCATATGGACCATTAGGGGAGCATTTAATATTCAAACCCTGTAGGAGCTGACTGTGAAGACTGAGATTTGAAAAGTGTAGGAGAAATAGAATGATAAAGGAGATCTGAAGTACAGAAACTTGGAGAACCTCAAACAGTTGGTCATGAATAAGACCAGCTATCAAACTCTGGTTTATTATATTAAAGAATGTTATGTTATGCAAATGACATTGACCTCATCTTTTTTCCTGACAGAAAGCAATCACCAGGCTCTTACACTGAGAAATGTGGAAAATTGCAAAAATCCTGGACCAGTGCTACTCAAAACTGTCACAGTCATTAAAAACCAGGAATGTCTGTGAATCCATCATAGTCTGAGAACCTGAAGCAATGCACAGCTAAGGCTAATGCAGAATCCTGATGGTATTCTGAGACAGAAAAATAGAATGTTGAGAAACCAAGAATATATGAATAAGATGAAGACCTTACTCAATAACAGCGAGTCAGTGGCACTTCCTATTGTGGCAGATGCTTCCTACTGGGGTAAGATGTTGACTGTGGGAAATGAGTGTGGAAGAGACAGGAAGACTCTGCTACACTTGTAAATCTTTAAGTATTCTAAATGAAAGCTTTGTTTACATATATAAAATTCATTAATTTTCTTAAATATAGTTTTTAACATTTTAGATTTTTCTATGTAGGCCAAAAGGTAATTTTCTACCAATAATACTGTATAAAATGAATCTCCTAAGCACAGTGAAGTAAACTCAGCAGTGAATCTACTTCTGAAAACTTCCTCACAGCAGCCCTCCCTCAGACAGACCTCCAAAGCCTCCCCACCTCTGGATTCAATTATTGCCTCAATTAGTCATCTTACCCATTTGCTTCATTGTTTCATGGATCTCTTCATTTCCCAGAGAGCAGAACGCCCCTGATTTGTGGAGGGTTCTTTATTTGTTGCTATGTAGTGGGTGCCCAGCTCCACAGTAAGCATAAAGTAAACAGAGGAAACCTACTCGGTTATGCAAATGTTCCCTTAGCTGTTCTGTGGTTCTCCGTTACTTCACTATATTAATTGGTAAGGTCCTTCTCCTGTTCTTGCTCATGAGACAGCTGTAGAGATGCCCTGCTGTATGCTTGAATATATGTTGAAGGGCCAAATGGGTGTGTAAATCTGGTAGATTCCAATCAGGTCTGTTGTACTTTTACCTAGAGAACTAGACTCAAGTTAGAAAGCGATGCAGGTGGAGATTAAAGGGCACAGCTCCACCCTCCCACACCTTTCAATAGCATTTCTCTTTCTCCCAGTGAAACACCAAGTTTC
>CM053754.1:6266572-6291376 GCA_028658305.1 Pachyuromys duprasi
CGTAGCCCCCTCCCCCATTCCCTCCTACCCTCCCACTCCCTCCCTCATCTCCTTCTTCCCCGCCCCCTCCAAGTCCACCAACAGGGGAGGACCTCCTTCCCTTCCATCCAACCCCAACTTATCATGTCTCCTCAGGGCTGGCTGCAAAGTCCTCCCCTGGGATCTAGCCAGTCTGTCACTCCCCGGCTTATATGGGGGATAAACACCAAGTTTCAAATGTACCTTTTCTCTACCCTTAGTCCTGGTCCTTGACAGTGCCATAGATGCACTGGACCTAATTTCCTCCATGAGTGATGGGCGGCCTTGACAGCCAATCTTTGCAGCCTGCCTTCCTGCTCTTTGACATATTGCTTATATTCATGTTTTTTTTTTCTTTCTTTCTCAGACTGACAGCTCCTGGAAAGTTTTCCCATATGGGTTTCTCTAAGCTCCACTCAAGTATAACAGTGTAAAGAGTAAGCTGCCCATTCACACTAAAAATTTATGAATATCATAGTTAAGTTGTATAAATAGGCGACTTTTCACCTTATTTTATCACTTTTAAACACTGCATCTATAGGGGCGTGCCATGAACTTAGTAGGTTATGCTTATATTCATTTGTAGTAGAATAGCAGAAATGACTTAAATTTCAGGAACATGTTTTATTTTAAGTGTTCATTACAGAAGTGCTCATGAAATATTTTAATGGCAAAATTCCAACATCTTGCACACTATGAAAAAGGAAGGAAAGAATAAGAGGGAATCAGGATATTTGAGTTTTCGTTTCAAGATGTGCTCATAAAACAGTTAAAAATGATGTAATACACTTAGCTACAACCTCAGAGATGTTTTCTTACTTACACTAAAAGAAGGAATTGCTTAGAAAAATGAAGCCAAAGCAAACTGCAGCTCAGTCTCCATGTGGATGTCTGAGTGAGGAGATCAGGGGCTGCCTCTGTCACTAACTCAGTTGACTGCTGTTTTATCACTGACTCCTGATGATGCAGCCTTATCAGGCCACTGAGGAAGAGGATCCAGGCAGTCCTGACTTAACAAGCTACAGGAAGATGACAACAGTGGTGAACTCCCCTTTTCAGTGGACTAGGGGAGAGAATGGGTACAGACAGAGGGAGGGACCTTTAATCCGGCTATCTAACGAAAAAAATGTGAAGAAGGAAAAAAAAAGGAGTTGCTTAGAATAATGGAGTCAAAGAAAACTGCACTAAGAAGGAGATTCTTATTAATAAATACTCCAGGTAGCTTCATTAATAGTGAAAACTAGCTCAGATTTACATGAACTTTCTGATATAGAATCGGAAACAGAAATGATCATATCTAAAAAGATAAAATATTAAAATGTTTGAATTATTTCATAACAAATGATCATTTATATTCAATTATGACAATTTCAGCTAGTGTCTATGATGAATACAATTTTTCAGTTAAATTGCTATTTAATGCCCTGGTTTTCCTGGTGGCAGATATATTAGCTGGTTCTATTGGTCATTATTTTGTTCTTTTTACTAGTCGTATAGTCACATTATGTCTTACTATCTGTGTATTTAATACAGTTTCAGCTAATATTGACATTAGCAAGCATTACTGTGACATTTCATACATATTGTCTCTAATATCTGACCTAAAAATTGATGATTTTAAATGTCCTCTGATGTAAAAAGGGAATATCATCATGATCTACTTTTGAAGGATGTTTGTGTATTATTTTTCTAAACTGAGGTTACAATTAATTGCACCAAATATCTTCTAAGATGAAAAAAGTTATACTTGTCTTCGTGAATTATTGAAATGCACTTATAAATGAACTGTAAGCTATTATGCCCTTGGCCTAAACTATATTTGGTAGTAACAGATTATATTTTAATTTTAACATTTATTGTAATTATTGCTTTCATGTATTTAGCGTAGATTTTATACAACCATAATCCTTAAGTGGAACTGATTCATCAAAGGCTGTAAATAAGGATTGTATGTTATGAATATTAAATTAAAATCCAGAATCAAAATTCAAAATTAAATTTTGCTTCAAATTACAAAAGCACTAAATTCTCTTAATACTCATCAATTGTAACTCTGGAAAACAGAAAGACATGCCTCTGCTTACTCATATACCATAAGAAAACCTGTGGGACCCTGCACATGCACACACCAGCCAGATGACACCCTTATGGTTAAATGGCTGCATAAATATACCCAATATCACCTGATAGAACTGTGACAAAGGGCAAAAAGTTCTGATTTACCACTTGCAGAAAGTTCCCCATTTCACATGTTCCATCTTTAAATTATTTATTTAGATTTTACATTGGCATGCATCTTTATAATACCTGGACTAAATACCTGAATCCTCTAGCAGCATGCTTGATGAGGAGGGATGAGGTTGATATGATCCAAATGATTTCAGAGTCCTCACGGAGGAGTTAATATGACTTCAATTGACAGAACTGTCTCTACCATTCAGACTTCATCATGTTTTAAAACAATGTCATACAAGTAAGCTCAAGGCCGTTGTTCCAAGTGGAGCAAGCAGAAGTGAGAAAGAAAAACAAAAAGCTTATAGTAGGTTTCAGTTTCCTAACAGCTTTTGAACCTTGGAAATGAAGTCTAGGAAATGTTTCTGTGTTTTTCTTGTATTCTTTCTTTTTAGTTAAACACAACATTCTCATTTTGAATATGTTAGTTTGTAATGAATTTTTCTTCCTTACAACTGAACACTTTGTGGCTGAACAGAAACTCGATGTTACTGCATGTAAGAATAGCTAAAAGCATATGTAAGAGTTGACCCCAAAACAATAGGATACAGTGTAGGCAGAATCCAATGAAAGGGATACAGAGGTTAATCTACAGGGACTTCAGACTTGGGACCCTTTCCAGGGTCCAATAAAGCTGTTTCAAGATCCAGTATCGCAGTAGGGAAAGAACAGGGAGCAGGTATGTGGGGACTTCATGGTGTGGATTTGATTGCACTGTATAAAATCGAGGAAGCTTACAAAAAAGAGAGACATCCTGGCAGAAGAACAGCAAAGGGTATTGCATATGAACTACAACAGGAGAAGAGAGCTGACTAGGACTAGTTTCATTATCACAGGTGCCAAAGTCTTGGCCTGTAAGAGTCAAAATAAGAAAAAGTGGTGTAGCAACAAGGTTGAAGATGGTCGGCTTTAGACCAGGGAGAAAAAAGTGAATTCTCCAGTTAGTACTGCTACTAGCTTGAACCTCTGCACAGACTATGCTCACAGGACACCTACAGCTCTTTGTTAGTCCTCTGCTTGAATCTTTCTAGAGGAAAGTGGCTGTGTCAGCCTGGACTCCTGACTGTAGAGGTTATTTCCTGTGGAATAAACATAGAAGAACATGATTCAGTTAATGTCTAGGGTGGGAATCAGCAATCCAATATGAACCTTGCTCAGATGCGGAAATGCCTGTTCTATCCTCCAGATTCAGAAGACCATAACTTGACAACCTGCTTAGATTTTAGAGTTTCATAAACTCTGGGTGTGTCAGGGGGAATATGCGTTTGGCATTGCATGATCAGACATAGCCACTCTTGGATTACCTGGGTATTAAAACATGCTTAGTCTGGTAGGTGATTTTGTATCCTCAGTACTGAACCAGAGAGTCGCCCAGGAAGAACACCTTAGCTCATTGAGTAAACTTGGTGCATTCTCTCACCATTGCCTATTGATTTGGTCTTTTGAACACTTCTATGTTTTGTTTTGTTGTGTTTTGTTTTTGTGATTCTTGATCAGTTCTGACTATTTCTATTTCACAGTGCAGACTGCAATTATTGTGTTCTGCTACTCAGTGCATAAATGTATTTTCTGTAACCTGTCTTGTATGCGAAGCCCCCCAATGATCTAGAGTTTATAATTCCACTGACAAATGGGGGGGGGAGGTTTAGTACCTTGAGTCCATTTTCCCTCCCTAAAACAAATCTCTGTCTCTGTCTCTCTCTCTCTCTCTGTGTTTGTCTCTCTCTGTGTGTGTCTCTCTCTTTCTCTTTACCTCCCTTTCTCCTGCCTTTTCTCTCTCACTCTCTTCCTCCCTCCCTCCTTCCCTCTTTCCCTCCCTCCTTCCATATCTCTCTTCCACATTATTTTTTGTATCAAGATCCCTGACCTCTCCTACATTCTATTAATCAAATAGGCCCTGAATTCCAATGTACTCATTCATCTCCCTTGACTGCATTTGTTTATTGTTTCTGATTAACCAAAATGCTTTTGTGCACATCCATATTGTGCATTCCAAACTGAACCAATCACAGATTACAGTTTTAGGAAACACATTGCTTGTGTGGTACTATGAGCATATTCTGTTATTATTAGAAACATAGCATAGCGCAGAGTTATTTAATTAGCATTTACTCTGCATTGGGTACTAGGATTAACTAAGACACAATTTAGAACATGAGGGAGATTCATGCATGATATAATGTAAGTACAAGGCTCTTGGAGTAGCACTGTGCTCTACTACAGATCTCCCAAGACAATGCTGAAGGTGTGCAGAAACACTCAGAAGACCCTAATAAGTGAGAGTACAAATGCCTGGAAAATGAAGGAAGTCTGCAGAGAAACAGGTGGACTTATTAGACACTAAGGAAGGTCTGCAAAAACACTAAGGGCAATGCCATCCACATGAATGAATGATAAAGAGACCACAGAGGGCAGCATAGACACTCAAGAGAAATGTGCAGACACAGAGAGCTCTGCATAGACACTGAGAAAGGATTGTAAAGAGAGTTAAGGAGACTGTATAGCACTGAGGATGACTATAGAGAGCTGTAATTGATATAAAACTGAAAAGGAGCTGTTTAGACACCAGAAAGAGAGGGAGACATGGATGAGTACAGCATAGACATGAAGAGGAGGTCTGCACAGACACTCAGGAGACCTTCACAGACTGTGTAGACATAGATTTATTAGGATTTACCTAGTATGGAGGAGGACTTTGTGAACACAGAAAGGAGGGCTGCATAGCCTCTGAAGGCAGATTGCTTAGATATGGAAGGACAATGTCAGAGGACCGTGCAAGGACTATATGGACTTGAAGTAGGGCTGTATAGACACCAAGCAAGAACTGCCAAAACATCTGCATGGATATTCACAGAACTATATAGATGCCGAAAGAGGCTTGTATAGACACCTGGGAAGATGGCGCTGACATTGTAAATATGACTGCATTGACACCCATGAGAACTACATTGACACTCAGGAGGACTACACAGATGCTGAAGGAAGACTGCATACACTTGTAAGGACTACCACATAGACATAAATAATGAATGGATAGAATTCTACCTAGACATACACAAGGTTACATAAACACTGAAAGGGGTCAACGTAGATACAAGGGAAGTTTTCTTAGACACTGAAAGTGTACATTGAAATGACACCAAGAGAACTGTGCCAACATTCCAGAGGACTACACACTGAAAGAAGGGCGCACAGACACTCAGGGACTGAGCACGGCATAGACACTGAAAACTGACTGTAGAGACATGCAAAAGGTAGTATATATACTGGAGAAGGAGTTCATCAGACATTGGATAAGGATTGTATGGTTTGTCAACAAACACAGTGGCTAGATGAGATATCTTTATTGGAAATTGACCATTCCCAATGCCACTGTAACTAAATGCAGCATAATAATTAAGTATCCTTACTGATAGGGTTTTGAGTCATGATTGAGGCAAAACATATCCTAGAGAGAGCCAGATCAGATGGCAAGTCCTGGATGTCACCAGCTGATGATGCTGTTCTATTGGTGTTGATTTTCACACAAAAGCAGTGGCAGCTCAGTAGAGTATCAATGGACTCTGTTATGGCAGTTATCACAGTTATGGCAGTTATGGTTATGATAACAAGGAACCTAACCTGCAGAGGACAATTTGTTATACTGATATTAGTTCAAGGTAGTTCACCAGCAGTTTTAATTGTTTCTTTATTACTATTATTTATTACAACTTGTTCACTTTGCATCCCTGCTGTAGCCCCCTCCTTCATCTGCTCCTGGTCGCACCCTCCCTCCCTCTCTCTTCTCCTCTATGTCCCTCTCCTAGTCCTCACTGATAGGGGAGGTCCTCCTCCCCTACTATCTGACCCTAACCTATCAGGTCTCATCAGGACTGTCTGGATCCTCTTTCTTGTGACCTAGTAAGGACAACTTGCAAGGGGGAGGTAATCAAAAATCAGGCTACAGAGTTCATGCCAGTGACTGCCCCTGCTTCCCCTACTAGTGAATTCACATGAACTAAGCTGCCCATGGGCTATATCTCAGCAGGGCATCTATGTCTTCTTAAGTAATCAAATTAAAAATGGGGTACAGAGCTAAAGAGAGATTTCTCAACAGAGGGATATCAAATGACAGAAAAACAATTAAAGAAATGCACACCATTCTTAGTCATCCAGAAAATGCAAATCAAACAAACCTGATATTTCACCTTACACCTATCAGAATGGCCAAGATAAAAAACTCAAGGGACGAAACATACTGGAGATGTGGGGAAAGAGAAACCCTATTCCATTGTTGGTCAGAATGTAAAATTGTACAACCACATTGGAAATGAATCTGGTGCTTTCTCAGAAAATTAGAAATAGTGCCACCTCAAGATCCAGCTACATCACTCCTGAGCATATATCTGAAAGATGCTCAACAATACAGTAAGGACATTTGCTCAACTATGTTCAGAGCAGTTTTATTCATAATAGCCAGAATCTGGGAACAAGCTAGATGTCCATCAACTGAAGAAGGGATACAGAAATTGTGGTACATTTACACAATGGAATACTACTCAGCAGTTAAAAACAAGGAAATCATGAAATTTGCATGCAAATGTATGGCACTAGAAAAGATCATCCTAAGTGAGGAAACTCAAAAGTATAAAGACACACATGTTATGTACTCACTTATAAGTGGATTTTAGCCATATAATATAGGATAAACATACTAAAATCTATATTCCTAAAGAAGCTAAACAACAAGGAGGACCCTATGGTCCTCACTCAGAAGGGCAAACAGGATACATATCAGGAGTAAGAGAAAATAGGGAACAGGACAGGAGAATTCCACAGAGGGGCTCTGAAATACTCTACCCATCAGGGTATCAAAGCAGATACTAAGACTCATAGCCAAACTTTGGGTAGAACACAGAAAATCTTTTTTTTTTTTTGAGGCTGAGAATCAATATTTTGGAAATGTTCACTTTAAAAAGACCCACATTTGTGCTTGATTAAAAATACAGCATACTTTTTTATTATATTATTAATAACAATTTACTCATTTTGTTTCCCAGCTGTAGCCCCCTCCATTTCCTCCCATTCTCATCTGCTCTCCCTCTCTCTTCTCCCCTATGCCCCTTCCCTAGTCCACTGATAGGAGAACTCCTTCTCTTCAATCTGGCCCTAGTCTATCAAGTCTCACCAGTGCTGGCTGCATCATCTTCCTCTGTGGCTTGGCAAGGCTGCACCCCCCCCCACAGGAGGAGGGGATTAAAGGGAGAGTTCATGTCAGAGACCGCCCCTGCCACCCCTTCCCCTTACTAGGGAAGCCACTTGGAAACTGAGCAGGTTCTCTAGGTCCTCCCCATGCATGGTCCTTAATTGAAGTTTTGGTCTCTGCAGGTCCGCCCTGGGCCCAGGCTTTTGGGCTCTGTTGGTCTCCTCGTACAGTTCCTGTCCATTCCAGGTCTTTCTATCTCCCTCTTCTTCCATAAGGTTTTCTGCACTCTGCCCAAGGTTTGGCTGTTAGTCTCAGTATCTCCTTTCATGCCTTGATGTTTAGAGTCTTTCAGAGGCCCCTGTGGAAGACTCCTGTCATGTTCCTTATATTCTCCTACTTCTAATGTCTATCCTGTTTTCCCTTATGGAAGAAGAAGGAGCTAGAAAGACTTGGATAAGACAGGAGCTTCACCAGCAGTTTTAAAGGAAAAAAATAATTTAGAGAAAAATTAAAATATCACAAATCTAAAAATATAGTGAACTTGGGGCTCCATCAAAGTGGAGTCCACAGTTTTAGATTGTTGAAGATGATGGATAAATAAGATCATAAGTAAAGAAAGATAGAGGACCCAAATAATACTGATTAGGTAACATGGAAGGAAGCCACTTGTTTAAATTTGTGTGTGTTGAATATGAAATAGTTTGAGGACACCAAATTGTCTATGCCAAGTGTTTAGTTGGCATAGTAGAACTCTGCTCCTTTGGACAAATACATTAAGTAGTTAGCTAAAAATGATAAATACACTATAATTTCAGAGCAAAACAACTAAAGCAAACTAATGTTTATAGGCTTGAGTCTGAGTCCCAGGATACCTGCCAGAGTCGCCAAGGCTCTTCCATCTGAGACATGTGGTTAGACATAGAAACAGAGATAGTTTATTAAGGGGAAGCATTCCTGATGGTAGGAGTAGGCTAATGAATGGAGAAAGGGAATTGACTCCCAAATACATGAGCCACGGGGCTTCTGACCATTTGTAGGCCATTTACATTGTACCAGGCTCTTCCATATTTGCATACCAGGGGTTTTCTTCAGCTTGCCATACTTGTTTGTAGGGTAGGTGAGGAACTATTTCCAATCATTTTCTGTCAACTGACTTCTTTCAAATTAATCTTTCTCCCTTCTCCTTTCCCAACCATGTCTCCCTCTCTGTCTCTCTTCCAATGTCTCTTCCTCTCTCTCAACCTGTCTCCCATCACCACCCATATGTCTGTCTGTTTCTGTCTCTCCCTACTCTCCTACCACCTTATTGCTGACTAGGTTCCTCTATGACATGTAACCAAAATGCAAAATAAAAATGTGTCAATCACAAAAGATTGAATTTTTTTTCATAAAGGATGTGAAACACAGTTGATATAGTAGTTCAAGTCTCCCATGCTACTGCATGAATGTGGCTGCAAATGTGACTTAAGATAGCAACTGGAATTCCAGCAATTAAATCTGTATTTCAATCACCAGGAAGATGAAAGTGAAACAGTAAATGTCTTTTGCTTTTAACACTGTCTCCAGAAAACCCCATACACTCTACTCATGCATATTGCTGTGCTGCAGTTAGTCACATGCTCTCTTAGTTCATTACAAATTTACTCTAAAGTTGGAGGTTCAGTGACAATGCTCTGGAAGCAAAAGAACTCACCAAGAGTAGGACCGTGGAACCTAATGTTACTGAGACTATTACATTGGAGCTGTGCTCTGTGTGATTCTATGGGTACACATTCATACCTACATTCTCCAGACTGTCAAGCTGGAGCTGATTTCTGTGTCTGACTCTGAGGATACAACCAGATCACAGTTCATAACTCCCTGCATCAGGGTCACTATTGTCTACATATCCTGGTTCTACATATGTAAAGATCAGACTTGGCGACTCAAAGGCTCCATGAAAGGAGAGGACCTAGTAGTGACAGGCCCAAGTAGCTTTCAGAGCAGGAGGAGGCAGCACCAGTTCTTCAGGATCATATTGTCACAGTCTGTCTTTTGAGTACTGGCCTGGCTTAATTAGCTTCACCACAGCGAGGAGGTCAAGGCAGTAACACTATCCACACTGATAAAGTAAGAAACGAAAGAGGACTTGCAACTGGCCACAGAGCCAGGCATCAACAGCAATCTTGTCTTCTAGCTCTCCCCAACCTGTGCAGACCCTGTCTTCTGAGTCTGAGAGGAATCATTACACTAACACTTGTGGTTCAACTGCAAGAGAAGAACGTGTATAAGTTAGCACTTTCACAGGTAACAAATGTATTGAACAAATGTTCAAACTAGTTGATAAATAACACTTAATAATAATACAGTCCATGAAGACAAGTGGCCTACTTGTCTAAGAATTCCTAGGAGCGGCCTGCCAGATCTTCCAACATTAGGGGTGTGTGTGTGTGTGTGTGTGTGTGTGTGTTTGACAGAGCTCCATAAAGTCACAGAACTTATGGAATGAATCTCACTCTTTCTCTCTCTATATATTTATGCCTATATATGTAAATGAATTTATTGGAATGACATACAGGCTGAATTCCAACTATTCCAACAACAGCTGTGAATTGAAAACCCAAGAATCCAGTAGGTGCTTAATCCCATGAGGCTGTGTGTATCAGCTGGTCTTCTGTATAAGCTGGAATCCCAAAGAAGCAGGCTTCAGTGCATGTGCTGGCAAAGGGAGTGGAAGCAGGCAAAGAACAGACAAAGCTGTTCCTCTTCCATTATCCTTACATAGGCCTCCAACAGAAGTTACAGCCCAGATTAAAAGTGTGCCTCAAGATCTGGATTAAAGGCCTGTGTCCATCCAGATCAAAAGATTGTGTCATCCCACTTCAAGATCTGTATCAGAAGCCTGTGTCTTCCTGCCTCAAGATCTGGATCATGGGTGTGCTTTCTATTTCTGGATTGTCATTCATTCCAGATATAGTCAAGTTGACATTGGAGAATAGCAATTGCCATGGTGTGTGTGTGTGTGTGTGTGTACATGTTGCATGTAGGAACTTCATCTCTGAACACATAAAAGCAGGAAGCTGAAAGTGTATGCATTAGAAGATTAGCTTGCTAAGCTATGAGGAACAAGAAGGAGGAGGGCCCCCAATAGGGCTCTAGGCTCTGAGTCTTGAATTTGTATAAGTATCAGGGGACAGACAGTGAAGACAGGAGGACTCAGACCTGAGCCCTGCAGAACATACATAGCACATGCTTCTCAAGTTCCTGCAAGGCCATGTCTGTATAGAGGGTGATAGGCTGACAGGGATTAGATGCAGAGTATGGAAGTGGCAGCCAGGAAGAAAATAGTACAAGACATGAACTTTAAAGTCACAAATGCTAAGAATATCTTTAGACATGAATTTTAGAGTAACAGGAATAAAATTTTAAGAAACTGACATATTGAGAAATTGCAAGATGATTTTCATACTATGAAAAATATATAAGCATAAGCTTAGGAGATGAAAGCTGAAGTGAAAACTGAAGACACCATTATGATTTCAGAAATATTTCTGAGAAAGGAGCCATTGGTTAGGACAGGCAACAATCCATATAAGACTGCAGGTTTTCTGTAATTTTGGCACTGGAATGAGAAGAATAGCTTAAAAGATGGAGTTACTGATTTTGACTCAATTTCCAAAGGTTTGCATTTGTGTTTCTTTGAGTCTATGGTAAACTGGTGCATTAAGATGGGAGGGTGTCATGGAACAGAGCTTAGAGAGAGAGAGAAAGAATGTCTAGGTCTTCAACATTCCCCAAGGTCACACAAACAATCTAACTACCTTTCATTAGAAAGTACTGGATAGGGGAAGTGTTTTATAGATTCATTGAGAATTACTTTTAACTAACAACTTGAATTGTATTTCATTGTTTAGCTCTGAAATGTATAAATATTTACCATTATTTTCAAATTTACTTTCGCTGGTCCAACTGGATTTCTATATGCAGAAAAATAAAAATAGATCCATATTTATCACCCTGCACAAAACTAAAGTCCAAGTGGATCAAAGACCTCAACATAAAACCAGACACACTAAACTGGTTAGAAGAAAACGTAGGGAGGACTCTAGAACTCATTGGCACAGGAGACTACTCCCTGAACAGAACACCAACAGCACAGGCTTAGAGCAACAATAAATAAATGGGACCTCATGAGACTGAAAGCTTCTGTAAAGCAAAAGACACTGTCATCAAAACAAAATGACATCCTACAGACTGGGAAAGGATCTTTACCAAACCTACATCTGACAGAGGGCAATACCCAGTATATATAAAGAACTCAAGAAGTTAAAAAGCAACAAATGAAGTAATCCAATTAAAAATGGGGTATGGAACTAAAAAGGGAACTCTCTGTAGAGGATTGTAGAATGGCAGAAAAACACTTAAAGAAATTCTCAATGTCCTTAGCCTTCAGGGAGATGCAAATCAAAACGACCCTGAGATTTCACCCTACACCTGTCAGAATGGCTAAGATCAAAAGCTCAAGTGACAACACATGCTGGAGAGGTTGTGGAGAAAGGTGAACTCTCCTCCATTGCTGGTGGGATTGCAAACTGATACAACCACTCTGGAAATCAATTTGGTGCTTTCTTAGACAATTAGGAATATTTATTCCTCAAGACCCAGCTATACCACTCTTAGGCATATATCCAAAAGATATTCAAGTTCACAACAAGGACATTTGCTCAACCATATTCCTAGCAGCTTTATTCGTAATAGCCAAAACCTGGAAACAACCCAGATGTCCCTCAGTTGAGGAATGGATACAGAAATTGTGGTACTTTTACACAATGGAATACTACTCAGCAATTAAAAATGAGGAAATCACGAAATTCAAAGGCAAATGGTGGGACCGGGAGATGATCATCCTGAGTGAGGTATCCCAAAAGCAGAAAGAAACACTTGGTATATACTCACTTATATAGACCTATAGGATAGGATGAACATGCTGAAATCTGTATACCTAGAAAAGATAAGCAAGAAGGAGGACCCAGGGTGGGATGATCAATCCTCGCTTAGATGGACAAACGGGATAGACATTGAATGTAGGAGAAAACAAGCAACAGGACAGGAGCCTACCACAGAGCGCCTCTGAAAGACTCAAACTAACAATGAATCAAAGCTGATATTAAGACTAACAACGAAGCCATCGCCAGAGTTCAGGGAATCATATGAAAAAAGGGGAATTAGTAAGACTTGGGGAGAACAAGAGCTCCACAAAGAACAAACAGATTAGGGCACAGGGGTCTTCTATGAGACTGTTTCTCCAACCAAGGACCATATATGGATACAAACTATAACCCCTACTCGGATGTGGCCCATGGTAGCTCAGTACCCAACTGGGTACCCTAGTAAGGTACTACTAAGTACCTTAGTAAGGTACTTAGTACTTACTAAGGAACTTACTTACTAAGTAAGTTCATGACTATTTCGGTCATGAACTCAATGGCTGGCTTGTTGACCCCTCACCCCCAAGGGAGGAGCAGCCTAACTAGATCCCAGAAAATGACATTGCAGCCAGCCCTGAAGAGACATGATAAGCTAGGGTCATATGGAAGGGGGTGAGGTCCTCCCCTATCAGTGTACTTGGAGGGGGGCAGGGAGAAGATGAGGGAGGGATGGGGAGAGTGGGAGGGAATGAGGGAGGGGCTACGGCTGGGACACAAAGTATGTAACCTGTGATTAATATAAAAATAAATAAATTACTTATAAAAAACATGTAATAAGATTCAAAAAAGAAAGAAAGTACTGGATAAGGCTTCTATCACATCCTTTTAATATCTTGGATGGGTGGACATTTACTACATGAGTCTCTGGAAAACATTTCAATATCTCAACCATAACACACTAGTATCCGTATCTGCCCTTCGGAAAGCCATTCTGTGAGATGAAGCACACCTAAGAAAATATAAACATACTACCCCAATGAAGACATGGTGAATATGGGTAAAGGATGGAAGTTGAAAACTGCTGTTAAGAATGAAGCCCTGTGAGTAATGGGAGAGGCAGAGCAGTGTGGCTGTGTTCCTGATCTAAATGGAATTCCATAGGGCTGGGCTCACTTGAAAATATATGTTATAGTGTAGACTAAATATACTTATACTTAGGTATATGACAATACAGTCATTTTTTACATTAAAATTGCTGTTGGTCATGATTATAATACCAACCTATGGAAGCCTGAGGCAGGAAGAGTGTGAGGTAAAGGCCACATAGAAGATACTATCTCAACAACTCAAACCAACCAACTGAAAAGAACTAATATTGTTACTGTAAGAGAAAGAAATCTGCTTGTTTGAAACAGAGAGAAAAACTGAAATTAAAAAGAAAAAACATAAAAGAAGACCAGAATGTTCTGAAGAAAACATATACTGTCTATATCCTTACAAGTAACACTAGGAGAGACAGCTGTAGGAGACAGGCAAGTCAATGACTCTCAGTCAGATAGTTGTCACAACTGTGCATCAAGGCAGGAAATGCATCTCATTTTGCCATTAAAAATCTGTTTTTTATGATGACATGTGTATATTTAAAATGTGTTATATATTTATTTAAATGATTTTAAATGCCTTCAGTACATTTCAAATAAAAGCCACTATGGAAATATGAAGAATTATCCATTTTCATGTAGTTTGAAAAAAAGACTCCTTTATTTGGATTTATTAGAAATATCTGATTGCATTAAAAGTCAGCAACTAAATGTTTTAAAAGAGTTAATTTTAAAAATCACCGAAAGGGAGCAAGGTGGCTCAACTGGAAGATACTGGACATGCAAATCAGAGAACCTGAGTTCAATTCTTACATCCCATGGAGGAATGGGAAAATGAACTCCTGGAGTTATCCTCTGTCCACCACAGAGGCATGTATTCTTACACTACATACACACACTAATAATAATAATAATAATAATAATAATAATAATAATAATAATATAAACACTAATAATTAAGTTAAATCTTTCAAAGTATTCAGTTAGGGCAAGAAAAAATACCAGCTGTCTTCTTTCTAATTTAATTATAACTATTACACAACTAGCAGGTATAATCAATTTTCCTCATTTTAATTTCTTCAAATGACAATTATAAAAGGTTCAAGGTGTCACTTTTCAGACTTTACATCTTATAGTTAGCATTGATTTTCTACTTGACAGAAGTTTTCACATAGGAGTTGAAGCTCCTGGATTGTTAGTGAGGAATGAGTGGAATATGTTGATGTGGGAAGGTCTACCTACAAGAGTTGGCACCTTCCCTGCCTAGGATCCTGGGTTCTATAACCTGGGATCCTGGAGACATTAAGCTGATCACTGTTATGGCTATATCCATCACTCTCTGTTTCTGATTTTATATATGATTTGATGGGATTCTTCAAGCTTTGACTTCTTAAATTCTGTGCCATGTAGGACATGAACTATTAGATAAATCCTATCTCCCTTTTATAACTTTAGGCAGAGAATTTTATCACAGGAATAGGAAAATAAAATAAGAACTCTAGATTCTTTTGTACTTTCTTTTGTTCAAGTGTCAACAGTATATTACCTCATTATCGTTAGTAATTGACTGATATGTAAAAGTAATCAAGATGATTTTGCTGTAGGAAGTTCAAAAGTTTAAAAATTATCCAACAAAGAATGAAGTTGCCTCTTACTCATTTTCCTCACATTCAGATTGTCTTTAAGATACTTATTTCTTATGTACCCTTCAAAATAGAACACGCACACATTATATATATATATAATTTAATTTACCATTTAAAAGTGTGGGTGTCAGTGGACAGAGGCAGAGCTTTCCAGGGCCATTGACACAAAAGTGATCAAAGTGTGATTCATCCTCAACCCATCAGTTATGGGTAGAAATATCCTGGCCAGTTTCTCATACCTTCCATTGACATAATCAAGGGAACACTCCCCAGACAGGCAGAAAAGCAGCAAGACTGATTTGACCTGTAGCCTTACCCACACTCATGGCAGGTTTCATTAGCTTGAGAAGCAGCACTCACTCACATGCTTCTGGGCTGAGATTTTGATGTTCTTCCTCACTACCTAGGATCTGAAGGAACAATGCTCCAGGGTCCCTCTTAAATAGGGTGGACACATATTTTTTTTTTCTGTGCAAGTTGTTTTTTCACTCATCCCCTACACATTTTACATCACATTTATTCAGCTGCAAAATCCTCTTTGAGAACATATTATAAAAACTTGTCATTTTTTCTATGGCTATATTTATTCCACCTTGATGTACTATATTTAGGCATTAATTTTCAGTATTTTTAAAATTTTCAGTCTTAATTTATAAGAAAATGTGGGTATACACACCTTCAATTTAGGTTTTTATTTAGTAGATAAATATTTAGAGGGATAAAGTGTCAAATAATACATGTTTAATATTGCTCTACAGAATTAGACCTAGTTTTCTTTTCTTTTCTTTTTTTCTTTTTTGAGATCAGTATAAAGCTCTGCATGGGGGATTCATGATTCTCTGGATTCATGATTCTCTCTCCCAGGAGCTCCATTTTCCTGGCTCTACCACTGGAAACAGACACAAACTGTGTCATAAGCTCAGGCTAGCTTCACTCTACAAATTTTACTGTCTTTGGTGGTCATCCCATGGTACCAACTTTTCCAAAATCCTGGTGTCTCTACTACATCTGAGCTATGTCTTCACCAGAAGCCTCTCCTTGGCTCTCTTCATTGATTCTGCCCCTGCAACATGGTGCCAAACTTCAACTTGTCTCCATGAGCCCTTTTAATCTTGGAACTTCTTTTGTAACTGAGGTTGTGCCTTCATTAATGTCCTCTCTTGTCTTCTCACAGTGCCAATCCTCAGTTGATCTCCTGGACTCATTCATGCCTTCAAAACCAGTACCACAGTAGAGAATCTTACACAGTATCAAGTTGGACTGCAAGCCAAGTTACAGCCATGAACCCCTCTGGCCCACAGTTTCTGTCTGCTGATTTTCAAGAAAAACTTCCCAGAAGATTCTATCTTGGAGAGGCTAGTCTTTTCTGAATCCTAGCTAATTTTTCAGTACTAGTTGACTAGCAATAATTTTCCCAGCAAAGTAAGGGTTTCATTTCCATAACTCTAATCTTTTGTTAGTCACATCAGATTCTCCAGCCCCAAGTAACCAAAATTAAAGATTCTTAATTCAAAATAGTACATGAATAGCCCTGATACTGTCTTTGAGGGAGTATCAAACTTTCTCCTGAAACTTCAAAAACCATCATCTGCATTGATCTCAGCATTATCTTCTATGTTCCCAGAGAAGGCTATTAATAATTGAGCACCATTTTTTTAAGCTCAAAGTTTCAAGTCCATACTACCAAAAGCAATATGGTCAGGCCTGCCAAAGAACTCTTTGATGGACCTGGTATCAATTTCTGTCACAATTATGGTTTCTATTGCTATGAAAAAAACACCATGACTGAAAGAAACTTGGGAAGAAAGGGTTTAGTTGGTTTACAGCGGTAGCCCAAAATGGAAAAAGTTCAGGGTGGAAAAGCAAGGTAGGAACTGAAGCAGAGACCAGGGAGTGATATTGTAGTGCCCTGCTCACCCTGGCTTGTCAGCTTGTTTTTTTTTTTTTTTTTTCACAGACGCCAGGACCTCATGCCCAGTCTAGACCCTTCTATGTTAATCAATAATTTCAAAAATGCATGGTAGGTTTTCAACCAGGCCAATCTTACAATTTTTTTTTCAGTCTTCTCAGCTATGTGTTCGTGTCAGTTTGACAGCAGCCAAATAGGACAAGGTCTCACAATGAGAATGAAGATCCAACATGAGTTTCAGGGGAGACAAACCATATTCAAACTCTACAAGTGTATTGAATTATGTTTTTATCTAAAAGTCTAAAAGTTACTCTAGCTTTAATAAATAAGTTTTCATTAATTCTTCAAGAGTTATATTTCAGAAAAGTACTCTGAAATAAAACATGTGAAACTAATGGCTTATAAAATAACAAAGAGAGGATATTGTATAACACAGTAGGTCTGGAGAGCACAGGTGTGCCACATGAATCTACTGTGTCTCACCTTCTAACAAACAAACAAAAAACAAACTTAAAACCACCTGTGAGCACAGCTCAGCTCCTTCTGTGATACATGCTATTATTTACACACAGTTCCTACTGGTATTTCTTTTCCTTAGAAAGTTAAGTGTGTGCTGTAAAAATCAGATTGTTGAGCTTTCTTGAGTTCTACCCAGTGTGACTACTTTATAAAAGCCAACCTGTTTTATTTCAATGCTCTACAAATGCCTCATACGAGATACTATTATGTGCATTGGAATATTGTCTATACTTACTGTAATATACTTTAGGAAGCATATGATACACACATACACAGGTAATTTATGTTACATATGTGTTTTCTTGTGGACTACTCTATCTTCATTTCTCTTTGCATTTTGTCAATAATACTAGAACTAGCTGTGATGACCAAGCCAGCCTTGAATTCACAGAAATCCACCTGTCTCTGCCTCCCAAGTGTTGGGATAAAAGGTGTGAGCCACCTCTGTCCAGCCGTACTTCATATGTATATATACTATTTTTGGAGTGTTGACTGATTTATTCCTTTATATATAATTTTTTACTTTCAGTACACTAGCAAAGACATTACTTACATGAGAGCAGAACTGATGAGAAAGAAAAAAAAATATAGTAGCTGACATATGCTGCCACCTCATAGCTGGAAAAGTTCTCTCAACTTTTAGGAAATGCAAATCAGGTAAAATCAAATGGATGTAATGCAAAAGAATTCAGGACTAGTTAGTATGAAGTAGACTTGAAGTTGTAATAGGTAATGTAGACTTCACATACGAGAGTTAAGCTGAAGAGAAACACTCAGAGCACACCTAGAACGTGGAGGAAGAATCACCAGTTATTATCCCTTAATAATAATCATGAGAAGGATTTTCTTGGGGTCTAAAGTTACTACATTCAAAGTGCCCTTAAACAACAACAACAAATGCTGAATGGTTCCTGAAGGGCAGGAGACAGGATTTCTACTGACAAGATAAAGTCTAGCTATTTATGCTGTAAGGAAGCCAGGCGTCTTCACTGTAAACAGAGTCAAGTTCTGACTCCCAGAAAGCATCTGCAAAAGGAAATATCTATGACCCAATTTCATATACTTAATTTCCTGATTGAGGGGATCATGGCTATTTTAACACAAAATAGCTATACATGAAAGGAATACAATATGTATGTCACCATCTTGCATAGAAAATGTCAATTGTGCTGCAATTCCTGTTTCTCTGAGAGAAGCAGACTTCAAGGTGTTGGTTCCTTTCCCTTTATTTCCCTGGCTTTCCAGCCTACCTTAGCACAATTTCATGCTCTCTTTTTAGGTGTTCTAGAAAAAAAGTTTGTGTTTATTTTTATATTTAAAATCTTTTTACCTGTTCATTGACTTCATTAAGTATGCTCTGTAAAATGTATAATATTTGACTATTGTAGAGAAGTTTTGTGATTTGTCTACTGAAGTCAACATTATTAACATTATTGAGTATATTTGTTGGGTGTTCATCTTTGAGTTTAAAGGTCCTCTCCCTACATAAAATATTAATTTCTCTTCAGTTATGTTATTTGTACATACTTTCTTCTTTTCTCTAGGCTGCTTTAGCTATTTTAAATAAAAAATATTTTAGTTGTTGAAATATATTTAGAATTACTAAACTTTTTTACTGATTGCAATAATTTATATAATATCCAATGTAACTGAACATTAATGTATTCAGTTAATATATGACTAAGCAGACAAAGGTAATCTATTTGGATTCCAGAGATAAGTTTTTTAACAAATTATGTTGTATAATTTTCATATAACTATTTGGTTTATAACTATAACAAAATATTAAATATGTAACAATCGAATTTTATGTAAGTTTTATAATTATTTCCTTTGTTTCCTGATAATTTTCTTCAAGTAACTTAATATCATGTCTTAAATATATAATACTATTTGAAGAGTCTATACACTGTCATTTGAAAGCTCACCCGCACTCCATACATTTGACCTGAGACTGTCTTTTCTTTTAGTTTGAATATAAAGTGACAGAACTTATTCACAGAGCTTACATTAATAGATGAGAAGGAGATAATATAAGGCTCAGTTATTTTTAACTTGACAGGTCCTTCAGCAGAAAAGAATACATTAAGAAATCACAGTTCACAATGCAAACCATTGAGGAATTTATTAGAGAGTTTTTCTTCTACTTCATGATATGTAAAAGTTAGTGCTGAGGGACAAAGATTATAATTTAGCAAATCTGAGAATATTTAGCATGTGAAAATGAATAAAGGAGAAGATAATATTACTTATCATGGACTCAAATGCATCTTGTTATAAAACTCATTAACTGCTTACAGTGCTTTGGTATAACTGATATGTTGAAACTTTCTGCCTTATGCCTGGCATATCATGACATTAAATTCCTCCATACAAATGATCTTTTTCTTTTTATTTTTAAGCCTCATTCATCAGTTTGTTCAGGTCTTTCAAGGGAAAAGACCCCCAATTTAATCATTATTGGAGAAATACAACGTACAGCTGCCCAATCAGGAGCAGAAGTGCCCGAGGCCTCCCTTGTTGAAGAGACTTCTTTTACTAGTGAGGAAGTTTGACAGCCCAAGGCTTCAGTGTTTCCTTAATGTTTGGGACTGCTTGTCTCTAGCAATGCACTAGTAAAATTAATTCACAGTGAATTCAAGATTAATTTATAGCATTGCAGTATGACCCACTTTCCAGTGAATGTGGAGCAGACTAATACAAATGAACAAGGGATGTTGAAATGGTCCTGAGAGCACAGAGAAGAAACCAAAAAGTAAAACAAACAACAAACTGGTCAACACTAATGAAAGTTGGTGACAAAAAATAAATGGATGGTATTTGGACCAAATCAACTTCCCCTTTGAACCCCTCAGCTTACGAGTTGGGGAAACATCATCAAAGTTTCCCCAAAGCCAGGCAGACCCTCTCAAACATCCTGTAGAGGCTTTCTTCCCAGAAAGAACAGGATTTCACAGTCTCTAAGCTTGCTTTCTTATATGATTTATAGAGGCTAAATCAGGGAAATGCAGTGAGGGGTTGAGATCCCTTTCTTGTGCTCTCCCCATACTCACGGGACTCAGTTTTGTTTGCATGCAGACTGCTGAACCTACTGAGACCCTAACAGCTCTTCTACTGGATTAGAACAGAGAAGTTCAGTATAAGTATAGGGAAGCTAAGAGGACCTAAGGCTGTGTAACACCTTTTGTCCTGATACAGCAATTCTTGCTGACTCTTGGAGCACAGCAACAACCAAACAAGGTAACTATGTCCCCAATTCTAGCTCAAGAGCTCTGAAGCAAAGATGTTTATATCAAGATGGGAACCTAAACACAAATCAGCTCCAAGTCTGTTTGCACTGTCAACTCAGCACTTCAAATTTAATACTGTTGTGAAAAAATAGTGGAGGTGGTAGTTACAGGCAATTAGTAGAAACTGCATTTGCCAAAGGAAGCTTAAGCTTAGGGTGGTCCTTTGGAGGAAACTGGGGATTAGAGAGTAAGGCAGTTCAGGGAGGTCTATTGAGCTCATTGCCCCCCCCTTTTTTTTGGTTTTGTTTTGTTTTTGTTTGTTTGATTGTTTTGATTTTAAGTTCTTTTTTTAATTGATTTTTATTAAGGACACCTTATTTATTATGTATCTCAGCTGTAACTCCCTCCTCCAACCCCTCCCAACCCCACCCTCGCTTCTTCTTCTTCTCTTATGTCTCTACCCCATTCCAATGACAATCTGACCCTAGCCTATCAGGTCTCATCAGTACTAGCTTCACTGTCTTCCTCTATGGAGTGGTAAGGCTGCTCCCCCTTCATGTGTAAGTGATCAAAGAGCCAGTCCATGAGTTCATGTCAGAGATGGTCCTATTCTTATTATTGGGGAACCTTCTTGGACACTGAGCTGCCATGGGCTACATCTGTGCAGGGGTTCTAGGTTATCTCCTTGCATGGTCCTTGTTTGGAATATCAGTCTCACACAAAACAACCCAGATGTCCCTCAGTTGAGAAATGGATACAGAAATTGTGGTACTTTTACACAATGGAATGCTACTCAGCAATTAAAAAGGAGAAAATCATGAAATTCGCAGGCCAATGGTGGGACCTGGAAATGATCATCCTAAGTGAGGTATCCCAAAAGCAGAAAGAAACATATGGTATAGACTCAGTTATATAGACCTATAGGATAGGAATGTCATGCTGAAATTTACACACCTGGGGAAGATAAACAAGAAGGAGGACCCAGATCAATGCTTGTTTAGATGAACAAATGGGATGGACATAGAATGGAGGATAAAACAAGCAACAGGACAGGAGCATACCAAAGAGGATCTCTGAAAGAATCAATATAGCAATGTATCAAAGCAGATATTAAGACTCACAACCAAGCCTTTGGCAGAGGGCGGGAAGTAATAATAAAAATAGAAGTTAGTGAGACTTGGGGAGAACAAGAGCTCCACAAAGACCAAACTGAGCAGGGCACAGGGGTCTTATACGAGACAGTTTCTCCAACCAACGACGATGTATGGATATGGCCTAGAACCCCCGCTCAGATGTGGCCCATGGTAGCTTGCTGTCCAACTGAAGACCCTAGTAAGGGAAACAGGGACTGTTTCAGTCATGAACTCCATGGCTGGCTCTTTGACCCTCCCCCATACACGCCAGGGAGTAACAGCCTGGCTAGATCCCAGGGGAGGACATTGCAGCCAGCCCTGAGGAGACAAGATGATCAGGGTTTGGATGGAAGGGGAGGAGGTCCTCCCCCATTGGTGGACTTGGAGTGGGCAGGGAGGAGATGAGGGAGGGACGAGGGACGGGGTGAGTGGGAGGAAATGAGGGAGGGGGCTACGCCCTGGATGCAAAGTACCTAACCTGTGATTGATATAAAAATAAATAAATTACATTAATAAATAAAAAAACAAGGAAATCATGAAATTTTCAGGCAAATGATAGGATATAGAAAAGATCATCCTGAGTAAAGTATCCCAGAAGCAGAAAGACACACATGCTATATAATCACTTATAAGTGGATATTAGACATACAATATAGGATAATCATACTAAAATCTATACATCTAAGGAAGATAATCAAGAAGGAGGACTCTGGGTAAGATGCTCAAACTTCATTCAGAAAGGCAAATGGGAGGGACATCTGAAGAAGTTAAAAAAAGGAAACAGGATAAGAGTCTAACCACAGAGGGCCTCTGAAAAACTCTACCCAGCAGGGTATCAAAGCAGATGCTGAGACTCACAGCTGAACTTTGGGCAGAGTACAGGGAATCTTATGAAATAAGAGGGAAATAGAACAACCTGGAGGGGACAGGAGCTCCCACAAGAAAAGCAACAAAACCAAAAAAAAAAAAAGGGGGGGGGGGTTATTAATGTCTTACTCAAGTTCAAATCTCCAACTTCTGAATCAACCATTTCTCTCTGACTTGATAAACAAGTATTAGGCTTTGGCCAAGAAGGAAGACTGTAATGTGAAACAACTTCTTGTTGTCTTTTTTCCCCCTCCCATTAATGAAATAACTTTTAATGGCCAAACTGTGTAGTTGTACTTTTCTTTTTTTCCCAGCTGTTGAGACTATTCTATGCCACATGGATTTACTGTAACATTTTGAAAAGGAATAAATGTACCAAAAAAGTGCTAAGAAAAAAATAATTTTTAAATTTCTTTTTAAATATCTTTAATTATTTTAATTTTTATCAGTTATACTTTATTCACTTATTATCCCACCTGTACCTCCCTCCTTCCTCCCCTCCCAATCCTACCCTCCCTCTCTTTTCCCAGCCTGTGCCCCTCCCCCAATCAACTGATAAGGGAGGTCTTCCTCCCCTTCCCTCTGACCCTAGTCTATCAGGTTTCATCAGGAGTGGCTACATTGTCTTCCTCTGTGGCCTGGTAAGGCTGTTCCCCCCCTCAGGAGGAAGTAATCAAAGAATAGGCTAATCATTTCCTGTCAGAAACAGCCTCTGTCCCCATTACTATGGAACTGCCTTGGGGTACCTCTGTCCAGGGTTCCTAAGCCATCTCCATGAGTGGTCCTTGGCTGGAGTATCAGTCCCAGAAAAGACCCCTGTGCCCATACTTTTTGGATCTGTTGCTCTACTTTTGGAGCTCCTGTCCTCTCCAGGTCTTACTATCTTTCATAAGATTCCCTGCACTCAGCCCAAAGGTTGGCTATGAGTCTCAGCATCTGCCTCTATACCTTGCAGGGTAAAGCCTTTCTGTGGCCCTCTGTGGTTGGCTCCTGTAATATTCCCTGTTTTCTCCCTCCTCCAAAGTCCATCCTCTGTTCATTTCTGAATGGGGACTGAACATCTTAGCCAGAGTCCTCCTTCTTGATTACCTTCCATAGGTGGACAGATTTTAGTATGTTTATCCTATGTTATATGTCTAATATCCACTTATGAGTGAGTATATGCCCTGTGTGTCTTTCGGCTTCTGAGATACCTCACTCAGGTTGATCTTTTTCAGTTCCCACGATTTACCTGCAAATTTCATGATTTCCTTTTTTTTTTTATCGCTGAGTAATATTCCATTGTGTAGATGTACCACAATTACAATTTCTGTATCCATTCCTCCACTGAGGGGCATCTGAGCTGTTTCCAGCTTCTGGCTATTACAAATAAAGCTGCTACAGACATGGTTGAGCAGATGTCCTTGTTGTATACTTGACTGTACTTTGTATATATGCCTAGGAGTGGTATAGCTGGATCTTGAGGAAGTGCTATTCCTAATTTCTGAAAAAGCGCAGGATTGATTTCCAAGTGGCTGTACAATTTTATATTCCCACCAGAAATGGAGGAGGGTTCCCTTTCTCCACATTCTCTCCAGCATATTATTTCACTTGAGTTATTCATCTTAGCCATTCTGATGGGTATGAGGTGAAATCTCAGGGTTGTTTTGATTTGTTTTTCCCTCATGACTAAGGACATTGAAAATTTCTTTAAGTGTTTCTCTGCCGATCCATATTCCTCTAATGAGAATTCTCTGTTCAGCTCTGTACCTCATTTTTCTTTTTCTTTTTTTTAATTTATTTATTTTTATCTCAATCACAGGTTAGGTACTTTGAAACCCAGGCGTAGCACCCTCCCCCATTCCCTCCTACCCTCCCACTCCCTCCCTCATCTCCTTCTTCCCCGCCCCATCCAAGTCCACCAACAGGGGAGGGCCTCCTTCCCTTCCATCCAACCCCAGCTTATCCTGTCTCCTCAGGGCTGGCTGCAAAGTCCTCCCCTGGGATCTAGCCAGTCTGTCACTCCCCGGCTTATATGGGGGAGGGTCAAAGAGTCAGCCATCAAGATCATGACTGAAA
>CM053754.1:6291876-6311905 GCA_028658305.1 Pachyuromys duprasi
CTTGTATTTGGGGCATATATGTTCAGGATTGTGATGTCTTCCTGGTGGAATTTTCCCTTTATGAAAATGAAGTGTCCTTCCCCATATCTTTTAAATGAATTTTGGTTGAAATTATTAGATATTAGAATGGCTACTCCTGGTTTCTTCCTGGGACAATTTACTTGGAAAACAGTCTTCCAGCCCTTTACCTTCAGGTAATGTCTATCTACGTGACTTAGGTGTGTTTCTTGTATGCAACAGATTGTTGGGTATTGTTTATTCATCCATTCTGTTAGTCTGTGTCTTTTTATTGGAAAATTTAATCCATTCATGTTGAGAGAGATTAATGACTAGTGACTATTTGATCCTTTGATTTTGTTGTTGGCTGTGGCAGTGTGTTTGTGTGTTTGGCTTCTTTTTGTTTCACTGTAGTGAGATTATTTATTTCCTATGTTTTTTTGAAAGTAGTTAGGTTTCTTAGGTTGTATTTTTCCTTCTAGTAACTTTTGTAATGTTGGATTTGAGTGTAGGTATTGTTGAAATTTGTTTTTGTCATTGAAAATATTTTCTTTTTCTCCCTCTATAAGGACTAGAGTTTTTCTGGGTATTTTGCTCAAAAAAAAAAAAAATCATGAGAGACCTCTGAAATAATTTCCTCCAAAGACATAGTGATGCTATATTCAAAAACAGTACAGAATATGAGATTTACAAGATATGAAGTTTAAGAACATCCTTGTAAATAAAATACCCATTAGATATCATGCAGACACAGTACCCAACTGCAGGATAATGCTCATGTTCCTCAAGGATTCATGGAGCATCTCACACATAGACTATAAACTGGGTCTCTATCAGTGTTTTGAACTACATTGTTTGTTTCAGCTTATTTGCCATGCTTTATTGCTGAAGGTTGAATTTTTATACATTTTTTATTTGGTTTCTATTCCTATGAGAAGCATCATGTGCAAAAGAAACTTGAGGAAAAATATTTTTTGGCTTATAGGTTATAGTTCACTGTTGAGAGAAGTCAGAACATGAACTTGAGGCAGGATCCTGGAGGCAAGAACTGAAACAATAGCCATAGAGGGATGTCACTTACTAGATTGCTCCCCCTGGTCCACTCTGTTTGCTTTCTTATAAAACATAAGATTACATTTTCAGAGATACAGTGCCCGTAGTGGGCTGGACCCGCTCACAAAAATCATGAATCAAGAAGATATTCCACAGACTTGCCTGTAAGCCCATCTGATAAAGTCATTTTCTCAGTTTGGGTTCTTTCTCCATCTCCCTACATGACGTTGGCTTGCATCAAGATTATAAAAGAAAAACAAAATCTAACTATGACATATATCCTTGACAATAATAATGTCTGGCGCTGCTGGACTTCTTTCCCACTGGTCTCTATATTCTTTGAAGAGGGGAATAATCTGTTTTAAAAGAAATAAAAACCTGTGATAACTGAAGAATTATTTGCTCATAGCATGTCCACATTTTATAACATACCATAGGATCCCCTTGTATCCTGCATCCCCAGGAAACACCCAGTAATATCTGCCAGAAAATGTCCCTCCTTACCAGGCAGTTACAGCATAAAAGGAAACATGCTGTCAATAAATATTTTATTTCTCACACTTTGAGAACAGTGAATGGACTCCCAATTTTTGCATTGAAAATTTGAACTTCGTTTGAAAGATTTTTCTTTCTTTCCTGTTTTTCTTACAGATACAGATTTTACTTATTTTGAGAATTATCTCTATTTTATTTTTATATTTATCATTTCAATTATTTTTTCTATTAAAGTTGTTTTAAGGAGTCTCAAAATTATGTGACATATTTTGGTCGAGTTGTTTTTATTAAAATATTGATTACAAAATCTAGTAACTTAAAATCTCTCTTCTCTTATTCTCTCTCTCTCTCTCTCTCTCTCTCTCTGTCACACACACACATACACACAAACGATCCACAAAACATTTTTCTTTCCTTTTTTTCTGTAAGTTTTATGATGCATTGTTATGCTTTTTTACCTGTGCTATAAGTTAAACATAAGTGTCCAGTTGAGAAGAACATCTATCTCGGAGACCTTTCCCCCAATACTGATTAAGATTTGTGTGACAGGATTTAGGAATAATATTCCTTTGGCCTTCTGAGCTAATTGTGTAGACTTCATGTCCTTGAAAATCCAACAGCTTTCTTGTCCCTGGTTTTGATGACACCCACAACAAATGTTTGCTTCGTGTCACAAATAGCAAAATGACTCAGAAGGTAGTCTGAGAAACACAGGGGGCTTGATTGGAATTATTGAAATGACACCAACAATGTCTGTATCATGAAGCTTCAAGGATCTGGCCGCATCCTCCAGCTTCTTCATAGGATGAAAATAAATGTTTACCATAAGCTCAGCAAATTTGCAAGATACAGGTGTTAAATAACTGCACAGGGGCATAGCCAAGAGCTGTGTAACAAAGGAGTATGGAAGCATGACCAGCAAAAATATACCCTTCCTCATTGGGGACAATCACCTGAGTGGTGAAGCCATCTGCTTCTGTTGGTGGGTCATTTTGCTGTTACTAGAAGTATTGACACATTAAATAGGCATGTTCTTTACATTGAAGCCCATATTGTCCCTCAAAGAAATGCTTCGCTCAAGGCCTGACAGTGCATTTCAAAAACTTTTCAGCAACTGTGACACTGACTGTAACAAAAGTAATTACCATGCTATGTTTCAGAACACCAGCTTTCACTTGGTTCACAGGAACTGTAACAATACCTCCAACTTATAGACAACCTGGAGGGAGAAATATAAAGGCTGGCCAGCTGGACAAGGGATGCTAGCATACAATAGCTTGCTTCTAACCTTGTGCATCATGAACAGTGCCATCTTACAGTTGACTTCCCATTCCTTGATCTAAGAGTTGTTAATATTGGGCTTCATTTGTCATCATTCTAAACAAAAATTGACACACATGCTATTTGTGCTAGTTTTTCTTTGTAGTTAGTTTTTCTATGTAGTTTTTCTTTCTAAATGTAGTTTTTGAGAATGTTATATATGAGTACAATATTTACATTTTTGCCTCATTTCTATCCTCTCTCTAACTCCCCCTTCCCTCTCCAGCTCAAATTCATGACCACTATCATTAACAAAACAACCTATGTGTACTCACCCAGACTATGTAGAGTTGTAATCCGATGATATGCTCACCTTTTGTTTTTCAAAAGTATTAATGTTGAAAATGATGTCTGAATAGCCTCAGTTTGGCTGCTATTTGTGATCTTCCAATTTAAAATTGCCTTCATGTAAAGAACAAGATTAGTATATAATTTAATAATCTCCATATCTTTTTGAGATAAAATTTTAATACTAGTGTGTTTTATTTAATCCTATTGTTGTAACAAATATATAAAACACTATGTGATAACAGACACATTTTCAAAAGTAGGATAGTTTCAGTTTTTCTACTTGCTTTATGAATAATGTATTTTATATTTATCTCAGAGAGTTTCAGTGAAAATGTTCAAGTTGGTGGGTTTTTATAGTCCTCCATGTTTTCCTGCTTATATCAATGAAAATCTACTGGAATGGAAATGATATTTTTAAACAGGAGTGGTTTGAAAGCCAGAAACTTCTGAGGGAGAGAACTGGCTCCTCAGGCCAGGAAATAGGAAATTGGAAAACAAGCAGGCCAGTCCCAACTACATGAACTAGAGTCAATACTTCAGTATTCAATATTCTTTTTGTTGTTGTTGTTTTTATTGTTTTTCTGTATTTGGTTATTTGCTTGTTTGTTTTCACTTTCTTTTTATCTTTGTTTTATTTATATTAATCACAGGTTATGTACTTTGTATCCCAGCCATAGCCCCCTCCCGCATCCCCTCCCTATCCTCCCCTTCCCTACCTCATCTCCTCCCTGCCCCTTTCCAAGTCCACTGATAGGGGAGGACCTCCTCCCCTTCCATATAACCCTAGTTTATCAGGTCTTTTTAGGACTGGCTGCAATGTCCTCTTCTGTGGCCTAGCAAGACTGCTCTTCCCTTGGGGGTGGGGGATCGAAGAACCAGCCATTGAGTTTATGTCTGAAATAGTCCCTGTTCCTCTTACTAGGGTACCCACTTGGATACTGAGCTACCATTTGCTACATCCTAGAGCAGGGGTTCTAAGTTATAACCATACATGGTTCTTGGTTGGAAAAACAGTCTCATAAAAGAGCCCTGTGCCCTGATATATTTGGTCCTTGTGGAGCTCCAGTCATCTTCATGGAGGTTGGAACTTCTCTTCCAGGTACTGAATAAGCTGTATCTGTGTGTACAGAAGCAGTGAAGTCTATTAATATATAGTATATATAGTATGTTTGCATTATGCATACATCATCAGATAGCTAGATTGAAGAAGTGAAAGGGTTCAGTGGCCAAAGAAAAAACAAGACAGACAGAGCAGTGGGCAGCTTAAAGTTGTTATCACTGTAGTCACTTGCACCTTAATGTAGCTTTAGTCAAATACTTGGGAATTTCTTTTCATATTTGAAATAATCTGAAACCTCAGTACATTTTAATATGTAAACTATAATAAACAGAAACGGGCTTTTAAAGGCTTAATGATACTTAAGCTAATTATTTAGAAGTGCAAATTTCACCATTTATTCAAGATTATCAAGCCTCCAGGAATGACTCATTGGAATGCTCTATGTGTAATGCTGTTTAAATGCAATAACTTGAAAGTGTTCAATGAAATATGGTCTCCTTCCTTTGCAATCTATAATTAAAATATCAATTTTATCTCAGCAATCTATGTAAATTTACACTTAGAATGAGCAAATTAAGTTTTTATTATAACCTAAAGTATTTATTGTTCTCTTTTATGTTTGGGCGTTTTCAAGGGGAGGAGAAAGTATTGGTCCAGAAAAGCTTTGGGAAAACAACCTTGTAATTGATACTAATGTTACAACTGTGGCATTCTCCTGTGACCTGCAGATGGTTACTCAAAACCACCACAATATCATATGCAAGACAGCTTGCTTAAACATAGGAAATCCAGTAGGACTAAGAGGGGATATGCTTTCTATCTGGTCATTACGGTCATGTTATGAAGGTATCATTTGAGGAAAATGTGTTATTATGAATTACACATGACTAGTAAGAGAGAAAAATCAGCCCAGGATTTCAAAGTTACCCAATCTCCACACTCAGAAATACTTTACTAGTCATGGCAGCTGGGCAAACTCATTAAACATTCCTGGAACTGAGCCTCACTTTGCTTTCATTACCAGTGCTGTGACACAGCCTCCTGGGCTGCCTAGGAGAACTGTCCAAGGAAGGATTTTTTGGCACTCATTTTTTATAAACTTGTATTTTTTTTTTTGTGATAACAAATGTTGTAAAACACAAGATGGTTTTCATTCCCACATTGGAGCATTTGCCAGTGTGATGGGATGGGGTTGGAAGGATAAAATTTATGTTTGGTGAAAACTGCATATTTTAGGAAGATGCTTTACATGCTCGTGTTCCTCCTACTCTTCACTGCTGATTTCCAGCAGCACTACTGCCAAATCTCTCTTCTCCAGTGGAGTCTGAATGTGGATGGAATGAGAGCAAGACCTTCAAGAAAGACAAGATCATTTTCAATAGTGAATCAGTAATTCCTGGAAAGCCAACGAATTTGGAGATAGATCATTTCTATGTATAGTGTTTCAAAAGTTGACTTCCATCCACAAAAGAAAAAGAAATTAACTGAATAGTATGATAAAGTCTCATTAGCAGTGATTGCATTGTCTTCCTCTGTGTTCTGACAAGGCTGCAACCCACCAAGGGGGGAGGTGATCAGACAGCTTGCCACTCAGTTCGTGCCAGAGAAAGCCCCTGATCCCCTTACTAGGGACCCCACTAGGATATGGAATCGATGGGCTGCATCTGAGCCAGGGTTTTAGGTCCTCTCCACGCATTGTCCTTGGTTGGGGTATCAGTCTCTTCTGGGAACACAGGACTCAGTTTTTTAGGCTCTGTTGGTCTCCTTTTGGAGCTCCTGTCCCCTCTAGCTCTTTCTATCTCTCCCTTCTTTCAAAAAAGTCCATGTCCTCTACCCAAAATTTGGCTATGAGTCTCAGTCTATGCTTCTGTACTTTGATCAGTAGAGTCTTTTAGAGGCCTTCTGTGGTAGGTGCGGTCCTGTTCCCTGTCTTTTCCTTCTTTTGATGTCTATCAATTTTTTCCTTCTGAATGAGGATTGAGCATCTTCTCTGGGGTCTTCCTTGTTTAGTTTCTTTAGGAATATAGATTAGGAAGACAATGCAACCAGTCCTGATGAGACCTGATAAGCTGGGATCAAACAGAAGGGGAGGAGGACCTTTCCTGTCAGTGGTCTAGGAGAAGGGAATAGGGGGAGAAGAAGGAGGGAGGGTGGGATTGGGAGGAAATGAGGGAGGAGACCACAGCCAGAATACAAATTTAATAAATTGTAATAAATGATAATAATAATAATAATAAATACCCTCTTTAAAAAGAATATGATTAAATGCTTATATAAACTTAAAGATAAGTAAAGATTCAGTTACTTCCAGACTCATTCAATTCTGAAGTCCATGCCCTTGGCAGTGAAACTAACATACCTTGCTTTCCTTTCTCCACAAGTATCACCCCTTTCCTATGCAGCATCTCTTACCTCTCCTCCTTCAGACTTTCAAATGATGCAAATGTTAATCTTTTTCCCATGGAGTTGCTTTGAATTTAATTAACTTTTTCTTTTTAATTTTTTTTCTTCACAGTTTATTCATTATATATCCTGATTGAAGCCCCCTCCTTCAACTCTCCCCCATTCCCATCCTCCCTCCCTCTTCTCTTCATCCCCTTTTCATAGTCCACTGTAAGGGGGAGTTCTCTACTATTGCCATCTGCCCATAGCTTGTTAAGTCTCATCAGGACTGCCTGGATCCTCTTCCTCTATTGCATGGCAAGACTGTATCATCAGGAGTGAGGGATCAAAGAACTGTCATTTGAATTCATGATAGAGGCAGCTGCTGCTCCCCTCACACAGAGATACACAGGGAGATTGAGCTGCTAATTGGCCACATCTGAGCAGAGGATCTAGGTCCTCTCTATGCATGGTCCGCAATTGGTGCATCAGTCTCTGCAGGTCCCCTGGGTTCAGATCATTTAATTTTGTAACAAAACAACAACCTACAGACTAGGAAAAGATCTTCACCAACCCTACATCCAATACAGGTTATATATCCTACATCCAGATTATATAAAGAACTCAAGAAATTAGACACCAACAAGCCAAGCAATCCAATTTAAAAATGGGGTACACCTAAAGAAGCTAAGCAATAAGGAGCACTCTGGGAAAGATTCTCAATCCTCATTCAGAAAGGCAAACAGGATAGAAATCAGAAGAGGGAGAAAACAAGGAACAGGACAGGAGCCTACCACAGAGGGCCTCTGAAAGAGTCTACTCAGCAGGGTATCAAGGAAGATGCTGAGACTCACAGCCAAACTTTGGGCAGAGTTAGAGGAATCATATGAAAGAAGAGAAAGACAGAAAGAGCTGGAAGAGACAGGAGCTCCACAAAGAGAGCAACAGACCAAAAAATTTGGGCCCAGGGGTCTTTTCTGATATTGATACTCCACCCAAGGACCATGAATGGAGATAACCTAAAACCCCTGCACAGTTGTAGCTCATGGGACAACAGTATCCAAGTGGGTCCCTAGTAAGGGGAACAGGAGCTGTCTCTGACATGAACTCAGTGCCTGGCTCTTTGATCACCTCCTCCTGATGAGAAGGAGGAGGTGGCCTTACCAGGCCACAGAGGAAGACAGTGAAGCCAGTCCTGATTAGACCTGATAGACTAGGGTCAAAGGACTGGGATAGGGGAATGATGGAGAAGAAGGAAGGAAGGCGGGATTGTGGGGGCACGAAGGATGGGGCTACAGCTGGAATACAAAGTGAATAAATTGTAATAAATAAATAAATAAATAAATAAATATATATATATATATATATATATATATAAGAAAAAATGGGGCACAGAGCTAAGCAGAGAATTCTCAACTGAGAAATATAGAATGACAGAGAAACACTTAAAGATATGCTCAACATCCTTAGTCATTACGGAAATGCAAATCAAAACAACTCTGATATTCCATTTTACACTTATCAGAATGGTTAAGATCAAAAACTCAAGTAATAGCACATACAGGAGAGGATGTGGAGAAAGGGGAACCCCCTCCATTACCGGGGGCAGGGAGTGCAAACTTGTACAACCACTTTGGAAATCTGGCACTTTCTGAGATTAGCACTACCTCAAGGTCCAGCTATACCACTCCTGGGCACATACACAAAAGATGCCCGAACCGTTCAATAAGAACATTTGCTCAGCTATAATCATAGCAGCTTTACTTGTAATAGCCAGAATGAAAACAACCTAGATGTCCTTCAATGGGGGAATGGATACAGAAATTTTGGTACTTTTACGTGATGGAATACTACTCAGCTATTAAAAACAAGGAAATCATGAAATGTGCAGGGAAATGGATGAAACTAGATGAGATCATCCTGAGTGAGATAACCCAGAAACAGAAAGACAGGCATGGCATATACTCAATTATAAGAGGGTATTGGCTGCATAATATAGGATAGCCAGATCTCAGGGCCCAGAATTCAGCATCTGAATACTCGGAGCACCAGACCAATCCCCCAAAATCAGTAATCCTAGTTTGTACAAGATCTGATTATCTGGGTTAAAAAACAAAAACCTAAGAGCCACTTAAAGAAGAGTTAGTTATTTCATTTGCAATGTTGACAGAATGAAAGTTTTAAATAAATCATAAAAGAGATATGAGAATATAAAAATAAATACATTCATGGAGAAGAGTTGAGATAAGAAATGTTAGTGATAGTATTACTATTCTCTAAGGAGTATATAATCAAGGGATGTATAGATGTCTCTCTCACTTGCTTCAGTAGCTGAGGTCACATGCAGGAGGTCATGAGAGACTATGAGTTGCTAGATGGTGTGTTTCCTTATGTACAAAGTGTCTTATCCACTTCTAAAGCAACATCTTTAGAGTATCTCTAGACATTACATTGGCTATGGTTAACACCATATTTGCCATTCTGTGGAATCAAAAATTCATAAGGTAACTGGCAAATTGTATAAGCCTATCATAGTTATTTTATATACATACATGTATGTATGCATGTATATATGTATGTATACACAATTAAGAAAAAGCCATTAATTTGAGAAGAGAAGGAAATGAGAAGATTGAGAGGGAGGAAAGATATAGAAGAAATAATATATATATATATATATATATAGTATTTATACTGTGTTTAAACATGTAATTTTCAGAGAATAAATTAAATGTTGATATAGATAAAGATATGGATGATATAGACCAAAATATAGATGTGTAGCTATAGATATACAGCAGGGCATAGAAATGTAACTTCAGAAAGGCCTTGTTTATCTTTCTTTTATACATAATTTATTCCCCACCATTTCACTAAAAGAGTAGGTTTTGCCAAAGGCATTGTCCTATATAATCAATGTCACTATTTCTATATTGAATCACCATGACCAAAGAAACTTAGGATGCTGTCTTATTTATAGTTTCATTTGTTGTGAAGAAACAACATGACCATGGCAACTTTTAGAAAGGAAAACATTTAATTGGGGCTGGCTTGCACTTTCAGAAGTTTAGTCCATTACCATCATGGTTGGAAATATGGTGGCACACAGGCAGACCTGATTTTGAAAAATGCATTTGGATCTGCAGGCAGAACGAAGAGAATGTCATACTGAGTATGACTTTATCTGAGACCTCAAAGCTCAGCCCCTAGTAACACAACTCCTCCAACAAAGCTACACCTGCTCCAACAAGGCCAAACCTCCGATTAGTCCCATTCTCTGTGGCCAAGGATTCAAACACATGAGTCAATGGGATTAGGTATCATTCCTGTTCAAATCACCACAGACAGAAATCACCACAGGTTTATTTGGCTTGTACTTTCATATCACTGTTCATTACCAATGATTAGGACAGGAACTCAAACAAGGCAGCAACCTGGAGGCAAGAGTTGGTGCAGAAGGCAAAAATGGACTGAACACTCCTTTATCAATCATTAATTAATAAAATACCCTACAAGCTTTTCTACAGCCTGACCTTATAGAGGCACCTTCTAAATTGAGGTTCTCTTCTATTTTATGGTTCTAGCTTCTATCAGGTTGACATAAAACTATGCAGCACAGGCATTATATAATATAAAAAGTTGAGCAATAAACTAATGATTTATTAGCCTTGTCCAACCCTTTCCCAAATAAGTTTAAATTTTCACTTCATATAAATGTTAAATTTACTTTTCTTCAGCAAGTATTTGTGGAGTCTTTATGTGAGAGATCATCAAATACTAATAAATTCAGCTTTATTTACTTTTCAAACTCATCTTTCTTCAAAAATTCATATTTTAAATTTGGTATAAAGAAGTATTTATATTATAAATATATGCAGGACCTTATGTGAACCTTATATGCCATCAATTGAGAAAGTAAATTTGAATTTTTCTGACTGACCCAGAGCATGCACCATTCACTGGTATCCTTTAAGTTAATGATCCTGAGTCAATAAAATAAAACAGTGTTCACCAAACATTTATTCCTTACAACATTCTATGGCCCCTTTTTAAAATATTTATTTTATTTCTGTTAATTACAGTTTATTCAATTTGTATCCCAGATGAAGCCCCTCCTCCATCCCCTCCCAAACACACCCTCCCTCCCTCTTCTTCTCCTATGCCCCTCCCCTAGTCCAATGATAGGGAAGGTCCTCCTCCCCTTCCATCTGAACCTAGTCTATCAGGTCTCATCAGGACTCGTTTCATTGTCTTCTTTGTGGCCTGGTAAGGCTGCTCCTCTCCCCTCCCCCTCAGTTAGAGGTGATCAATGAGCCAGCCCATGAGTTCATTTCAGTGAAGATCCCTGTTCCTGTTACTAGGAACCTTCTTGGACACTGAGCTGCTTTGGGCCACTTCTGTGCAGGTGCTCTAAGTTATCTCCATGCATGGTCCTTGGTTGGAGTATCAGTCTCACAAAAAAACCCTGTGCCCAGATTTCTTGGTTCTGTTGCTCTCCTTGTGGAGCTCTTGTCTGCTCCAGGTCTTTCATCTCCCCTCTTCTTTCATAAGAGTCCCTGATCTTTGCCCAAAATTTGGTTATAAGTCTCAGCATCTGAGTTGATACCCTGCTGGGTAGAGTCTTTCAGAGGCCCTCTGTTGTAGGCTCTTGTCCTGTTCCCTGTATTCAATATCTTCTAATGCCCATCCACTTTGCCTTTCTGAATGAAGATTGAGCATCTTACCCAGGATCCTCACTTTTAATTAGCTTCCTTGGGTTTACAGATTTTAGTATGATTATCCTATATCATAGTCTAAAATACACTTTTAAGTGATTATATGCCATGTGTGTGTTTCTACTTCTGGGATATCTCACTGAGGATGCTACGGTTTGCCTGCAAATTTCATGATTTCCTTGTTTTTAATTGCTGAGTAGTATTCCAATGTGTAAATGTATAACAGTTTGTATATCCGTTCCTCAACTGAGGGACATCTGGGTTGCTTCCAGCTGCTGGCTATTTCAAATAATAGCTGCTATAAACATGGTTGAGCAAGTATCCTTGTTTTATACTTGAGCATCTTTTGGACATAATGCCTAGGAGTGGTCTAGCTGGATCTTGAGGAACTGCTATTCCTAGTTGTCTGAGAAAGCACCAGATTGATTTCCAAAGTGGTTGTACAAGTTTGCATTCCCTCCAGCAATGGGTGTGGAGAAAGGGGAACCCTGTGCCCCCCCTTTTAATTTCAACTTTGTCATGGTTAATTTGATAGCTGGAATTAAAGATAAATGAAGTTAGTTCATTTGGTACAGAGACTCACTGATACCCAGAGGTAGCTGGCAGAGAGAAGATTCTGATCCTTAAGGTTAGTGGGAGTTGTACTTTGCTCTTCCTCCGCCTCTCCACATCTCCATCAGAACATTATTTCTACATGGGAAATAACACTTTTGTGATTTTGCTGGGATGCCCAGCCTGTAGGGATTTTCGTGGTATCACAGAGAAGCATAATGGCAGAACATATCTTTGAACCCAGATTCACCAAATCCCCCTCGAAACATTACCTGAGGCATGAGAAAAATAAAGGGGACTTGCTTCCAAAATCAAAAGTGGAAATGTACCTGGTTAATCTGTAACCATAATCCTACCACATACCAAATATAATAAAAATTGGATCATAAATAATTATTGTTTTAAACAAATGTTAAACTATTATCACACAACAGAATAATGTGTAGCCAACTAAAATATTTTAGAAGTAAAAGATTTATTTAAAGATAATAAGCACATTAAAATTACGAAAAGACATACAGTATCCAACAAAAGTTAAAAATTAAAAGGGAAAGTACCCTTGCAAAATTTCAATATACTTGAAATTATTGTTCAAAAACCATAATTCTTTCTTCTTGCATCACAATAATGTTGTCAGTATCATGATAATGTTGTCAGTATCATCTTCTTCGGAAGCAAAGACACAATGAATGAGCCTTGTGCTCTGAACCCTTTGGTATCTATAGCTCTGAATGCATTTTATTTTTCTTTGGATGGAGCTTTCACTGTCATAGCTCATGACCCTGTGGTTCTTGGTATAAGTTATCACTGATATTGCCCCTTGGCAGGTTTGAGCAACAAAACAAGTTTGAGTTTCCATACATGGAAAGGCCCAGAAAAATGTGTGAATATGTACTTTTTCTCCCTTTTTAAGCCTATATCCTTCAAGAATAACAATAAATAAAATCACTTTTCAGTCATGGCTGGGTGGTTCCTAGCAGCTGTAATCAAGTCTCAGAGGCAGATCAGAACCATTTTGTATCAGTGGGATTCATTCCTCTGTCTGACTTTTGCTTTCAGTATGTCCATGGCACTTCAGTTTGACTTGTTTTAAAGAAGGGAACTACAAAATATTAAGTAAGTATATGTTTTCAATGAACATTCACAACATGATGGAAAGAATACTTACAGTCTACAATACCTGAACTGTGACACATACATTTTTGGATAGTCGGACTGTCAGCTTGATAGGCAACCTACTTTTACCCGAGTCAAGTCACTCTACTCAAACACTTAAGGACTGCTTGCAGACAGCCTCCTATGCGGCAGACACCAGGGGATCAAACAAGTGTTACTTGACAGAAGGAACTGCAGATGTCCGTAGGAGAGGTTGGACTTTCAAACAAAAGTTTGTTTTTCTGAGCATAATGGATGACAGGCACACCCATCCAAAAGGAAGAAAACAACTGAAAAAGTTCATACTTGTGACATAAATTACAAAAGTGCACACATCTTAGTAGAGAAAGAAGAGTGGACAATGTGGTTGAAGGCTGTGGCATCTTAAGGAGACTGGCTTAGCAAGGGTTATCTGGGTATGGGAGGGGATAGACAAAAACAAACAAACAAACAAGCAAACAAACGATCCTTATGGAAGTGACATGAGTTGCTCCGGGAAAAAATAAATGCCTGCATGCCAGAAAAAAAGAGAATGAGGGAAGCTGTTTCTAATAAGCTTTAAGGAGACAAAGAACATAGGATTGTTCTTATACATGAAGGCACAGCAGCTTTGGGCTAGAATATGAATACAACTCTGAGGAGGATGGCTATCTATAGGATGTCTTTAGGATTAAGATTATGAGGTTGAAGTCATCTAAACCATTTGTGCAGTGAGGGGGAATCAAAGAAGGCAGCACCAGTGCCCACCATACTCAGAGGAGTTGAAACTCCGAATTGGTAAGTCGAGGGGGTGTGGATCTCAAAACAATGGTACAAAGAACCTGAGGAGAAGGTGGACAAAACCTGATTTGAGTCCAATAGGACACAGGTTAACTGCAGATATATCTGTGGACTTCTCCTGGGGAATCCATAATGGGCAGAAGCGGTGGAGGTAGCCAAGCCTGCATCAGAGGAAGTGGGTGAGATACTACAGCCAGCAGGGAGGCAACAGTGGAGGTACCACAACCAGCACTGAAGCAGAGGAGGCAGCCCGCAGTGCACACAGCAACTTGCAAGGAGCACAGTGCTTCATGCTTCAAGCGCAGATCCCCCTTCTTAAGATTTGAGTCTGAGAACACTCAAACTCCCCAACATTTCCCCCAAACCCTTGTCTGAGGGGGAAAGAGGCTGAGGAAGCAGAGAGCGCTTCCCAACTCAGGGAGCAGAGTGCAGCCTGCCAAGCTAACAGAGCCCACAACAGAGTATATGTCCCATCCGCAGGGTCAGCCATACATCTCAGAGTCCAGCCTGCAGAGCTCACCACAGACTGTAGACCACCGGGTAGGCAGGAAACCTTCACAGGCAGTTTGCGCCCTCAATCTACACATGGTAACTGTGCTAGCATCCACATTCCCTCCTGTTATTGCTCCCAAACATATATCCCAAGCAGCTGCACACTCTAGCATTCCCCTTCAAGACACACATCCATGCATCGCCCCCTGCCCCCCAAGAACGCATGCACAGGAATACACACACACACACACACACACACACACACACACACACACATACACACACACACACACACACACAAACACACACACACACACAAACACTGTTATGATTCTGCACCAGAAGCTTTTTCTCCCTCAGGTACAACTGAAGCAACAACACACACTCTCAAACGGCTGGCCCTCCCTGATCTTTCTAAAGATTTCTACAGACACCAGAGTAAGATGGTTCCAGTCCAAAGTTCTGATTGAAGGAACAAACAGTGAAGATTATGTATAAACGATGGCCAAAGGTCGATATTAGAATTCACCCAACAAAAATCAGGACACCACAGTCCCACCAGCAACACCCAAAACCAATGGATATTTTAATTCAGAGGAAATAGAGGAAAATGAATTTAGAGGTATGATTATCCATTTACTAGAGAACCAAAAAGAGGAAAAAAACAGAGATCTCTAAGAAATTCAGAAGAATACAATAGCCCAAATAGAAGAACAATTAGAAACATATAGAGAGGAAACAAATACAAAAATAGGAGCCACCTTCAATCAGATGAAGGAAATAGTGCAAAGAATGAAAATAGAGTTAGAATCTATAAAGAAGATACAAACAGAGAAAACTCTGGAACTAGAGGACTTGGAGAAAAGATCAGGAACCACAAAGGTAAGCATCAACAATAGAATACAAGAGATGGAAGAAAGCATATCAGGAGCTGAAGACACACTTGCTGATTGATTCCTCACTCAAAGAAAAAGTAAAATCAGAAAAGTGCCAAACACAAAACATTCAAGAAATAAAGGACCCCATGAAATGACAAAACCTAAGAATAATAGGAATAGATGAAAAAGAAGACTCCAGGCTCCAAGGACCGGAAAATATTTTTAAGAAAATCATAGAAGAAAATTTCCCAACTTAAAGAAAGAAATGTCCATAAACATAAAAGAAGCCTACAGAACACCAAAAAGACTACACCAAAAAAGAAATACCACTCGTCACATCATAGTCAAAACACTAAACCTACAAAACAAAACAAAACAAAAAATATGAAAGGCAGCAAGGGAAAAAGGTCAAGTAACATATGAAGGTAGACGAATCAGAATCACACCAGAATTCTCATCAGAAACTTTGAAAGCCCTGGGCAGAGGTCATGCAGTCTTTAAGGGAACACAGATGCCAACCCAGACTACTGTACCCAGCAAGCTTTCAATCAACATAGATGGAGAAAACAAAATATTCCATAACAAAACTAAATTTAAGCAATATCTACACAGCAACCCAGCCCTACGTAAAATATGAGAGTAAAACTCCACTCCAATAAACAACTACACCAAATATATATATATATATATATATTTATTTATATATACACACACACACATATATATGATACAGATAATCTCACAGCAAAAATTAAAAGAGCAAAGAAAGCAATGAATCATAGTAAGACCACCAACTCACAATAAAAGGAATTAAAACAGTCATTGGTCACTATTATCTATCAACATCAATGGACTGAACTCTCTGATAAAAAGACAAAAACTAACAGAATGGTTGCAGAAGCAGGATCCAACATCCTGCTGCATTCAAAAAAAACACAACTATGCAACAAAGACAAACGCTATCTCAGATTAAAGGGCTGGAAAAATGTATTTCAAGCAAATGGACCCAGAAAACAAGCTGAGGTAGCTATCCTAATATCTAATAAAATAAACTTTCTACCAAAACTAATCAAAAAAGTTGAGGAGGGGCACTTCCTTCCCATCAAAGGAAAATTCCAACAGGAGATGATCACAATTTTGAACATCTATGCCTCAAATACAAGACCACCTACATTCATAAATGAAACATTATTAAAGCTGAAATCTCACATTGATCCCAACACCCTAACAGTGGGAGACTTCAACACTCCACTCTCACCAAAGGACAAATCATCAGGTCAGAAGCAAAACAGGGAAACAAGGGCACTCACAAAAGCCCTAAATCAAATGGACCTAATAAATGTCTACAGAACTTTTCACCCTAGATCATAAAAGTATACCTTCTTTTCAGCACCTCATGGAACTTTCTCCAAAATAGACCATATAATTGGTCACAAAGCAAGCCTCAGCAGATACAAGAAGATTGAAATAATCCCTTGTATCCTATCTGACCATCATGGTCTAATGCTGGAACTCAACAACAACAGAAAGAGAAAAAAGCCTGCACACACATGGAAACTGAACAACTTGCTACTCAAAGACAGCTTGGTTAGGGAAGAAATTACGAAGGAAATAAAATACTTCCTAGAATTCAATGGAAATGAAAGCACAACATACCCAAACCTATGGGACACAATGAAGGCAGTGCTAAGAGGAAAGTTCATAGCACTAAATGCCTTCAAGCAGAAATTTGAAACATCTCATACAAGCAACTTAATGGTCCAAATGAAAGTCCTAGAAAAAAAGAAACAGATATACCAAAGAGGAGGAGACAGCTAGAAATGAACTTAGGGCAGAAATCAATCAACTAGAAAAAAATAAAACATTTCAACGAATCAATGAAACCAAGAGCTGGTTATTAGGGAAAAATCAACAAGATAAAAAAGGCAGAAAGAAACTATCCAAATTAGTAAAATCAGAAATGAAAAGGGGGACATAACTACAGACACTCAGGAAATCCAAACAATTATTAGGTCTTGGTCTTACTACAAAAGCCTATATGCCACAAAATTTTAAAATCTAAATGAAATGGACAATTTTCTTGATAGAGTCCATCTACCTACATTAAGTCAAGATCAAGTAGAAAGATTGAATAGACCTATATCCCCCAAGGAAATAGTCTCCCTTCCAAAAAAAAAAAAAAAAAAAAAAAAGCCCTGGGCCAGATAGATTCAGTGCAGAATTCTACCAGACCTTCAAAGAAGTGCTAACTCCAATTCTCTCTAAACTATTCCACAAAATAGAAACAGTAGGGAACATTACCGTACTTATTCTATGAAACCACAGTCACCATCATACCCAAACCACACAAAGATCCAACAAAAAAAAGAACTTCAGACCTATCTCTCTTATGAACACTGATGCAAAAATACTCAATAAAATATTTGCAAACTGAATCCAAGAACACATGAAAGATATCATTCAACCATAACCAGGTAGGCTTCATCCCAGGCATGCGGGGGTGGTTCAATATACGCAAATCCATCAATGTGATCCACCATATTAACAAACTGAAGGAGAAAAACCACATGATCATCTCCCTAGATGCTGAAAAAGCTTTAGACAAAGCCCAAAATCCATTCATGTTTAAAGTCTTACAGAGATCAGGGATACAAGGCGCGTACCTAAACATAGTAAAGGCAATATACAGCAAGCATATAGCCAACTTCAAACTTAAAGGAGAGAAACATAAATTAATCCCACTGAAGTCAGGAAAAAGGGAAGACTGCCCACTGTCTCCATATTTCTTCAACATAGTACTTGAACTACTAGCTAGAGCAATAAGACAACTACGGGAGATCAAGGAGTTACAAATCAGAAAGGAAGAGGTCAAAGTAACCCTATTTGCAGATGATATGATAGGATACATTGAGCGACTCCGAAAATTCAACCAGAGAACTCCTTCAACTGATAAACACCTTCAGTAAAGTGGCTGGATACAAAATCAACTCAAAAAAATCAGAAGCCCTCTTGTATGCCAAACACCAAAGTGCTGAGAAAGACATTAGGGAAACAACACCCTTCACAATAGCCACTAATAACATAAAGTACCTTGGGATGACTCTAACCAAGCAAGTGAAAGACCTCTTTAAGAAAAACTTCAAATCTCTAAAAAAAGAAATTGAAGAAGATATCAGAAGATGGAAAGATCTCCCATGTTCATGGATTGGTAGGATTAACATAGTGAAAATAGCTATTCTGCCCAAAACAATCTACAGATTCAATGCAACTCTTATCAAAATACAAACACAATTCTTCACAGACCATGAAAGAAAAATTCTCAACTTCATATGGAGAAACAAACAAACAAACAAACAAAAACAGAATTTCCAAAATGATCCCTTACAACAACAGATCATCTGGAGGTATCTCCATCCTTGATCTCAGGCTGTACTACAGAGAAATAGTTATAAAAACTCTATGGTAGGAGATCCAAGATGGCTGCCACGAGAGAACACTGTGTCTGAGGAGTAGGAGAGCAGAAACAATGCAGCGACCAGGAGACTGAACTCTGGGACCTAAAACGCCAGCATTGTGAGTGCCAGGTGAGCGGAACTCCTACGGTGAGAAAATCAAGTGGGAAAACCCTAGAGACACCCAGTTATTACTTGGAGAAATTTCCCTGTGACCAGCAGCTCACAGCTCTGATCTGGAGGAGCAGCTGCGCTGGGCGCCCGCACCTGCCATTATAGACTGTCTCCAGGGCAGTCTCAGGAGGAACCAGGTGCCGTTTTCACTGATCTGCGCCCTACGAGCGCACACTGCACCCGGGTTCTGCTTCGACCCACAGGTGTGCTGTGGATTCGGTCAGATCATCGGAACCACACAAGACTGAGTGGATTGGGGGACCATTTTGACCAGTCCGCACATTGCCGGGGCGCAAGCCAAACGCCCCTACAGCAAAATCTCAGTCAGTGTGTGAGTCCACCGCCTGGTGATCTGGGAGGATCCCGAGTCATGCACCAACCCACTGGTGTGCGGCGGCGCGAACAGATCATGGGAACCACCACAGGCTGAGTGGATTGGGGGACCATTTTGACCCCTCCACACACTGCAGGGGCGCGGGCTGAATGCTTCTGCCAGCAAAAACTCAGTCAGTGTGTGAGTCCGCCAGCAGCAAAATCTCAGTCAGTGTGTGAGTCCCCCTGCGGATCTGGGAGGATCCCGAGTTCTGCACCAACCCAAGGGTGCACAGCGGGCGCAAACAGATCTTGGGAACCACCACAGGCTGAGTGGATTGGGGGACCATTTTGACCAGTCCACACACTGCCAGGGCGTGAGCCTAACGCTTCCGCCAGCAAAAACTCAGTCAGTGTGTGAGTCTGCCAGCAGATCTGGGAAGAACCCAAGTTCTGTCTCAACCCACGGCTGAGAGGATCCTGGGACCATCTTGACCAGACCACACACTGAGGGCAAAAGCTGCACGCATCCTCCAGCAAAAACCCCAGTTCAGGTGTCTGTCCACGGGCCAGACAGAGAAGGCCTCAGGCACCATTTCTGACAGCCCTGCATACAGCGGGTGCACACAAACCCAAACCCACTGTGTGTGCCCCAAATATCATCTCAGACCATGGTGCACAGCCCCTGGCACAGAAGGAGGTGCCAAATCTCCATTCCAGGGGAGAGCCCTTAACAGCAAGCCCAGGGCGGAGTCCACAGCCCCCAGCTGACATCTCAAAACTGGACACTCAGACTCTAGCACAGAGTGAGGAGTAAAGACTCCAGACCAGAGGGGTGACCAGCCTGCAGTGCTCACAGCAACTAGCACAGAGCACGAAGCTGGGCACACAGAGCGCACAACAGAGTTCAACTGAGACAAA
>CM053754.1:6312405-6354966 GCA_028658305.1 Pachyuromys duprasi
TGGAAAAAAGACAGCATCTTCAACAAATGGTGCTGGTCCAACTGGATATCTGTATGCAGAAAAATGAAAATAGATCCATATTTATCACCGTGCACAAAGCTAAAGTCCAAGTGGATCAAAGACCTCAACATAAAACCAGACACACTAAACCGTCTAGAAGAAAAAGTGTGAAAGACCCTAGAACTCATTGGCACAGGAGACTTCTTCCTGAATAGAACACCAACAGCACAGGCTCTAAGATCAACAATTTTTGATCCAAGTGGATCAAAGACCTCGGTATAACTCCAGACACATTAAATTGGTTAGAAGAAAAAGTGGGAGACTCTAGAACTCATCAGCACAGGAGACTACCTCCTGAACAGAACACCAACAGTGCAGGCTCTAAGATCAACAATACATAAATGGGACCTAATGAAACTGAAAAGCTTCTGTAAAGCAAAAGACACTGTCATCAAAACAAAACGACAGCCTACAGACTGGGAAAGGTTCTTCACCAACCCTATATCTGACAAAGGGCTAATATCCAGTATACATAAAGAACTCAAGAAGTTAAAAAGCAACAAATCAAGTAATCCAATTTAAAATGAGGTATGGAGCTAAACAGAACTCTATGTAGAATATTGTAGAATGGCAAAAAAAAAACACCTAATGAAATGCTCATCGGCCTTAGCCATCAGGGAGATGCAAATCAAAATGACTCTGAGATTTCACCTTACACCTGTCAGAATAGCTAAGATCCAAAACTCAAGTGAGAACACATGCTGGAGAGGATGTGGAGAAAGAGGAACCCTCCTCCATTGCTGGTGGGAATGTAAACATTTACAACCACTCTGGAAATAAATTTGTTGCTTTCTTAGACAATTAGGAATAGTAATTCCTCAAGACCCAGTTATACCACTCCTAGGCATGTATCCAAAATATGCTCAAGTACACAACAAGGACATTTGCTATGTTCATAGCAGCTTTATTTGTAATAGCCAGAACCTGGAAACAACCAAATGTCCCTCAGTTGAGAAACGACTACAGAAATTGTGGTACTTTTACACAATGGAATACTGTTCATCCTGAGTGTGGTATCCCAAAAGCAGAAAGACACACATGGTATATACTCACTTCTGTAGACCTATAAGATAGGATAAACATACTGAAATCTATACACCTAAAGAAGATAAACAAGAAAGAGGACCTGGGGTAAGATGATCAATCCTCACTTAGAAAGACTAGTGGAATAGACATTGGATGTAGGAGAAAACAAGTAGCAGGACAAGGGCCTACCACAGAGGGCCTCAGAAAGACTCTACCTAGCAGTGTATCAAAGCAAATATTAAGACATAGCTACACCTTTGGCAGAGTGCAGGGAATCATATGAAAGAAGGGGGAGTTAGTAAGACCTGGAGATGACAGGAGTTTCCCAAGGACCAAATATATTATGGCACAGGGGTCTTTTATGAGACTGTTTTTCCAACCAAGGACCATGTAAGGATATACTGTAGAACCCCTGCTCTAGGATGTAGCAAATGGTAGCTCAGTATCCAAGTGGGTACCCTAGTAAGAGGAACAGGGACTATTTCAGACATAAACTCAATGGCTGGTTCTTCGATCCCCCACCCCCAAGGGAAGAGTAGTCTTGCTAGGCCACAGAAGAGGACATTGCAGCCAGTCCTAAAAAGACCTGATAAGCTAGGGTTATATGGAAGGGTTATAGTGGAGGAGGTCCCGCCCTATCAGCGGACTTGGAAAGGGGCAGGGAGGAGATGAGGGAGGGATGGGTAGATAGTGAGGGAGTGCAGTGGGAGGGGGTATGGCTGGGATACAAAGTACTTAACCTGTGATTAATATAAAATATAATAATAATAATAATAGTAAACCATTTGTGCAACATAAACTACCTCTTTCGAGAGACACAGTGTGACTGCCTCAGGAGAATTACCACAGAGAGTAGTCCCCAGCACTATAAGCACACAAAGAAACAAATGAGGGATAAAGAGAAAGAGAGAGAGAAGAGGAAGAAAGGAAGAGAGAGAGGCACAAGGATTGTGCTGAGGTTGCAAAGAAAGAACTAAAAATAAATAAATAAATAAAATTGGCATGCTGAGCCAATTTCCTCAGCAGCACTCAGCAACAGCTCTATGAGAATGTGAAACTTCAGTAGACCCAAATCTGCCCTGACTAGCATCACCTCATCTCCACAGCACTCATGTCCTTCACTTGTAAAAACCAATTTCGTCAGTTGGTCTGAAGAATTTTGTGCTATCATTAAAGTTCAGTCCTCAAATCATAAAATTGGATGTTGAACCATGTGCACAGGGAATAGATGAGTTTACTTAGATTTGTAGAACTCTTTTTCATTTTAAGAAGAATTTATACTGTATTTAAAAATATTTTTATTTATTCATTCTCTTCAAAACTTTGGATTTTTCATTGCAATGGTAGCATTGAATTAAACAGCATTTCCTTATATTCATGATTTCTGTTCTTTCTCTAATATAGTGGATTTAATTCCAGACTGTTGCAATCGTCAGGTGTGTTTGACTCCTGGCTTGCTTTGTACTTCAAGTTATTTTGTCGTGAAGTTGTTTTAAACTCCAATTTATTTTTTTAGCTTTTTGGGATAAAATCGTTAATAGTTCATAGTCTTTCCTCACTTCTAAATTAAAGGGAGTTTCTTTAGCATTTTCCTCTTTCATGACATACATTTTTAAAAATCAGATTTTGATTTGAGTGCCCATGAATTTGCTTCTGGACTACACATGAAAATTATGAAGTTATTTTTTGTCCTCTGTTCACACATAAGGCTGGGAGTCCCTTTTAGATATTCTGTACACCTTAGCACTCTCTCTTCTCACTTCACTGATTCCTGTTCTTCTGCCTGCTGCAGCTGACTAACCATTACTTCTTTGACTGATAAGTATTATTAAGAGTGGATGAGTACCCCCTTGAACCAAGGTGGAGATGCATGTATCTCCGTGGGAAAGATCAGGTTGGGATGGGATCAGGAAAGGTCATTTTGAGGAAGGGATGGTGTAGGGGAAAGAAGGGATCACAGTGGGAGTGGATAGAGGAAGAGCACCAGGAGATATTCTGGAATTAGAGGGCACTTAAGGGATTAGGTAGAAATCTAGGGAAATGGAAACTCCCTGGAATCTATAAGAGCAACCCTAGCTAAGACTCATAATAGTGGGAGATATAGAGCCTGAACCAACCATCTCCTGTAACCAGTCAAAATTTCCAGTTCCAGCCACAAAATCTTCAAATTACTTTGCCTGTAAGGTGTCCTGGGGTAAAGATGGCACAGAAATTGTGAGAATGGCCAAACAATGACTCACCTGTCTTGAGACCCATGCCACTAGAAGGAGTTTACTCCTGACATTCCCGGAATCAGAGGCCAGATAGTACAGAGACCTGAGGTAGAACCAAACATCATGATTCATGCACACACACACACACACACACACACACACCTCAAATCTTATTAATGATATTCTGCTATACTCATAGTTTAGTGACTAACCCAATCATCATCAGAGGGGCTCTGTCCAGAATATGATAGAAACTGATGCAGAAATTCAGAGCCAAACATTAGGTAGAGCTCAGGGAATCCTGCAGAAGAAAGAAAGGAAGGATTATAAGAGCCAGCTGGGTCAGAGATGCCACAAGAAAATCCACAGAATCAATTAACCTTGGTTCATAAAGGCTCACAGAGACTAAACAATCAGTGTGCCTGCACTGGTCTGACCTAGATCCTTTATACAAACATACATACATACATACATACATGCATACATACATACGTAAGTATATATACATATATGTAAATATATACATATATACCTATATATACCTATATATACATATGTATATATATATATATATATATATATATATAAACTTTTTGCCCTCTTTTGAGAACATTTTCTCATAATGGTTTGCCCCATCCAACTAGGGGAGATGCCTAGACTTATTGAAACTTGGCATGACATGCTTGCATGATGTCTCTGGGAGGTCTGCCCTTTTCTGAAGGGAAATGGGGGATTAGGCAGCAGAGACTTGGACGAAAGGGAGAAGAAACTGCAGTTTGGATGTAATATATGAGAGGATAGATTAAAAAAAATAATAAGCACTGTATGGGTGAATACATTTCTTCAGCCACATTCACCATTAGGAGATTAGAAAAAGACCTGCCTATTGGAGACTCTACTTTTTGATAGTATGGCTCATCCTGGATTTGTTTCATTTCATTAATATAATAAGAGTGGAGCTTGATCATCTTCTGTTGGTTTTCTGGGAATCCCCAAGGTTGTTCCTTATTTCAGTATTAAAATTTCCCAAAGGTGAACATCTTCTCCTCCATATATTTATCTTCCTTATGATACACTTAGAAGTATTCTCAATTTTTATTTCTCAAGACCAACTACTGACTAAGTGGGGAAATGCCTTCTTGAATATTTTGAATGTCTTATTAGCTCTGAATTATCAAGTCTTACATTAGAGCTGTGTCTTATTAAACTTCACATCACCCTGTCTGAGTACTGAGAAAATTGGCTGCAAAGAGGGAAGCATTATTGGCTTATGACTTCAGAGGTCCCAATCCATGTTTCACTGTATACATATCATGGCAGAAATGTGTGGTTGAGGAGGAGTTCACTTTACTGCAACGAGGAAAAATCTGAGAGGGGGTGCATGGTACTCTTCAAGGGCCTGTCACTCTGTCTTAAGTTCTTTTGATTAGGCTCCACCTCAGAAAGAGTCCAACAGTGCCTTTCATCACCTTGAGGCAGGGCTCTCATCACACGAGGCTTAGGGAACATTTAACATTTAAACTATTCAAGCTGCATTTGGATTGCAGAATGTGAGGACAAAGTGGATTTGCTAGGTGAGTTGTGCCTAGTATACGATGTAAACATGTCAGTTTAATGGATGTGTGAATAGATTAAGGGAACCCATTAGACTCAGACTCTAATATCTATATTTCTGGATCTTTCCTGGTTTTGAAGAGTCACTGGAGGTTTGAATGGGGTTTTCTCTGGAAGATATATTAATATGTCATGCTTTCTCATATGTAATTTTAACCACATCTTTTCAAAGTTAAAATAATTTTTATAAGGAGAGGGGTATCGAGAACACTAGGAGAATACAAATGGAGACCACACCAAAGCTCAGTGCTGCTTCTCCAGCTGAGAATTTTTCTGGAACAACTTGGGGATGGTAAATCAGTGAAGGATCTGTCTTTTGAAGTCTTCGTTGAGAGCATCACTATAGGCACCCTGAGTTTTGGTTCATGACCTCAAGAATGTCCTACTCATGGTTCTTTATTATAGTAGCATAAGAAACTACTGAAGCATCTGGAAAAATCTGAGAACAGAAGGTAGAATATAATTGAATATTTTAACTAAGTAGTCCTCACTCATTATCTGTCAGCTTGCTTTAACTTTGACCACACACACACACACACACATGTGATATATTTTTTGTGTGTGTTCCCTATATATATGTATATAGGGAACATATATATATATATAATAGGAATATATTATATATGTTATATATATATTATATATGTATTATATATATAACATATATAATAGGAATATACATATATATTCCTGACTTTATAAAGAAAATGATGGAGTACTCATACAGGTACTAAAATCCATGTGCAGACATGTTATTTATATAAGATGACATTGCATTAGTGCACAGCCTGCACATTCCTCCTGTGTACTTAGAAACACCTCCAGGGGCTGGAAAGAGTTGTTAGAAGTACATGCTATCCTTGCAGCCAACCTGGCTTTGTTTGTTAACACTTACATAGTGGCTTACAATTGCCTTAGTTGCAGTTCCGGGGGATATGACATCATCTTTGGGCTTCCATGAGCACCTGGCATATATATAGCATATTTATATGCAGGCGAGAAAAGCATTCACATTCATAAAAGCAAAAATACATACATTTGAAAATCTCCATATGCTTATAGTACCTATGGCAATGTAGACTCCACCTAATTTTTCATTAACCTACACTGTTTAGGAATAATGACAAGTGCCTGTCCTCTTTAGTACACAAACTATATTTCTAAACATCTCTAATTTGCAGTGGGTTGGATACATCCATGGGTGAGAAAACCACAGATGAAGGTCACCAACTCTATTTGAAAAAAAATACCAAAGCCTCTTTAAAAATATTTCTTTGTCGTGATTAAAATAAGACAGGTTCATAGAAACACAAGCAGAACACAAGCATGTGACAAAAGCTGTACCTCTTGTCCCCTGTCAGCATTGGACAGAAAACCTGTATTATTATTTTTAAAGAGGAATGAGTCACACTCCCCTAATTTGTTATGAAAATTAAAGAGACAAATGCAAAGAAAGCTGCTAGCACAGAGTATTTTTATCTCTTTGGCTTTCAGCTCTCAAGTCTCTAAAATTATAATTATAGTTCTTTTCTTCACTCATTAAATAGCAATTTTATGAGCACCTACAGTAGGCCAAGCACCCATACTGAACTGGGAAACAAGAGTAGATTTTGTAAATATGGCCTTTGATACACCAAAATTTGCATTCAATATATGTGACTGGCAAGGAAAAGCATATAAAAACTCAAACAGATATTTTAATTATAATGTGCAAAGCAGAATCCCCTCCAATATAAAAGGCTCTATAATAGATAATGAGAGATCTGCATTTAAAAAAGCGATGGCATTGTGCTAACATACTAATTAAGTTAATATCTGAAAGATTGAGAGGTAAGGAAGGCAGCATGAGAAGGTTGGTGTACTGAACGATTGTGGCAAATGCTACTCTGTGGGTCAAGAGTCTGTGAAGATGGAAGATCCATCTGAAGGCTGGATGCACAGGAGAACACTGGCAGGTGAAGAGAAGTGGTGTAAGATTAGTGTGTAGGTTTTAAGGTCCAGCAGACAGATTTTTATACCTTAAAAAATAATTGGATTATATATGTGAATCCACTGGAGAATTTAAGTAGAACCCTCATAATCTAAATACAAAGAATTAAACCACTGTTATTATTTTCTAATGGAAAACATATTTGAGTAAGGTGAAAAGGAAGAACAGGCAAACTTCACATGGTATTGGTGCTAATTTAGAAAATGTGGTAGTTGATGAATTTAATTCACTTATGAAATAAATTGTTTTCCAGATTTTGAATTGAAATGACTAGATAGACTTGTTGACTGGGGGTTATGCAAGTATAACCTTTGTCTCAGATTTAAAGAAAGGAGGAAATGAGTCTTGCATTTATTTGCTAGGACTTAAATTATAGAATATTGAGTTAAAAGGTCTGTAACGATATGTTAATGGAAGGGTTATCTTTTGAGCATAATTTGTTGGATGCTGGTACATTCAAGACTAAGTGTGTTGATGCTGGACTTATAGGAAAAAAAAGAAACAGAACCTAAACCTAAAATAATAAATAATACATAATAACAGCCAAGATCATCAAGGGAGGAAACACCAGGGGAAGATGAAGGCCCTGGACTGGGCAAGGAAAGTGGTACTGCTGAGCAGCAGGATTGTGGAGCCAAAAAAGGAGATTAGGCATAATCACAGAGAGTGTGAAGAGAAACCAGGGAAGGATATCTGAAGAGATGCTTAGGATTTGGCTGTGGAAAAAGAATCTGTTAAAACGCTGTTGAAGCTCTAGGATGGAGCCCAGTGCACGGTGGAGATACGAGCAAGAAATCTGGTGGCTGGTGGTTGAACAACGCAGTTGCAATAAAGTGGTGGGAGAGAAGCCTTCTGTGGTGCCTTGGGGAAAAAAAAAACAATTAGAAATCTGAGAGTATCTAGGGTGATTCAAGAAATTAATGTAAAGGCTAATAAAAAAGAGGGAGAAGGAACCAAGAGGTTAGGAGGAACATTATTTTCATGATGAGGATTCTACAGTATTTGATTGGTAGAACACAGTAGTAGAGGAAAGAGTTATCTTAAGAACAATAATGAAGACTGAGAAAATAGCAGCAGAGAAATAGGGGACATAGGAGGCACACTGAGTAGGCAATGCTCTGCTCTATTTTGATTCAGGAAGAAAAGGAACTTCAAAGACAGTAACCTTAGCCATTTTGACAGCAAGAAAAAAAAGATAATTTCTACTTGATATCTCTATGTTTTTCTTCAAAATACAGTTATCAGCGAGTGGGTGTAAATACAGTGATTTAAAATGTCTGCCAACAATTGTGGTTGTTTGTAATTCCATGGGGAAGTAAATTGGATTGCACTCTTTCGGACTTTCCTGGTCTTCTGGAATTTATAGTGCAGTTTAATGGTGACTGCGGTTGGGTGGGCTAGGTAGCCTCACTCACTCAGTGTTAACCACAGACTTCCAGCAGGTTCCTAAGATTTTTTTCACAGGGTAAATCGATTTTTGAAAGCAACAAGGGTTTTTAAAAAGTTCTAGTAGGCAAGCACTTCTGACATCTCTTATGACAGACCAGGGACAAATTTAAATCCTGTGGGACTGCCCAAGTGCAGTTTGGAAGCAGTACACAAAAAGCAAGGAAGTAGGTGAACATTCAGATATCTATAATTATTATAATTATTATTTTCTCATACATTATATTCCAACTGCATTTTCTCTTTCTTCTGCTCCTTTCAGATCTTAATCCTACCTATCCTCTCCCCCAGCTTTTCTCCTTGTCTGTTTCCCTTTAGAAAAGAGCAGGTCTCCCATGAATATCAAACACAGCATAACAAGTTACAATATGACTAAGCACAATCCATCATATCAAGGCTGGACAAAGCAATCAAATAGGAAGAAAAGGGTCCCAAGAGCAGGCAAAAGTGTCAGAGACACTCCTACTTCCACTGCTAGGAATTCTACAAGAACACAAAGCATCACAATCATAATATATATGCAGAGAACTTACCACAAACCCATGCAGAATCCATGATTGCTCGCTTTAGACTTGTCAAACCCCTATAAGCCCTGCTTAGTTGGTTCTGTGGGCTGTGTTCTCATGGTGTCCTCCACCTCTGACATCCATAATCCGTTCTCCTTCTCTTCTGAGTGATTCCTTAAGCTCTGCCTAATGTTTGGCTGTGGGTCTTTGCATTTACATACCTCAGTTGCTGGATGAACCATGAAATTATTTCATTTCCTCCTCCTCCTCTGCTCCTCTTCCTTCTCCTCCTTGACCTCCTCCTTCTTCTTCTTTCCAAATCCTGTTTGGTTCTAAACTATGCAGACTCTTGTTCCTGGCCGTCCATGTGCTGCTGTGCATGGAGTACCTCTCCTGTCAGGGGCCTTAAGTTGGACCAGTCATTGGTTGGTAACTCCCACAAGTTCTAATTCACCACTACCCCAGGACATATTGCAGGGAGGACAATTTGTAGGTCAAAGATTTGTGGCTGGATTGGTGTCCCAGTTCCACCACTGGAAGCATTTCCTGGTTACAGAAGATGGCTGGTTGAGACTTTGTATCTATCATTATTTGTTTTTGCTATGGTCACCCTTATAGATTCCAGGGAGTTTCCAATGTACTAGCTTTCCATATCATCCCCAAATACCTCCAATTCCAGCAGTCTCTTTCCATACTCTCTCACTATCTCCCCTATCACCTGATTCCTTCTGTACCCCAGGTGTATATCATTGTAACAACCCATAAAAAGAAAATGCTATGAAACATAGAGTGGAGCCTATTTTAGTGCAATGGTTCTCAACCTATAAGTTGTGACCCCCATGGAGTCACATATATATCCTGCATATCAGATATTTGCATTACGATTTATAACAGTAGCACATTACTGTTATGAAGATGCAACAAAATAACTTTATGATTGGGTGTCAATACAACATGAGGAACTGGACTAAAGGGTCACAGCATTAGGAACTTGAAGAACCACAGTGACTTACAGAACACTGACTTAGACAATAAAGAGACTAATACATAACCACAAAGAATGAATGAAGATCTCAAGAAAATAATGCAGGGAATTTCCACACATCATTGATGCTTATGAAAAGAAATGTGAGTCTGTGTGTGTGTGTAGAAAGAAGTATAGAAATGATATGTTCTATATCACATAAATATGACAAATAATATATCTGTGTATACACAGACACACCCACATATATACATTTTATATGTATATATTATACATCATATAATGTATTAAACATAATATATTATATATAATTATATTGTAATTTATAATTATATTGTAAATTATCATAATATAATAATATATTATATATAATGTAATATTACATATTATATAATGTATGTTATACAATATATATGGGTAACATATTATATATAATGTACAATGTATATTATATAATGTATTATATATACATATAATATCTAAAAGAAGCAGAGTGGTTAGATTTAGTTATTTTCCTTTAGAAGGTTGGTGGAAATTTCCACTATTCCTTCTATGACTAAGGGGGGATGTTTAACACATTAAATAAAAATATTAAATTATAATGCTAAAAAGAAACTGAGTAGCAAATTTTGAGTTATTATTCATAGACTTAGATATACAGAATACAAGAAAAGCCCAAATATTAGAGAAAATGCAAAGACTTAAATAATAATAATGAATAAAATAACCTTTAGGTGAAATTTTACCTGCAAAGTTAATTCCATATGGGTTAAATTTGAGTTTTGACATTGAAAAGAATTGAAGTTGGAAGGTCATTAATAACAGCTAAAATAAATGACAGTGTCTTTAGGAAGGAAGCATTTAATGAGTTGTCACAGAGGCCAACAATATGCCTCATATTAATTAACTTCTTAATTAATGATATGGATAGAATAAACTTCAAATACACACAATGTTCTCTGGCTAAGCAATGAGGATGGTGACTGCATTAGAACGATGAAAAATAGTGTGACCTAAATAAATGAGGGATTTCTTTAGGCAAATTTTATGAAGAAACAGTTGGTTTTATAATTGTGATAATTAGGTAAAGAATATAACCCAATATGCTGGGATTAATAAAAAATTGGCACAATTAATTTTAGATACTTTATTTTAATAAAGCCAAAAGAAAACACATGTAATTAAATAAGTTACTAAATGCCAAAACAGAATCACTGGGATTCAGTAAAGGATACCAGAACAATTACATTTTCAGACAGCCTCTGTGTGTGTGTGTGTGTGTGTGTGTGTTTGTGAAAACAAGCTTGTTGTTTAAGACTGGTTAGTTTTTATGTAAACTTGACACATACTAGATTCATCTGAGAGGAGACATAAAAATGCCTTCATAGTATAGACGTACAGTCAAGCTTGCAAACATTTCTTGGTTAATATTGATGTGGGAGAACCCAGCCCCTATAGGTTGTCCCACCCTGGAAAGATGGCCTTGGAGGGTGTAAGAAAGCTGGTTGAGCAAGCCATGGGGAAGAAGCCAGTAACACTCTTCTGCAGTCGCTGCAGCAGCTCCTGCCTCCAGGTTCCTGCATTAATTGAGTTCCTGTCCTTACTTATCTCAGTGATCGACTGTGATGCAGAACTCTATGCAGAAATGAGTCTCTCCTTCCCTATGACAGGAATAAAAACATTAAGCCTGTAAGAACTTGGTGTGGCAATGAATGTTACTGAAGTATTTATAAGATGTGGGGCATAGAGGGAGCTAGAGTCCTCCTTAGCTCTGCTTCCTCAGTGAGTAGAGCATATGGCTCATCCAGGACTAGTCATCAGATGGGACAAGAAAGTAGATCTCAGGGCTTTAAGGACTGCGTGCAGATGTGACATCTGTTGAACATGGGAAGCATTACCTCTTCCCTATGTTTCTCGGGATGTGTTCATTCCAATGACTTCTCACTTTCAAAGCCAACAGCGTGGTTTAGTCAGGTACTAATTCCTCTTCATTTAATCAGTAATCTGGTTTTAAGTCACACCCTGCTGCTAGCCACCTAGGGATATGGGACATTTTTTGGAAATATATGACAGCATGACCAGTCTTGTGAAGTGCACTCTAGTCATAGCCCATCTGGCTTTGAGAACTGCTGTCTTTGGGACTTTGGCCTCCTCCTCCCTGCTACCACATGCTTCTTCAGCGTGTGCTGTCCACCTCGACTGGTGACTTACTTCCTTTGGAACCTCTTCCTTGGAGTGACAGTGTCTCATAACCTCTGTGATGAAATGTCACACTGAGTGAGTTCCTACAATGCTCCTCAATTAAAAGGTTCCTCAGAACACCAGACTCCAACCCTCTAGTTCATATTTCTGTAGGAAATGACTTCTTTTTAGCAGCCTATTGGTTGCTTATTTTTGTCTGTGTCTCCATACTAAAATATAAGCTTCATTAAGGCAGGATTCCTATTCATTTTGTTTTTTCTGTGTACTTTGCAATAAAAAGGTTCTGGGCATGAGTATGTCTTTAATAAACAGTAAGCATTCTTTATTGGATGGATAAATAAAGGAGAAAGACTGAAATTTTTAGACTGATGTCTTCATGTTACTACAAAAAAAAGAGGGGGAGTAATTGGTGTTCCTTTCACAGCTGGGATGTCCATAATCTATGTAAGAACAAGGGGAGTAAAGAATATTAGGGTAAGATCTACTTTTTTAATATATCAGAGGTCATTAGCTTTATTCCTGTTTTGTAAAGAACACAAATATGTAACAAAGTCCCACAAATACTACCATATTTAGCACTGGGAACATTGATCATTAATGTAGTGATGTCAAAAGCAAGTATGGACTTACTGAGATTTCAGCTGTGCTCTGCAGATTCAGCCTTCTACTGAGTGAGACATTTCAACACACTGATAGTTTGAGAATGCTCATGTTAACCTTATTTTTGCTTTTTTAGCTTAAGTGTAAGATCTCTATTTTAAAAAAAAATGCATGGCTACCTATCTTGACTGACAAACACATTAAGCAGTTGATAAGGCCTATATGCAAATTTTGTGCTTAAGCCAATATATGAAAGTGGTGCTCCAGGATTCAGAAAGCATCTCTCAGTTCCAGTAGCTTCTGCTAAATTAAAGTCTACAAAGCTGGAACAATGAAGGCTTTGTAGCTGCCTTCCACAATGCCAGAGTTAACTTGCAGACATTCTAGCAAGCAAGTTCATAGTGTCCTTGGTCTTCTGTGTACTGAGAGTTCTAGCAACTGAAACAATGGGTGTCTTTGGCCAAATTGGATATTAAAAGCAGGAGACCTCAGAATACAGGATACTGAAGCTTCCTATGTAAACATAGATTGCCTTAGCAAGCAAGTCAGAAACAAAAGCTCTAAGACAGTTGAAGTATATTCTCCCAGAGACAGTTTTGCATGTTTAAGTTATGGGATGACCATGCATTCATTAAGTTGCAATGGTACATTTTGTAAGTAAAATTATATGTACATTTATTGTATATACATTGTGACATAATATCTTTATGATGCTGAAATGTGAATACTATATAAAATAACTAAATCAAACTAATAAATCCATTATTTACATGCTTACTGTTATTTTTTATGATGAGAGTATTTGAAATATACCCTCTTAGTACTTTTCCATTATTATTGCTTTATTATTTTTAACTGTAGCCATGAACAAATTTATACAACAGATCTCTAGAATTTAGTCTCCCTTTGAAGCATTTGGTTTATTTCTCTTTTTCACTCCATCCTAGATACTTCTGCTCAAGAAACTACCATTCTTTTCTCTCCTGAGATTCCTCCTAAGTGAGAGCATGTGGGACTTCCCTTTGCAATATTTTATTTATATTCCACCTAGCTCATTTAGCATCAACTGTCTCAGAGATAGGATTTCATCCTTCCATTTTTAAGGCTCAGTAGTATTCCACATGCTGTAATGCCACATGATCATTACTTATTTTTCCACTGACAGATATTTAGATTTCTTTTCTTTTTCTGTAACATAACCATTGAGGAGTTGAGGGAACTTGAGAGATGGCTCGGAGGTTAAATGCATTTGTTGTGCTTGCACAGACCCAGGTTAGATTTCTGGCACACTTGCAGTGGTTCACAATCCTGAAATTCCAGTCCCGCAGGATCTGGCTTCTGAGTACACTGCATGAAAACACATATGACATAAAAACAATACATTTTAAGAAAGAGAGAATAGAGTTGCAGTGACCATGAGAATTCAGGTGTGTCTTTTACATATTGATTTTTAGTTCCACACTCAAAAGGGAATATTCACTGATTTTTAACTTTATGAAGTCAAACAAAGTTTGACTATGATTTTTTTAACACCACCCTGGAAACTCAGCTGAAGATCTGACAATTAAAACTATTGCATATGTAGACTCAGGAAGGGAACATAAGGAGCTCACCTGGAGTTATTGTGGCTTCTACCTAGCAACAATACCTAGTCAGTGACACACTTCATGTAAACCATAAGCTTTCTAATTACGTCTGGGTGTCTTATTTACACAGGTTTTCAATGTACACCTCAGTAGAAAGGTAGAATAGTACAAACTAGTCTACCATAATAGCCTATAACAAGAGGAACTCCATGACACAGAATACTTGCCCCAAAGATATCCTTGGGTCTTGCAAATATTCAGAACTTGATGCCAGGAATCTGTGCCTTAAAAAAATCTGGACATTCTCTGGTGCTAAATGCATTAGGAAAAACACAATAGAAACAAAGCACATTCCTACTTTTCAAAGTTCTAAAAGTTTTAGAACAGACACCAATGGGTACACAATTTCCCTCATAGAAAGAAGAAGAAAGGAGAACATACCTTGGGAATGTTCTTCTATAGGGAAATGCTGGTCCTAAGTTAACCTCTGACTTCTCACTCTGTAGATACTTAAAGGAACACAGTTGTCTATCAATAGAACAATTGTGTGAAGGAATACTAGGAAATCTTGTACCACATGTAAAGTTAAATTTAACAATCAAATCTTACTTTGATGACTATTATAAAATAGGACATCTTTCCACTAGGAATCCTGAATTACTAATTTTTTTGATGGATCCTGCCCACTGAGTGGGCTTCTTTTCACCATTCAGTGAGAGTGCTTTCAAACATGGGACCACTTCTCAGGCTGGGATTTTCCTGGGGATTCACAGGGAAATCATGAGACTCTCCCTGTGTAGTGCTTCAGGGAATGGTAAAACAGAACCTGGCCCCTGACTCCTGATTTACCTGTTTATGCAGTTTATTTGTCCTGTAGCCTTTGTCATGAGAGATAAAAATGTTTCTAGATAAGCCTTTTAGAATTATTTTATGTGGTTTGATATTTGAGTATCCAATCAATTTAGATTTCAAATGTTTTCACTACTCCATTGTGAGTTTCTATTGTGGCCAAGTAAATTCAGACTCTAATTTTTTTTTCTTTTTCTTTTTTCTTTTTTCAATTAGGAAATTTCCATCAGCATAGAACAACATGTTTGGTTTACAAATCCTTACTTTTAGGTGGAAAGTGATTAGGATATGATATCATGCCAGATCTCAGACTTTTGTGTTTCCACTTTCACTCTGCTGGAAAACAAATCATGTCCTCTGACATTTCTCTACCTGGACAAGGTTGATAAGCAAGTGTGCACCTGTAAGCACTCACAGAGCTACATTGTCTCCTTCTTCCTGCAGCTGAAAGCAAAGCTTTCCCTTTTAAGTACACAATCACGGGTGTCTATGGTTCTGATATTGATAATATATCTCCCAGCAAAGGTCTTCTGTGTTTGCTACATACATTATGTATAACATCTCCATCATCCACCTGAACTCCACCTTTGGTTTGGCTGGCCTGGCTGCTTAAGGTGGTGTCGTCTTTCATTGTTAGCACTTTATAGGATCCTTCCAAAGTTTCAGACCTGGTTGAATAAAAACAAACAAACAAACAAACAAACAAACAACAAGAAAAAAAAACCTCTCCATGATAGAGTAAGGCAGAATTCTTCAACTGAAGGCACAGGTAGTTGTGAAACTCTGAGGGAAACTTTCAGAGAAGGTCTCAACTATTTATTCTGATAATTATTCAAAGACCTGAAACATCTCCTACTTCATTAAACCCAAAAAGGTAATACAACTTATAAGGAACAGGAAGCTCAAGAGAACATACAAGATTCAGACAGTAAAAAAATTTAAGACTCATTCCTCGAGATTATATAAGCAGGGAACAATTGTTAGGAGAAATGGAAATCTCTGCTGGAACATTTTACAAGCTGGGTGGGTACTCCAGAAATGAGCTTCATGAATTGTAATGACAGTGAGAGTGGCCATTTGATTATTCATATAATTTTGAGTCACCCATATTCCTCAAAGGAACACCAGTAAGTTTGTAGGGTAGATAAGGCTCAGGTGGATCATTCCTTTGATCATTGTTGTCTCACTAAGGTTAAATAGACATTTGTTAATATCTTTCCGGGAGTGAAAGAGTTACAAAATACAAGTCCACAAACTGTAATATGTCACCAAGTGTTCTGTAGTCTTATATTTAATGGAACATTGAAGATGGAGTCATTTGTCTTCTATTTGATTAAAATAAATATCTGAACACTCCTTTGACCAATATCTCTATGGAAACTTTACTGATATTCAGAATTCCAGGGGTTATTCTTCTCAGTTTGGTGAGCTTATTCAAGTGCTAGGGCGATTTTTATTCCCTACTCAATAGGTCAAAAATTACATGATAGCAAGGAAGGAAAATGGAGTGCCATTGGATCAGGGGACACGGAGTCAGAAAGCTATTGATGAATGAAGACCCTGGCACATGCTCAGGTGATCCTGTGATCTGGGTTGTAGACACTCAGCCCCTGGCAAAGACAGTTGTCCTATGGGTTGGCCAATCCTCAGCTTCCTTGAACATGGTTATTCTTTATTGACCTTTCATGGCATTGAAGCTTTATCCCAAGCCACTCAGAGGCTAGAACCCCAAGTGTACCCGTTGTTTTTTTTTTTTTATCCCAAAACACAAAACAAACAGACAGACAAACAAACAAAAGCTTTCAGTTCACACCACATTTGTTACTAACTAACAAACAATGTGTTTTCCAACCTCTTATATGGTTTATACATTCATGCGCAGAGAAATCATCCTATGGGAATCAGCAGGAATCAATGAAGGTTGTGACATGTTCCTTATAGAATTGTGTTATTTGTTTAGTCCAAACAAAATTTTAAAAAGTGATATTGAAAGCTGTACATGGAGTCATGGCCAGGCCGTGGGGTAAACAGTATCTCCTGGTAAAGTGTGCACTGAGCACAGCACATAGATCTTCATTTCACACAGTGCTCACATGTTAGTCAGTATTTTCTTCTAGAATTGTTCATGCAAACAATAAATTATCAAAATGTCTCTATTGGAATTCATCTGGAATCTCTAGGCTGCTGAAGATTAGGTGTGGCCACTGCATTAAGCCACCCTCAATTCTTTCTCCTATCCACAGCTGTCAGTGTGGTGCCATTGCAGCCTCCCTGTAAAAGGCGGGCCGAATTTCCTGTATGGCTTTTATGTGATGGATCAGAGCAGAATGCACTCTATTCAATTTAGGAGACTCTGTCAGTGAGTTTCAAAAGACAATTTATTTCCTTGGTGACATTTACTTTTGTGTTGTAAATTGAAGAAGTGCTGTATAAGAAGTCTTGGTTACAGAACTTGAAAGTAATGGATTCTAATCAGTGTCCAAGAGAGATTACCATCATGCCACAAACTCCAAGTTGTCAATAAATGAGAATATGCAAACATATAGTTGTAAAGTAATATTTTTTTTAAAAAAACTGGATAATTTTTAGCAAACCTAATGACAAATACCCTGTAACTGCCATTGTTTGTTATAACTAAAGTGACTAGTTTTCCTATAAAAGTTGCAAGTAACATAGGGCATAAGTGAGAGGTGGATCAAATATATCCACTGGCAGACACAGGGTCTAATATATCAGTCTCAAGTAGGGTAAACAGTGGCATGCAGTACTGAGGACACTGGATAAAGGGGCTGATTCATTTGGGGAAATAAAGGAAAAGGGGTGTAACCAGGTTTTTCACTCACCTGCATCTGCCTGTGAAGCATCTGTCTACCTAGGATGAGAAAACAGGGTCTAAGTGAAACTTCCTGTAGGTTGTTCATGTGTCTTTTTTTTTTTTTTTTTGTTCCTTTTCTGCTTACCTTGACACGCTGATCTGAAAAGGCTGAGCTGCCTGTTCTTTCTCAGTTAGCTATTGATGAGCCCTGTCAGGAATTCAGAGTAAGAACAGACAGACACCAGAACATTTAACACTCTGAAGTTTTACCCTGAAAGTTCACTGCACTTAAATAAATAAATTTCCTTCATTAAGATCTCTGTTACTCTTACTGATGTGGTTAATTACACATGACTCTATTCTCTACTCTTCTCCAGGAAAAAGAACCAGGAAGTAAAATTCTAGAATATATGCTTTATATGATGTAAAGAATAATATATCATAATGTTTGATTAATATGTAATTATGTATATCCATATTAATAGATTTATATGATGTGATATATATATACAAATTGTATTGTGCTATACAATATATAGTATTACATGAATTAATAATTTACATTATATAACAGTTTTGCCTGTAAGAAATATTTGCAATTGTATGTACTCCACATATAAAAATCATATGATATAGTCAATGTAGAAAATACATGATACTTACATTGTAGAACTAGGACAAGAGGAATAGAGAGGAGAAACCACTTTGCAGTCCCCAGGTCTGAGCTCTGCAGACCAGCTGGACACCAGGGAGGTACTGATGCTCCCATCTCAAGCTTGAGGCTGTAGAGGCACAATTCTTTTTCCATTGAGGGACCTCAGTCTCTACTTCTCAGTCCTCAAACTCTCGCCACTCTGCCCTGTCCCCTCTCTGGGATAATCTGATTACACTTGATCAACAGTTGGCTACTTCTGTTCTTGATTTGCTACAGGCTTGGTCATTGGTCACTTATAGCTTCCCAATAGTATAGCCTTTGTATAGTCATTGTATATGTAAGCATTCCTTCAATGACTGTATTTCCATATTTTTTTTTTAGTTTCTAACAAAATAAACAATATCAGAGGTGAACCCCAGGTATGGTCAGTTACAAGGCAATTCTGAGATTAAAAGGATCTTTTATGGTAAGTAACGATCTTAACATGATAAGAATGAATTATGGTCATAGGTAAAATGACGTTACAGAAGTAAGGTAAATGAGTGATTTTTGTCCTTTGATGACATAACTTTCATTGTGACTGTAAAGCATAGAACATGGTACAGGTGGAGGGCAAGAAGGTGTAGCTGCTGAAGCTGTGATACAGCAGCGGAGGGAAGACTAGAAAACATAAGAGAAAGCACGTCAAGCTGAGGGTGCAGCATTCAGCCTTGAAACTGAAACTTTAAAATATCCACTGTGAGTTACATAAAATACTCAACTATAAGGATAGCTGTGCTAGTTGGTTTTTCAGCCCAACATAAACTATAGTCACCTGAGAATAAAAAATCTCAATTCAAGTATTCCCACTCTCAGGCTGGCCTGTGGGTATGTATGTGGGAGCAATTTCTTGTTTAATGATCTATGTAGGAGGACCCAGCACACATTGGGTGATATCACCCATGGGCAGGTCCTTGTCTTGAGTTGTATAAGAAAGCAACTTGAGAAATTTATAAAGAGCAGGACAGTAAGCAGTGTTCTTCCACACCCTCTGCTCCAGTTCCTGCCCTCAGAATCCTGCCATGAGTCCCTTCTTTGGCTTCCCTCAACAGTAGACTGATTTTTGAAAGTGTAAGGTCAAATAAACCCATTTATTCACCATATTTATTTTGATCAGTGTTTTAATCACAGCAACAAAAAGCAAATGAGGGCAGACATTATACTCGCATACTTATACTGAACTACCAGGGATAAACTGAATGAAATTACCCAGCTAATTGAGCAGACCAAATCCTTTAGAAACATGACTTGTTCAACTCATCAGGAAGTGGGATGCCATCCAAGTTTTATTACATTGATAGCACTGCATTAGAGATCTCTGAACTTGGAGAACCTACACAAGAATACCTGTACCTGTAGATGTGCCCCTACATCATATATTTAAGAAGATGAAGCCAAGCAAACATACCTGGAACTCAAGGAGATCCAAGTGCAACTGTGATGAAAGTACAGGGTTTGTCTACCATTCTTGTGCTTAACAAAGTCTCTGCTTTGTGTGCAGGTGGAGTCCCTAAATTATACAATCCTCCTGTTACCCAGAAAGTAGCAAATCTCCAGTGAAAAGGATTTGGGGGACCCTGAGGACTTCGGATCTTTCCATTTTCTCACAACCTCTCCAAAGAAAAATAAAGGTGAATGAGAGTGTTGATATGATAAAATGGGAGAGCTATTTTACTTTTAATATGTAATTTAATGGTTTGTTAGGATCCAAGAACGTAATTTAGCTGATGAGACCGAGACTTCAAAACACATTGCAAAACAAATCATAAATCACAGAACAGCAGAGAGGAGAATTGATTAACCTATCTGCTTTTGAAAATAGCAAGTAAACTCCTTTCAAAGGTGTCTGTAAAAATCACAATAGAAAAAAATAATTTGAAGAATGCATTATGTTCTCTCGCCAGTTTTAATAAAGAAAACTTTCTTTCTGACTTTTGACAAAACACAGGGAGACGTGAAAGCAAAGGGCAGGGACACAGATAAGATGGGCTGCTGGAGTTTCTGTGCTGCCTGAATGAGCATAAGTGGGATGTGCCACAGGAAAAACTCCCGTTTTTGCCTCCAGGGGAAGATGCCCTGCATGTTTTCCAGTTCTTGTTATTTTCTGTGGCCAGAGAGATGCTGCTTTTCCTACCATAAAGGACCATGGGAGGCTCTCCTATAACAAAACAGGTTTTGGCAGCCTGTAGCAGTTTACCCTAACCATTTTCATTATCATATGTTTACATAACATCATTGAAAATCAAAACACTGGCTTTACAGTATCTGTATTGATGTTCATGATTATGGAGGCACAGACTGTGCAGAAATATCATTGGGTAGAACAAAGTAATAATAGACCAGGTGTACTACACAAAGCCTGTCTTCTCAGAATTTGCACGCCTTTCTGTGCAGCATTTGTTCCTTTGTGATACTAAGTTAAACTCTTTCTGGAATGGAAGTTTTCATGACCTCTAATGATAAGGTAGATGCAGGACTTTCTGTAGGGCCATTTTTTACACAGGGGTTAGATTAGAGTACTTTGACTTTGTAGTGAGGAAAAATAGCTTTTTCAATGATCCGCAATGGAGTAGAGACAGGCTAGTTTCTAAGGTTTGCTATGAGGTAGAATGAGATGCAAAAGAGCTGGAGGAGATTGGAGAGTCTGCATCTGAGTCTGCTTCTGGGGTCTCCATGTTGGGTATCATTTTCTGAGCTTTAACATCAGAATCAATTCATGAGAAATGTCACTGAGTTATTGTGAATCACTTGGTGATAAATACTATACTTTAATTTGAAAGAACATAAAGGTTGCATCTTAGAAATGCATATGTTTTAAAAGATTCTGTGGTTGCTAACTATTGTCTCAGGATTAGGAATTTAGGAATTTAATCTCAACACAGATTTTGTTTTTTCCCTGCATTTTTTTTGCTTGCCACTATTTTCTAAAGTGTGAGTATCCAACAGTGAACAAAAGCAATGGTGAACATTAGCAGTATTGATAAAAATAACCCAGTAACATAATCTATCTTCTTTTTAAAAATCCCACTGCATTAAGAATATCATAAATTTAGTCACCACGAGGCAGCATTATTGTTACTCATACTTTACAGTGGTTATTAACAAATAGCCTCACCCCAGGCATCATGCTTACTGATGGACGGTGGATTCCCAGGATATGTCCTATAAGTCCTTTCCATGGTTGTCAAATGCTGTTAAAATAATGTTATATTCAATTAGTGAAATCTGACACCAGAAAATAAGAGCTGCAACCTTCTCTCTTAAGACAACGTTGAACAAGGAAGGAGAGTTTCTCTGTAAAGTGAGAAGATGCATGACATCACATGGCAGTCATGGAGAAAGAAAGATGCATGGTGCTGGGTCACAGGAAGCCAAGAATGCACAGCAGGTACAAGGGCTGGGATTACAAATGGCAGTTGTGGCAGCATTGTCATTTCCTTGTCTGTCTGGGGAGATAAACTCACCAGCTTGGTTGTTAGCAAAGAGGATTTCCACTATGTTGTCATGTGTCCCTACAGGAAGAACATCTCAGCCCAATTCATTACACAGTATGGGTTTGTTCCTTCTCATTATAGGAGCTTCTGTCAGATTTACTGTTGTTTAGCTTTCAGCTCTGGATTGTGTTATTAAAGTGTAGAAGAATGAGGACCAGTTTCTTCCATGCCCCAAATTCAACCTTTTCCAGCATTTGTTTAGACTCCAGCATGTCATCAGTTAAGTATCCTCCTTTAAAATGTGGAAGGCACATTTAACCCCTTTGTCAAGTGTCATGGATTTCTAAAAGGCTATATTTAGTGCGAAACCCCTCAGTCTCTGTTCACCAAATACATGCCACTGGAAAGAAGCAAATGCTGCTTTAGAAAACCTATGGAATCAGGAGCATTGTCTAGGAGAGCCCTCCTAAATGCAGAAGCAAACGGTTTATGGTTTGCAGGCATTTTAATGTCATTATGGGCCAGTGCAGCTGTTTCAATCCATTTAAGAGGAATGTGGATAAGTGAAGTGGTACAATGCTGCATCTTGCCCTATCATGCATCAGAAAGTATCACTCTAAAGAGGAATATCCCTACGAAGAGTGTGAGGGAAGATGAGGCTCAGGTGGCCAGATTTACTGAAAGCCAAAAGCAGAGCCGGAGACATCCTTTCAAGCTCTTGTACCACATGACTCTCCCTGATACTTCTCTCTCTGCCATTTCTCTCTGCTGCATCTCTCTACTGCATCTCTATCCCTTGTGCTTCTCTCTCTCTGATGTTTCTTCCTCCATGCTGCTTCTCTCTCTTCCGGCTGTTTCCTTCTCCCTACTGCTCTCATCTTGCTGCTTCTCCCAGGAGGCCTCACTTCTTAAGCGGGACATTTTACTTCTCCCATCCCTTTTTCTTGTACACCAAAATCAAATGTTATTAATTTCCCCCTTCCAGTGTAATGCTAGGAATTTCTTGTCACTTTAAAGGCAAACATTACATGCATTGTCTTGATCAATGTTTTAGAAGTTGCAACTAAGTAAACAATGTTATTTGATTATTGAAATGATCTTGATCTAAACCAGGAAAGCTATTTCTCCATGTGTGGAAAACACAACCATTGTTTTTATCTAGACACAGAAGATATTGTCCAGTGTTTATTATTATTTTTTAAAACTACTCAGTGAAAGACAGTACATAAGGGAATGGACCTCCATGTTTTGGCTGCCTCGGTACATGAACAGTTGGAAGAAAGGGTCTAATCATGGGAGTAGCATTTTCTGCAGTCAAGTTTCATTTCTTATATTCATTTATTTTCTAGGATAAGCTGTATGTACAGCCTCCTTTAAAGGTAGGACTAAATCCTGATATTAGTTATTCCTTTGATAACTGAAAGGTTATTTCTGTTTCTTAACTAAGACACCGTTAAAGAGATATCTCATCTGTGATCTTAATATTTCTTGTTCTTCATTGATTAAAATGAAAACGATCTGTGTTCAGACTCTGTTATAAATTACTTGTCTGAATAGGTACTAAATAGCACCTTTTTAGCACACTAACTCTTACTGAGATAGAAATACCTTGAGTCCCTTGGACAGATACACAAGACCAGTTTTTCCCTAAAGCCAGCTTCCTACATTGGGTGAGCTATCCAGGATGGCTCTTTGGGAAATGCCTGTAGAGAAAGCTGAAGTGAACACTTGAAGAAGAAAGCAGTTCAGGAAAGTCTCTAATCTGATACCAGCAGCAAGCTCTCCAAACAGGTAGTCTAAGCCTGGTTCATTTGCCGGTTCATCCACACAAATGATTGGCTTTTGTCTGAAAATTATTAATACTTTGTTTTATACTTGGAGCTGGCTGATGCTCTCCTCTCCAATGCTTCCTCCTTCTGCCTTTTGCCTCTGTTGTCTCCTGAGTCCTTCTTGTGTGGTGTGTTACAGAAGAAGCCTCAGGATCCTTTGCTGCAGTGCTTTCCTGTTTCTACCTCTGTAACTCTGGCTAATAAGCAGTGAGTGTGAAGACACTGCATGCTAGCCATAGCTAATTTCCTCATTAAGCAGGAACTGAGCATGCCCCTGAGCTGTGTTGTCCTGGCTGACCAAGTTCTGAACCCTAGTGGGGAGCCACTGAGGAGATTCTTGGGTGGTTTTAAATCTCATACCCAACCCAATAATCAGCTAGCAGCCAGATGTTATCCCTGGCAGTTGACTGTTTCTATATGTCCCCAAAGACACAGAGGCCTACCCATGTGCTCAGTTCAATGACGGAGATATGCAGTAGATCATGAACGGCAAATATTCTAGTTAGATTCCCTAGTGTCTACCTGGTGCTGAAGGGTCATACCAGAATTTACCTATATATTGTGGATTTCTGTCTCTGAGTTCCAAAAATTGTGAGAGACTCTGTAAGTGAATTGGGCTGTAGAGCCACATTTTCAAGCATTTTAAAAGCACGTGTAATGTCAACATTGGTGGAAAACAAAGACAAAAATATCCTTCAATTTTCCCCTGACAATTATTGCTTCCAGATGAATGGCATTTCTTGCAGTGTCCCCAGCAGGAACACTCTTGGTCCAAAGACTGAAGGAAGGAATAAAGCATTATCAGATAGACTTTGCTGCCTGTCTGTGAGACGCTTATGGCTTAACTGCCTAACATAATATTGATCAAGAGTAGTGCAGCATTGGATTATTGTTAACTTGAGGATTATATTCAAGAGATACCTAAAATACCTATCCAGTCTATTTTATTCAAAATGGATACTTGAATTATAAACACATACCCCAATACTGTAAGAGTAGAGTGGATGACAGAAAACAGCACACAAACAAGAGAGAAACACGTAATGATGCAAACCTTTAGTGACTGTCCTGAGGAAGGTAAAGAAAGCATTTCTGCCAAATTAAATGCAAATGATCCAAAGATTAGACATAAATAGAGGCACATCTGGCAACAGCAGAGTTTAAAAGTCTGCGCATGAACGGGTGTGAGGTCCGACAGCCACAGCAATGGTTCAGCTACCAGCCTGAATGTGATAGGAAGCCACTGAAGAGTTGTGACCTGCTAAGTACTTCATAAAAAATTCTCTTTCGGGGTTTCTCTTACTGTTCCTTCCATAACAGCATATAGAGTTGCTCCAGGAAAATAAAAGGAGACCATTTCAGAGGCTGACCACAATAATCTGGGATAGCAGAGTTATGGACTGCTTGTGCCAGGGTGGTGGGAAAAGAGGTGGAGATACGTGATCAGCTCCTGGGGATCATTTTCAGCTGTAACCGAAAGCATCTCGTCAATAAAATATATACTATATGAGAGACAAAGAGGGGTGTCTCAGGAAATGATCTGATGTTATAGAAACAATGGGACACAAGGAAAATTCAAAGTAGAACATCTATGAAACCAACTGCTTAATATAAAACATAAGAAAGAAGGTTTCTTCTAGCTCACAGTTACAGGAAGAACAGTCCAAGGTTTCTTGTCCCTATGGTTTGAGTACACCAACATAGCAGCCCAAGTACATGCCAGGGAATGTTCTTTGTTTCTTGGCAGACAGGAAGTAGATAAGAATCATAGTGAACTAGAACAAGGGAGAATAAAGCCTCCAGGTACACACTCTCAGTGACCTACTTCCTATATCCAGAATCCACCTCAAACCATTCATCAATTTTTATAGAGCGCCACAACATTACCAGTCATCAAGGCACTAATGTACTAGATCAGTGCCCTCATTTAACGTGGGTTCCAGGCGACTTTTATGGCCCACATTCAGGGATGTACTTCACTGACCTTCTCAGCATCCTGTAACAGGAAGAAGCTGAGAATGAAGTTTAATAGTCACAGCTAAGACTAGGAGAGCAGCAAGAACTTAATGAGGGCATGCAGATTTCAAGAAAATTCCTACCTAATGAAAATGCCGGGAAACCAGGACAGTGTTCGAGACGGGTTTACGGGGTCACCAGAATCTATGTAGGAGATTATGAAGTAAAATGCGGAGTCAAATATTGGCCTCTACATCAGTCCAACCTTTAGAGGTTGAAAAATGTGCAGATGTAAAGAAGAAATTTTAAAAGGAGGCACCAGGAAGCTGGGAAGGAAACTTCCAGAGCATGCTGTCTTGAATAAAAAAGCGTAAAAGGCATTTTCAGAAGAAGTTTTAAGTTCAGCTGTGATCCTGGCAGTGAGTGGGAGCAGACACAGTTACTGGGCACTGAGATTAGCAACGAGGATGCCTCTCAATAGGTACCTTTTAGTTCACAGAACATTTCCTTATCTAATTGATAATACTAAAAGCCAACCAACCAAGCAGAAAAATATAATAGAGGAAAATAAACAAAGAAAAAATGCTGCAAATTATAAAGGTTATGGAATTTATGGAGATTGAACAGTTATTACACATCATATTTCACAAAAAAGGCATTCCTTAACAAAAATCAGTACTTCTACATGACGCCACCTTGACTGCCCATATCCCACTTATATAGGGCACCTTTTCTACTGAGCTTTCCTTCAGCATTTAGTATTGCATTATAAAGCAGTCCTGACCACCAGCTTATGAAGTCCTCATGGCTCTCAATAAGCGTTAATCATTTCAGTGTCATTGCAATAATAGACAAAGTATTACTACTGAGAAGGTTCTAGAAGAATCTGACTTGTTCTCACTGCTGTTATCACTTCCAGAGTGAATTCAGGTGCCCTCTGGAGGCACAAACTTGTTCCCTGATTATGAAGGAGGCTTGAATTGCAGCTCCTTTTCCACGTGTAGGGGACATCAGAGAACTATACTTTACAATGTTTTGCCCAGTCTTTGAAAGTAAAGAAAAATTATCTTCTTTTTGTACTTTTCTCTGGATCTGTCACTAAGGAAATGCACAGTAGAGAAGACATTGTTTAACATGCCCTGTATGCATGCCTTTTAGCACTTTAGTATGTGATCATCATACTCCAAAAGGTATAGCAAGCCTGATTTATACAAAGTTCTATAGTTCTCAGTAATTCTTTGGAGATTAAATGTCCTGTGTGTGTGTGTGTGTGTGTGTGTGTGTGTTTAAAGAACTTCATTCTAGCTTTTTTGTGCTATTAAGATATGTGGGAATATTTAAAAGATTTACGTTATTGGAGGAAGTTGGGCCATTGAGGCTTTTATCTGAGTATTGAAATCCTGGCTCCTACTGCCTTTCTCTGTCCTTGATTCCCAAATTCCTTGAGGTGAATACTTTCCTCCAGCATACAATCGCACTATGGGACACTCATGCTGCATATATCCAACCCAATGTAGCTAACTGACCATGAAGTGTAATCCTTCAAACTGTGAGCCAAAATACAGCCTTTCTCTTTATAGTATTTATTTCAAGTATATTTACTTAAGCAGAATGCTAACACAAAGGTGGTATAGTTTTCTATTACTGAATAATGAATTGAAACCAAGCATATCTCCTAATATTTTGAGTCAAGAATTAGAAGAGGCTTTATAGTTTTGTGGCTCTGACATCTTTATAAGGCAGTGATTAGAACTTGAATAAAGCTTGACTCTTTCACAAGTAGCAGTTTTCCATTAGAAGCTTGATTAAAGACATACCCCTTCCCATGTGAATATGTGTGAATGTATACTGTCTTGATAATGCCCTCTCCTTTTCTCTGATCCTGTGCATAAAGCAGGGGACAGTCTAGGCTATTCTTCTTTAAAAAATAAGAAAGTATAAAGAAGAGGAAGGTGAGGAGTAAATACAGGAGGAGATAAAGATAGATACTGGCAGAGGGGAGTGGATAAGCAAGATGTCAGGTTATTGTATGACAGAACTGGCATCTTTATCAAATTGAGTTTGTTAAAGCAAGTCTCAAGATTTAACAAATACATAAAGACACAAAGAAGACACCAAGAAAAAAAACAACAACAGTAAACAGATCATTAGGAGTCATTTTAGAAAGAGACTACCATACTGTGAAAGACATGGAAGCTTCCCCGTTCTCTCAAGGAACTCCAAATATCAAAATGCAAGTATCTGAATAGCAAGGAGCTCAGACCTGCTTAAGTCACTAATGTCAATTTGCATGTATATGAATGAACAGTCTTTGATCTTGACCCTCCAGCTCCAGGCAAAGCAGAAGTTAACTAATGGCATAAACTGTGTCTTCACTGCTTCCAGCTAAGAGATAGTGAGTCAGAACTACCCATCTAAGTGCTATCCAATTTCTAACATGAAGAATGAATAAGCAGTAACCTACAGGTGATTTGTTACACAGGGGCAGAGAGCTAGCACAGGCTAACTTCATTATTTTGCTTTTGAGAGTCTCTCCATGGACCATTCTGAGACTGTCATGGTCAGAAAAGCTCCTATGAATACAACTTTGAACCAGATTACACTTACCCTGTATTTTAAAGAGTCATCTGTTGTCCTTTGAAGATTCTGGAGAGAGCTGACTTAACTTACCATCATGATGATCAATGGCAAAGGTTGCAGATTGATACTATCATTTTTCCTAGTAGAGTTCTTTGAAGATTGAAGCTACAGTAGTTATAATCTTACTTATAAAGAAATAAATCCCTTTGTAGAAATTGTCTAGCACTCTTTGCTAAAGTTTACATACCATTTATGTTTTGCAACTGTTTGGATGAACTATACACATCAGAAAGTTTGTTTGGTTTTATGTTAGAGTATGGTAGAAAGAGAACATTGGGTAATCTTGAGACTGGATTTTAAGGAAAAGATAAACCTAGACACATTTTTGCTAATGAGCTCTTTTAGTTAGCAGGGCACCTGACACCCTGGTGAGGAACTAATAACAACAATGAAGTTGAAACACTTACTACTTCAAGTATTTTTTTTAAATTTCTGTGTACAGTGAGATCACACTGTAAATGACAACAAAGGAAAATAAGGATTATTCACTGTGTCTCATATCATACCACATATACAAGAAAGCATGTGCACACAAACATACACACACACACACACACACACACAGGTGTACAGAGATAAGTAAGTCTCCGATTGATTCTTCCTCTTAGCTGCTTTACTGACTCTGATTTACAGAGAATGTCAAGCCCTATGTCTATTCCAGCTACAAAACAAACATTTTTTAACCTCACAGTACTAACAGACAACATTTCTTTCTGGAACATTCCATCTAGTTTACTGCCTAACATTACATTTTTCTCTGAGGCATCTACACCAAGCTAAATAAGAAGTTATTAATATTGACCTTCTGGTTTGAACCCCTATCATTCCTTAACGGGGAGTATAATGTCTTCATCTTAGTCACCTCAAGTTAGAGTTCAACTCTGAATTCCTACTCCGGCAATCCATAGCCATAAAATCCATGAATACCTTTAGGGAAGTCAAGTGGCATGAAAATACTTCAGTGCTGCTCTCCAGTGCCTGATTTAACTTGTACTTAAATTTAGCTTCTTAAGTACCTGCTTAAAGAAAAGTAGTTCAGCAGGAGCCAAATAAAATTGCAATGCCTATTTTGCTTCAGTCGTGAGATCATCTAGTCTCTTTCTTTTCCCAATTCCTTCTTTTTCTGTCTCATGAATCTTAATTCTTTTTTCATCTGGATCTCAAAGGAAATCATAGCAGACTTGGACAGATGCCACCATCTGCTGTCTGATGAGCTTTGCATTAATCACTGCATCACTAGTGAGAAAAGAAGTCTTTCTGAAACACATATACTTTGCTCAGCATGTACAACATATTGATTGGGATTCAGCCTGTACCTATGTCTTATATCCCCAGAGTCACTGTGTCTTAGTGAGCAGTTGAAAATTTCACCATTGCCATAGTTAGCTCTTTGCAAGTAACATGCCAGGCATCATTTTAAATATTTTCCTCATGAAACTTGCTAATTCAGTACAACGATATTAAGAGACAGGCTCTATCATCAGTGTCTTCTACAGAAGTGGAAATGTGTTATGCAAAGCTGGGAACCTTGTCTTTGTCTTCTGTTGTTGTAATAAACATCTATAAATGTGTACTTTATTAATTAAAAACACATTGTATTTTGATCTTGCTTTTTATCTCGAAGACTCAATAGCATGGTACTGGAATCTGCTCAGCTCTCTTTATAGACTCATGGTGGATGAAAATAAAATGACTGTTAGCAGATGGACATGGCTCCATGGGTATTATCTTCTATTCTTTAAGTGTAAGGGCATTATTATAATTCTCAGCACCTTTTTAAAGAGCCAGGAATGCCTGTGCATATATGTAGCCCCAGCATTCAGAAATAGAAACAGGTGGATCTCCAGAGTTTGCTGTTATTCAAGCCTAGCTGAAAGATTTCAAGTCAGTGAAAGATCCTTTCTCATGGTAATAAGATGGAGAATATTAGAAGAAGACACTCAAAATCTTGTTTTTGCAAGGAAACCATGAAATTTTGCAGGCAAATGGTGAGAACTAGAAAAGATCATCCTGAGTGAAGTATCCCAGAAGCAGAAAAACACAGGTAGTATATATACTCACTTATAAGTGGAAATTAGACATATAATAAAGACTATTCACACTAAAATTTGTACACCTAAAGAAGCTAAGCAAGAAGGAGGACCCTAGGTAAGATGCTCAATCTTCATCCAAAAAGGCAAATGGGATAGACATCTGAAGAAGGTGAAAACAAGGAACAAAACAGGAGCCTACCACAGATGGCTTATGAAAGACTCTATCCCACAGGGTATTAAAGCAGAGGCTCAGACTCGTAGCCAAACTTTGGACAGAGTGCAGGGAATCTTATGAAAGAAGGGGGAGATAGAAAGAACTGGAAGGGTCTGGAGCTCTACAAGGAGAACAACAGAACCAAAAATCTGAGCCTAAGTGTCTTTTCTGAAAGACAGTCCTGATGAGACCTGATAGGCTAGGGTCAGATGGAAGAGTAGGAGGTCCTTTCCTATCAGTGGGCTGGGGAAAGGGCATTGGAGGAGATGAGGGAGGGAAGGAAGATGGGATTGGGAGGGCATGAGAGTGGGGCTACAGCTGGGATACTAAGTGAATAAATTGTAATAAATAAAAATTATATTTAAAAATCTTGGTTTTTTATCTGTGTGTGCACACAGCATGTACACACCTACACACTTACATGTATAACACAGAGAGAGAGATGAGGGGAGGAAGAGGGAGAGACAGCAGGAGAGGGAGAAGGACAGGTAGAGAGAGAAGAGTTACAAAATTATAATATAGCATGGGTGAAAGATTTAGGCGAGGAGCCAGGTTCTCTAATGAGAACTCATTCTTGTAGGAATTAATTTAATCCCCGGAGACCTAAGCCACATTTGTGAGAACACATTCCTTTGTTCTTTAGTGTGTCCTCTATGACCTAATTATCTCCCATCAGGTCCCCACCTTTGTCTCTACTGCACAACAGCAATGCACCATTTGTGGCTAAGCCTTGAGCTCATAATTCTTTAGAGGATAAAGCTTATCTAAGCCACAACTTGATGCGAGCTAGACACATTTGAAGAATCCTGAAATGAGATTATTCCTTGGGGTTCTGACTCTAGAACTCCCACACCTAATCATTATGCCCAGAGTCAGTGCCTCTCAGTGTCTGATAATGAGATATCACAGGAAAGACATGCTTGTGGACATATGCCAGATACAGGACTGGCAATACCTATTCTAGTTAGCTTTTTCTCTTGAAAACTCACTAGCCAATAGAGTAAAGCCCTTTCTCCTCTCTGAACCTTTGCCCTTCCCTATGCTAATACTAAGGAAGATTGCAGTCTGGATGAAGGCCTTTAGCTGTACCTGCCACAGACCCATCTACACTTGCAAGTGGACTAACATCACTCGTAGGCCAGAACCTTTCCCACTTCCAGCAAATCTTCTTAACTTTGCTCATATCAATTTGCCTTGAAGCAATGGGTATTTTGACACAAGACAGAGTTATATGGAAGGCATTAAATCTAACATGACAACATTTTAATTTAATTATCTGTTTAATGGAACGTGTTCTTAGGGTCATGGAAACTGTCAGTGACATTAAGAACTATTTAAGACTTTAAGGGACATTAATTTAGTAAGAAATATAAGCCAGATATCAAAGATTGACTAAATCATGTCAGCGTTGTTTTGTGAAGCACTGCTTGTCACTGCTTTCTAGACTACAATTAGCCAGGCCTGATGGTACAAGCCACTAATACCAAGTACTCCTGAAGTTGAGGCAGGAAAAGTGTAAGATCAAGGGCTTCTGATACTACAAAGTATGTTTAGGGCTGCCCTGGAAAACCTTTTCCAAATAAAAAAATGTTTTAAAAAAAGAGTTTATGTGTATAACCAAGAAAAAAAATTATATTTTAATAACAAATAAAGTAAGTACTAGTAACTCTAAGAATAAAGGTTGTTATAAAATATACAAGAAAGAAAAGCTTCAAATCTTTTGCAGATCCTAATACTTTCAGACAAATATTGATAAGAGCATGTGTTACTTTTGTAGTTTCCAGTAGTACAACTGAAAGAATGCTCATCCCTCAGAGTAACAAATATTCTTTTTATTTGCCAATAAAATTCAATTTCCTTCTTTAATTTATTCTCCAAATACTATATTTCATCTAGATGTACCTAAAAAGGTAAGGACAATTCCACTAATGCTATCAGTGTTCTCTCTGCAATGGACCTATGATGATTTTAGACAATGAAACTTTGGAAGGGTTTGCTGATATCAAAAACAAATCTTTAATCATGGTTGAAAGTTAGAGCTTATTTCTCACTCCCCAAACATCAAGACAAAAAACTTTTTCCCTATCAGGTCCCATCAGGACTGACTGTATTGCCTTCCTCTGTGGCCTGGTAATGCTCCCTTACTCCCACCAAGGGGAGGTGATCAAAGAGCCAGCCACTGAGTTCATGTCAGAGTCAGCCCCTGTTCCCCTTACCAGGGTACCCACTTGGAGACTGAGACCTAATAGGCTAAGGTCAGATGGAAGGAGAAGAACTCCCCTATCAGTGGACTGGGGAAGCAGCATGGGAGGAGAAGAAGGATGGAGGGTGGGGTTGGGATGGATCAGGGAGGAGGATGCAGCTGGGATACAAAATAAAAAACTGTAATAAATTTTTAAAACATTTAAAATAAAGGCAAAAAAAGAAAAAAAATAATTTCCTCTAAAGATCATAGAACTATTTTCTTCCAGTGAAGAGAACCAGACATTACTGTATCTATTATAAGACAGAAAAAAGGGGCCAACACCAGTGTGATGTGTTCTATGAGCCAAGCACCATCCACACTAGTGACGCTTGACCAGCTTTGCTACACAAATAATTAATATTTACTTGGAATTACATGCAGAGATTGAATTTAGTCTTTTTTGCTTCTATATTTGTTAAGATTGATTGATTGGCAATTTTATTAAAAATATTTCTGCTTGACTGACTTTGTGTATGTAAAGTGTTTGGACTAGTATTACACTTCCATGGCTATTGTTCTAATTAGGTTTTATTCTTTCTTATAATTTTATTTCATTTCTTGGTATATTTGAACTTTGATACCATGTAGTTTGACTGTATCCATCCATCATTACCTTCCTTCTACTGCTCTCCAATCTGTCTGCCTCCCAAGTTTGTATTCTCCTTCTTGTTTGTTTGTAATTGGTAACTACCTGAGTCCAGTTAGCCTAGTCATATGTAGTACTACCAATTCTGGCTTGAGAAATGTACTAGTAGCCACGTCCAGAAAGGAGAGTGATCCTCCATTCCTCAGTAGCCATTAACTATCAGTAGCTCATCTGCTAAAGGTGTCTCAAAGACCCCTTCCCTTTCATGTTGAAATTTTGACTGGCTAGATATTGTTCAGGTCTTAATTCGATAAACCATGAACCAGTGGGAGGTCAGGAACACAGAGCAGGAGGAAAATTTGGAGCTGTCCTCCAAAGAGACACTGGAGAACAGTTAGCGGAAAATCAATATAGCAATGCAGAGGGAAATAGGTTTCTTTGCCCCGTTCAACCACAGTTGATGTGATTGGTGTGTGAAGTAACATGTTCTGTCTAGAAATCGACTTTTGACAGCTGTCATTCTCATTGTCTGTTTTTATTTTTTTTTCTTCACAATCTTATGCTGTGTTCCCTGAGCATTGAATGGCAATGGTAGTGTATGTTGGCATGGACAGACTGATATAGATACTTCATACATATATGAGTACGCACAGTCACTTATCCTTGGCACACTGACCAGTTAAAGGGTCTCTGCATCAACCATTACACACTACGAAAAGAAGCTTCTCTGACCCAGCATAGTGGAGAGCAAAAGAAACCTATGGTTATTAGCACATACTTATAAGGTAATTTTGTAATGTAACTATTTAACACAATAATAGGCTCCCTCTAATGTCTATGACATGAGCCTTTTTTTTTTTCATTTTGATCGGTGCTTGACATGAAATCTATCACTTGGAACTGATCTCAGATCCAGTCAGAAAGTGCTACATTATCTATCCCCAACAACAATGCCACAACTAGTCAGTTCTGTATTATAGCATTCAGGGTTATTTATGTAATACCTGAGCAAAACAGGGTTTTCTGATCACGGGAGGGCCACTGCATTCATGAGCTCACAGCAGCTGCAGTTATCTGCATAAGAGCTGTGCATGACCAAGCCAGTCAACATTCTACCCTCGATGAGCTCCTGGCTGGTTGATGAAGCTCCAGTGGATGGCCTACACCCTGGAATATATGGACTGCACAGATTAGAAAGAAAAAAAGGACATGAAGTTAGGAGCAGTGGTGTAGGGGTGGGTCTAATAAAGAGTAACAGAGAAAATATGATCAAAATAGATTATGCGTATTTAAAATTCTCCAAGAATTAATAACATTATGTTGAAAACAGTCTGATGAGGAAGATTGAAATTTTCTGGAAATACGTGGTGATTGGGGAATGTCCTTATACATTTCAATGCTGTACTTACTATTATAGTGGGTCTTTAAGATGTTAAGTCTGTGATATATTTTTCACAGAATGAAAAATAAAACTAAAGCAATGATGAAAGCTGGTTTCAATTCCACTTAATTCTCAGCTTTTCAAAACATGGGCAACTAGGTTGTAAAAATGGTGCTGAGGAGGAATGAATTCAGGGCAAACCTCTTACTTTTATATACCTTTCCATTCCATGTTCGAAGATTTCCATTTTTCAAGGTCTTTCTAAAGATATTTTCACTAATTTCGTTTATGTGGCTGATTTATAATTCTTACTTGTTTCTGACATAATGAGCTGCTTTTTAAAAATATTTACAGTTTTTGTATGAGTGTTTGTGTGTGAGTACACATGAGTGCATTGTCTGTGGAGGTCAGAAGAGGGTGAATTGTCAGAGAAAGTGACATGTCCTGGTTTTCCTTTGAACATCAAGATTAAAAAGCATTTCCCCAGAATCTTATGGAGTCATTTTCTAGTAGTGAAAGGAAACAGATATTACAGCATGTTTTTTTTTTCAAGACACAAAGAGAGAGCAATGTCTATATGCTAATCCTTCAGAGGTGAGGCCACTCATGGCCATAAGCCATCTGATATGGGTGCTGGAAACTGAACGCAAGTCCTCTGTAAGAAAAGTGCATGTTATTAGCTTCTGAGCCACCTTTGCAGTACCTCTTCCTTCTTTTTAGTGATTTATTAAGAGATGATTTTTAAATGTCTCACTTTTCTATATCAGCCATTTATGAGATAACTACTTCATGCCATGCCACCACAGGCTTCTGGTGATTCAACAACAGATATGTTAGACCCAACCTTTAGAACACCTGATTTTATGGAGTTTGTATTCTGAAGTGGGTGACACAGACTCTAAGCATGTAAAACAAAATTATAATGTCACATAATTGGCAGATCAGTACAGAGAAGGAGGGAAGCTACACCGTCTAATCGTTCCCATTGAAGGTGTTATCAGGAATGAAACTGAATGAAGACAAGCAGGGAACATACACACTGTGAACTGCTGGGAAGACAGACTTACAATCGAGGGAAGAAAACTAGGAGATGCCTTCCAGAAAGACCCAGAACAGTGAGGATGAAAATGAATTCAGTAACGTAGAGGACAATGATTAGGTATATTCTCTCAAAACCCTAGTAGCTCTTACATGCCCTACACTTTTACAATGTGTCATGGACTGTCAAATAAATGCACAGCAAGGACAAGATGCATTGAGAGGAAAACATTGGTTTTCTATTTCAAGAGCAAATAGAGATCTGAGCTGTGGCTATAGCTTTCTTTTTGTGCAGGTTATGATGACTCCAGCAACTGCTTCTTTCTCTCTAGTTGGATTAGCAAAAGAGGAAAAAGTTAGAGAGTCTTGAGACATGTTTTGAATAAAAGATTCTCTCTACTTAAATCCTTTTTCTACGTGACAGCATCTGTAAAACACTTTGTTCATGAAGCTTTTTCTGAGTTCATTCTCCTGTTTCTCTTAGGCAGTCTCTACTATTTCTGCTTTCACATCATTTTATTTGTCAACATTTATGGAATTGAAAACAGTGGCAATTGATGTTTGGAATCACACACAGATAATACACACATACAGACATACCCACACACACATATACATCTATCTATCTATCTATCTATCTATCTATCTATCTATCTATCTATCTATCTATCTATCTATCTATCTGCCTTTTGACACCCAAGCATGTATGTTCTTTTTCTTTTAATCATCACAAAACAGCGGCATAAAAAAAAAAAAAACTAAAACAGCGTGCCACATGGAAGTTTTACTATCAAATAATTGCTTTACCAACAATAATCTTCTTATGAATATAAATAATTAATAATCATTGTTTTATCTTTAAAATGCTTTGGACATAGTTTGTGTTTAAAATAAATGACAATGAGGTGAATACTTATTAAGTTATAGCCTTACATTTTAATACTGATAAAATTACATTTCACAGTTCTAAACACATTCTTCAATGAACAAAGATTTTGTTAATGTTAACAATAACAGATTTTTTTCAACATTGTCTCCCTTTTGGTTGATAATAATGCAGGCACATAAAAATAAACTAAATTATCTAATTTACTTTTATGAAGATGATCTTAGCTTCTATAGAATGTGTAAATACTTCCTCTCTTTCCAGAGGACAGCCAATTGTCTCCAATCAAATCCAGTGCATTTTTAAATGTTAAGTGGGTGTTTTTTCCCCTTCTGATTACTGTGTCTGGAAGATTTTTATGCCTGCAGGCAAAGTCAAACTTTATTGCTTTTTTGAAGTTTAATCAGATCTTCATTTCCAATACTTCAAGACATTCATTAAGCCTATTGGTCTTTTCTGCGGAATGCCTTCCCATTGCAGACCACAATGTGTAACTGTAACTTAAATAATAGCCACTTGGCACAACATGAGTCAAGGTAAAAGAGTATAAACGAATCATGATTTTGTGGTTATGTAGGTGCTGTGATTGGAGGAATGCAGACTCTCTCATTTACTGAGCTATATTTTGTTATTGTTGCTTGTTTTTTATATTCAGAGGCTTTATTCTATTTTCAACAAAGAGAAGTTCAACTTTCTGTCTGAAACCTCCTTTGAGATACAAAGTAAGAATCTCACATGTTATCTTAGCATTTTTTTTATACTTCCATATTAGAAACTGGGTTTCAGTTTTGTTGCTGCAAAGCAGTACCAAAGAGTCAATATTCAAGGCACCCACCCACTATCTGTTTTACTCCATTCTGATCCTACCCTGAATCCCTTAAGCAACAGTTCATTTTCCACAGTTCGAAGTCAATGACTGCATATCAGCAAACAGAGTGTTACTCCAATGTAGAGACATCTATCCTGGGGCTCTTATGTGATTTTCCTGTAAGCCACTGGATTTCAGTGGTTCTTAGTTCATCCCAGTCACCACTTGAAAATCATCATTTGGTTTAAGTTTCTCTTGAGGTACTAATAGCAGGGAAAATGCTTATAGTGACTTGTTCTCTTTCACTTTTAGCATTAAGTCATACAGAATAAACCTGAAGATGTAACAGAATGTTTCAGAATATGACTTTGTTCAATTGGATCTTTTTGCACAAAAGTTATTTCTTAGGGGAAAGTAACTGAAACCATTCAAATGCACGCATACATGAACATACACATGTACATATGTGTGTACATATACATGCACATACACGTGCATTTGTATTCATGTGCACGCACAGAAGCACTCACATAAACACACATTCACACACACGCACACATGTGCACACACACGTGCACCACAGAAGATGAAGTTGTGGAAACTATTTCCTAAGAAATTTCCTTTGTGTAGTTTTGAATCTTCTGAAAATTTCTACACTGAAGAAATTAGGTTAATTTGATTTATCTAATTTCATTCACTCTAGATTTTATACTCTACCTATGAGATGAAAGAAAATGTTTCAAGACTTCAGAAATGCTGACCTGAATAAAGGAAGAGAATGCCTTTGTCTGTGAGGAAATACTCAGATGTCCATCTGCCTTGGCACTCAGGCCTATGCTAGTTTTCGATAACAGCAATTATTTTGCATATTTTCACTTTTAAGTCTACAAATCGTATCAACTGACATTCATTTCTCTGCGCTTTATGAAACTTTAGGGTTTGCTTCCAAATAAATGCTAATATGAAAAGAGTTGGTGGGGAGGTGTCAGCCTCACCAAGCTGATATGCCAGGATGGTAAAACAGACTGCAGCTCAGCACGGACCTACCAGGGAGGAAGTTCCTTCCTGGCAGGGCCAGAGAGATGGTCTGTACCCACCTCAGGGGTACAGACAAGGCAAGCTCTCCTAGACAGAAATCTTGAGCCACACTGTTAGTTGTTGTGTCACTTGGCTCCTGTGTCTGTTTGTGAGTGTTTGTGTATTATAAAGACTCAAGGGCTGTTTTGATCTATTTATTTGGCCATTGTACATTATTTATAAGAAAATAAAAAATCTGAGAAAGTTACATTTTACTTTATTATTATAAATTAATTGGAATTTATATATTTTACCAACAGGACTGACCAATGAACTTTACTAACAAATGCCTTTAAAATTAGGTTTTATATTTTTAAGGGTCCCATTCTATGTCTATGTTAAGTTTTTAGGATTCTAAAAACGTATTTGTAGAATTTCTGTTGTAGCAGGGTTTGAACTTTATATATGGATCAATTTTATTTTATTTTATTTTGGCAATAGATTAGGTTGAAAGGCCAAACACCTTCTCCAAATGCATATATCCTCAAGTTGTGTGGTAGCTTTGTTTCAACAACGTGACGTGGCGGTTGCTCTATTCCTGGATACTAGACAATGTGTAGATTTTTTGAAATATTTGACTAATGCTAGAGTATACATTCATACATCTACCAAGTGTGGGATTTTAACAGATGATCTTTCTAATGCTGACATTTAGAAGATTAATTTAAAGGGAACTTTTTGGAAAATTCTGTTGTAAAATTCCTTGAGTGAGCAATTGTAGCTGTTCCAAATTCATCTGAAATGTTGATCATAGTTACTGGTCTGTGAAAGACTACAAGAGAGAATATTCTGTAGATGATTTTTCTGTTTATTCCCTGTAAAATTGCACATAAAATTAATAAATCTCATAGTTATAGTTCCATATTTCATTTCATGTACCAGCAAAGGCATCTTATAAGCAGATGTACTAAAGCAAGGGAAGTAAGACAGGGCAGAAATCCAAATGTGTTTATATAGATCATGTATATATCTTTATAAAACACAAATTAGAAATCTTAATTATTGTTTTAGGTTATGAAATTTGTAGATTCTTTATCTGTCTATCTATCTATTAATTATTTTGGTTAAAATAATTGGTTGAGTTAAATAACTGAAAAATCGTTTTCCATATGAGTTCTATTAAGTTGTTGCGAAAATGTCAGTGTAACTACCAAATTGGTTGCCAGTTTGAAAGGGCCTAGAATTACCAGGAGCTGGGCCTTTAAGTATACCACTGAGTGATCATATCGACAATATCAATTTAAGTAGTACAACCCATCTTAATCATGGGTAGAACCATTCTCTGGGCAGGGGATACAAGATCATATAAACGGACAAAGTGAGCTAAGCGCTTGTATGCATTCATAACTGTTTGCTTCCTTTTTGCGGATATACTGTGACCACTTGCTTCATGCTCTAACCTTTTGACTTCCTTACTATCCTGGACCATATTATTGAACTTAAGGCCAGTACAGGCATATCATTCCTTGAGTTGTTTTTATCAGAATATGTTATTGCAACAAGAATCAAAGAAAACAAGACAGTACCTGAGCACTCAAAATTTTGTTTAACTAAATTTTTAGATGCCTTTTGAACAAAATACACTCTTTTGGTCTCTGGAAGGAAATTTATACTTGTGAAAGATTCACACATTCTTTTACATTTACAAGGTTTTTCTCTAGCACTCTTTCAATTTATGTTTCCTGCCACAATCACAGAAACAGAAAACAGGAGACCACATTTATTTGAACATTTGTGAGAAACTCAGCAGCAGGTAGTAAATTGTCTAGGTATGTCAAATGTATATGTTAGCTTTTCTATTTATTATACCTTGTCCCAGTTTCATTCTAAATATTTTGTCAATAAATACTGTGTTATTAAGAGAATACACTATGCCTGTTTGTGGCAGAAGCCATGACAAGCAAAGATCACATACTAGGCTTCGAAGTCTCCATTTTAGGCTACAAAAGATAACAGGTATAAAAAAGTACACAAATACTTGTTGAAAATAACTAGAAATTCTTTATCAATCAAAATGTTGCCACATCAACCTCTTGATTTTTACATCTCTTAGCATATACCAGACAACTGAATATCAATTGTTTATCTTTCTCCATTCTTCCATTATTCAGTCAAACTCTAAATAAAATTTTAATTACTACAAAACCTGGAACTTGGCAGGAGGTAATTCAGAACATGATCATTTATTTTTAAAATTGCCTATTCCTGTAGGATGCAAGTAACCAGAAAGGTTTTATGATAGAGCATATATAAGCATTTTAGGGATAGAAGAAAACTGATATGAGCTACATTATTTTAAGCACAATTGGCCCAGTCATTTACTTTAATGAAATACAAAGCTGGTTAATATACACTTCTGTTGTGGCCTGAATTGTTAGATACCAATTTTCTTTGAAGCTGAAACATAACATGTGAAGGTATGTTAGATAATGGCCAAATGCAGGACCTTTTATAATTGCATAGTAGCTTCAAAGAAGAGGTTAAAGAGCCTGTCACAGTCTGTCTCAGGAAGCCAGCTGTAGGTTTTTGGGTAGATGTGATTTGCCTGAGAACTGTAGAAATGCAGAGACTGAGTAGGATAACTACCAATCCCCCTTTCAGACAAAGACTGAATACCCAAGGTAGTAAGAAGAAAATATGTCCTTGATATACTTAACTAGCTTATAAGCCACCAAAAACACTTGGTTTCTATCATCATAGGGCCTCACAAATATGAAGGATTGGAAAATGATAGAGGAATGGAAAGTTTGCAGAGGAAATCAGGCAATAGACGTAGTATGTGGTGCCAAGTACACTGGATACAACTGTAACCACAAAAAAAAAAAAAAAAAAAAAAAAAAAAAAACCTTAAGAATGGGGTGAATTTATCAGAGCCCTCAGTGTCAGTAAGAACTTTAGTGGTTTTGGTGAGACATGATCTTTATGAGGTAAGAAAGTCTTCATTAATATGAGTGAAGTTAGGTGTTGTTGATATAAAGGAAAGGTTCGTAGTGTTGGCTCACCCTGTCAGAATGAGCTATCAAATTTTCCTAGCAGGAGTCATAAGCAGTGTAGTACCTCACTTGGGTTTGAGAAAGTCATTCACACAAACTCTATGGAGAAATGAGGGAAAGAGTTAACTTAAAGTTTAAAAACTTTCGAAGTGCAGGAATGTGCTACATAGTCAATTCTCATGGACATATAAGAAAAAGGTATGGGCCCTGCATGCTACAGAATCATTATGGCAGGTAAGATGTACCCATTGGTAAAAGAATGGCACTTCTATTATAAGTACAACGATTTTGATTAGACTTAATACCTTCTCCGCAGGAGGTGGAGGTCCTAGGCTGTGGAGGTCCTAGGCCCCAGTGGTGAGGAAAATTCTATTGTTTGGCTAAACATATATAATGTGTCCCTCAAATTTCCCTCCAAACTTTTGTTAATAATTTTATATTTGTTTATTTTGTTTATGAACCTTGTTTAATTTATAGCCTATATTTATACATTATTGTCACTGTTAGCTTTGATCAGCCATGGAAGGAAATCTCTGTTTTTGCAAAGAAAAGTGAAATGCAGAGACTCATAACTGGTCAGAGTCTTGTGTCTAAGTAATTAAGCCACAGATTCCCGTGGCTAAGTAAGATTTCTGTGGCATAGAGGCACAATATTGAGAAGTAGATGAAAAAATGTAAAGAAACATCTATATGAACTTCTTCAAGCCTCATGTAACACCAAGAAAGAAAGTTTATAATAAATGAAGGAGCTGAATAAAGAGGACAGGTTCTGTGTAGAAATTTTCTTTAACTTGAAATATGCCAGCTTGTAATTATTCTCTTAAATCTTGGGAAGTAAAAACAAAACAAAAACAA
>CM053754.1:6355466-6374920 GCA_028658305.1 Pachyuromys duprasi
AGGGAAGGAGGTCCTCCCCTGTTGGTGGACTTGGAGGGGGCGGGGAGGAGGGAGATGAGGGAGGGAGTGGGAGGGTAGGAGGGACTGAGGGAGGGGGCTACGCCTGGGATTCAAAGTTCCTAACCTGTGATTGAGATAAAAATAAATAAATTAAAAAAAAATAAAGAATAAAAATCATGGTAGCATAAAAAGCTTGTGTAATTTTGTATTTCTTTCTTTGTTAAAGATTTATTTAACCATATCCATAAAACATAGGACCAACAGAAAATAAGTAGATTTTCTTTGAAAAAAAGTTGGCTGAATAATATATGTACTTTAAAAGAATGTTCTATTAATATAATGAATATGTATTAAAATATATATGATAATATTGTTTCCTTTGGAAGCCATAGTAATCCATACTGTGTAACAGGCATTTGGTACTTCGGTATTTTGGTTGATTTTGGTTTTCATGGTCCTTAATAATTCCCATTTTGAATGAATTGAACAATTTTGCTGGATTTTTCTCATGTAATATTTATATCTTCAACTGTATACAACTTCAAAAATAAACATCAGTAGAAAAGAAAATGTATGTAGAAAGCTGGTTCGGCCATTCAGTGCGTTCAAGCAATTGGGAAGTATAAAAAACTCAGATGAAGTGCAGGCTGTGTAGATTCTTCACCAGAATAAGGAAGAACCAATGGGTGGAAAGAACTGCAGACTGTGCTTCTCACAGTCTTTACTGCTCTATGAACACATTTTCTCTATGCATTTGTGCACTGTCATGCCCATTGCTAAAAATGAATGAATAGTAACATCATCTACTGCTTCCATTCCTTTACATATCTTTGTGACTGATCCATCTCCCTGCACCCAGCCCCACACGTACCCATAAGCATCTCATCACATAGGAATTTTTTTTTTAGTATCAAAAATTATGCAATGACATCTGCAGAAGTATTTGTGTTTTTACATTTGGCTCTTACCTGAGGAAGGAAGTAACACTATAAATAATGTATCATGTGTGGAGCCTAGTGAGACATAATAATTTATCAAAATGATTACTGGCCTCAAAGCTGTTAACTCTGCATATGTTTTCTTGTACTACAACTGCATTGTTTCCTAAATGTAATTAGCACTTGTGATGACGAAGAACTCCAGCATGGCTTAAAGCATGTCAAGGAAGTGGATTCCATTTCCTCATCTCCATTAGTTAAGGCATTAGACCAGCAACTGACTGTGGGTCATTGTACATCACAATGACTCTTTCTCAGACAGACAAACATGATAGATAGATAGCTTAGTGTAGTTACAATCCACATTACTTACTGTTTTCCCAGAACCACAATCCATAGGTAATCCTTTTAAAGCAATAAACAATGTCAAACTTTACTTTATAGTGTCAGAAAGAAAGATGAATTTTCAAGTTTTATATTCTGAGTTTTATTTTTTAAAGTATTCTGCTAAATCCTTATATTAGGTACAATCACTGGAACTGTTTTTTTCTTAAACTGTTAGCTCAATTTTGGGTTTATTCAGAATACATTGTGCACATACTGTCCTTGATATGTGCTCTACATTATTTCCCTGATAGTTTTTTCATGGGAGTTTTATGTTCCTGCAATGTAATAATTATTCTTGATCTATGGAATGTTCTATATATGAAATGTTCTGGCAATATCTTTGTTCCTTTATTACTATTCTTTTTATTTCAGAATATATTAAAGGGTCTTAATCATTTATACTTTTAATGAATTTTAGAATCAGTTTGTTGGGTTTCATAAAGCAGCTCATTAGTCTTTTAATTGAAACTGTGTTAAATCTATAACTCTGTTTGGAATGAGTTGTCAGATCTTCATGTATTCCTTAAAGATACAATTAGACAATCATAGATTTTCATGTTCACAGGAGCCCATGAAAAATCTTTTTCTTAAAGCCCAAGTTTACCAGTGAGCTCTATTCTTAGATCACACTTTGTCTTACGTTTTATCATTGATTATTTTTTTAAATTAATTAATTAATTTATTACAATTTATTCATTTTGTATCTCTGCTGCAGCCCCCTCCCTTTTCTCCTCCCTGTCACACCTACCCTCCCTCTTATCCCCCTATGCCTTTTCCCTCCTCCCCTGATAGGGGAGGTCCTCCTCCTCTTCTATTTGATCCTAGCCTATCAGGTCTCATCAAGGCTGACCTCATCATATTTCTCCTTGGCCTGAAAAGTCTACACTCCTCAGGGAGAGGAAATCAAAGAGCCGGCCACTGAGTTCACATCAGAGATAGCCCCTGTACCCCTTAGTAAGAGACCCACTTGGCAACTGAATAATCTATGGGCTTCCTCTGAACAGGGGGTATAGGACCTCTCCATGCAAGGTCCTTGGTTGAAGTACTGGTCTCTGCAGGGCCCCCTGGGCCTGGGTATTTTGGCTCTGTTGTTCTCATGTGGAGTTCCTGTCTCCTCCAGGACTTTCTAGCTCCCTCTTCTTCCATAAGGTTTCTGGCATCCTGCCCAAAGTTTGGCTGTGAGTCTCAGAATCTCCTTCTATGCCTGGTGGGTGGTGTCTTTCAGAGGTCCTCTGTGGACAGTTCCTGTCCTGTTACTTGTCTTCTCTTACTTCCATTGTCTATTGTGTTTGTCCTACTGTGTGAGGATTAAGCATTTTCCTTAGGGTCCACTTTGTTGTTTAGCTTCTTTAGGACTATAAATTTTAGTATGTTTATCCTATATTATATCACTAATATCCACTTATAACTGAGTATATATGATGTTTGTCTTTCTGTTTCTTGGTTACCTCAGTCAGAATGATCTTTTCCAGTTCCACCATTTGCCAGCAAATTTCATTGTTTCTTTTTAATTGCTGAGTAGTATTCCATTGTGTAAATGTACCACACTTTCTGTATCCATTCCTCTGTTTAGGGACATTTAGATTGTTTCCAGATTCTGGCTACTATAAATATAGCTGCTATGAACATAGCTGAGCAAATATCCTTATTGAATGGTGAAACATCTTTTAGGTATGTGCCTAGGAATGGTATTACTGGATCTTGAGCATTGGTTCTTTTTTTTTTTAATTAAATTTTTATTTTTACATTAATTACATTTTATTCACTTTGCACCCCAGCTGTAGCCCCCCCTCCCTCATTCCGTCCCAATCCCACCTTCCCTCCCTCATCTCCTCCCATGCCCCTCTCTAAGTCCACTGATAGGGGAGTTCATGAACTCACTGGCTGGCTCTTTGACACACACCCCGGGTGTGAGCAGGGAGGAGCAGCCTTGCCAGGCCACAGAAGAGGTCATTGCAGCAAGTCCTGATGATACCTGATAAGCTAGGGTCAGATGGAAGGGGAGCATTGGTTCTTAATGGCTGTGTTTCTGATGACAAAACAAAGTGGGAATTTGGAAATAGGACGGTCATCTGCTGAGGTTATGTATAAGGGTTTTGTAAAGTCAAATAGATACAAAAGAAAGGCTTGCTTTACAGAAGATTTTGGAAGAGATATTTGGACAGAAAAACAAGAGAAGTTTTGAAAGTCTTAGGAGAGTGTGTCTTTAAAAGCAGGAAACAGAGTTCATGTCAAAGACAGCTCCTCCTCACCTTACTTGGGAACTCACATAAAGACTTTGTTTCTGAAGCAACCCCTAGCCCAGAATTTTTGGCTTTGTTGGTCTCCTTTTGGAGCTCTGTCCCCTCTGGGATCTTTTATCCCCTAATTCTTCTGTAAGACTTCATACCCTCTGCCCAAAGTTTGTCTGTGGGTCTCTGCATTTGCTTTTATCCTCTGTTGGGTGGAGCCTTTCAGAGGACAACTAACGTAGTCTACCATCCGGTTCCCTCTCTTATACCACTTCTGTTGTCTATCCTGTTTGTCACTCTGAAAGAGAATTAAACATCCTCCCTAGAGTCCTCCTTGTGGTTTAGCTTATTTAGGTCTATAGATTGTAGTATGTTTATCCTATATTATATAGCTAATATCCACTTATAAGTGTGTATATATACCATGTGTGTTTTTCTGGTTCTGTATTACTTCACTGAGATAATCTTTTCTACTTTCATCCATTTGCCTGCAAATTTTATGATTTCCTTGTTTTTATAGCTGATTAATAATCCATGGTGTAAATGTTACATAATTTCTATATCTATTCTTAGGTTGAGGGACATCTAGGTTGTTTCCAGATTCTGGCTCTTACAAATAAAGCTGCAATGAACATAGCTGAGCAAATGTCCTTGTTGAGTGGTGGAACCTCTTTTAGGTATATACCCAGGAGTGGTATAGGTGGGTCATGAAGTAGCACTACTGCCAATTATGTGAGAAAGCACCAGAAATATTTCTAAAGTGGTTATACAAGTTTGCACTCCCACCAGCAATGGAGTTCACCTTTCTCTACAACCTCTACAGCACTTGTCACTTGAGTTTTTGATCTTAGCCATTCTGATGGGTATAGGATGGAATCTTGGAGTCATTTTTATTTGCATTTCCCTGATGATGAAGGACTTTGTTACTTTAAGTGTTTCTCAGCCATTTAATATTCTTCCTTTGAGAATTCTGTTTAACTCTGTACCCATTTTTAACTGGATTATTTAGTTTATTGGTTTTGAATTTCCTGTGTTCTTTATATATTCTGCATATTATGCCTCTATCTGATGTAGGTAAAGGCTTTTCCCAGTCTGTAGGCTGTTGTTTTGTTCTGCTGACAGTGTCCTTTGTAGTACAGAAGAATTTTCAGTTTCATGAGGTCTCATTTATTAATTGTTTATCTTAGAGCCTGAGCTGTTGGTGTTCTGTTCAGGATGTTGTCTCCTGTGTCAATGAGTTCAAGGCTCTTCCCCACTTTTTCTTCTAATTTAGATTTAGTGTGTATGCATTTATGTTGAGGTCTTTGATCCACTTGGGCTTTAGTTTTGTGCAGGGTGACAAATATGCAAATGGGGTGATTTATTGGGATTTTTCTACATGTAGACATCCTGTTAGACCAGCACTATATGTTGAAGATGCTATATCTTTTTCATTGTATGGTTTTGGCTTCTTTGCCAAAACTCAGGTGTCTGTAGGCATGTGGGTTTATTTCTGGGCCTTAATTCAATTCCATTAATTTTCCAGTCTGTTTCTATGCCAGTACCACTCATTTTTGTTTTCAAATTTATTATATTTTTTTATTTTTTTGTTGCAATGGACAAACTAAATACCATAATTAAGAGATTGCACGGACACAGATTAAACCTATTAGACCTATTCCTAATTTTCTTTTTTATTTTTTATTTTTATATTAATTACAGGTTATTTACTTTGTATGTCAGTATAGCCTCCTCCCTCATTCCCTCCCAATCCTACCCTCCCTTCCTCATTTCCTCCCATGCCCCTCTCTATGTCCACTGGTAGGGGAGGTCCTCATCTCCTTCCATCTGACCTTAGCTTATAAGGTCTTATCAGCACCAACTGCAATGTTCTCTATAGCCTGGTAAGGCACTCCTCCCTCAGGCGGGCAGAGGTCAAAGAGCCCACCACTGAGTTCATGTTGGAGACAGTTCCTGTTCCCCTTACTAGGGAAACCAACTTGGATGCTGAGCTGCCATGAGCTACTTCTAAGCAGGGGTTCTTGGTTATATCTATGCGTGGTTCTTGGTTAGAGAATCAGTCTCAGAAAAGACTCCTGTGCCCAGATATATTCGGTCCTTGTGGAGCTCCTGTCCTCTCGAGGTCTTACTAAATCCCCCTTATTTCATAATGATTCCATGTACTCTGCCCAAGGTTTGGTTATGAGTCTCAGCATCTCCTTTGATACACTGCTAGGTAGAGTCTTTCAGAGGCTCTCTATGGTACAATCCTGTCCTGATTCTTGTTTTCTCCTACTTTCAATGTACATGCCATTTTTCTTTCTAAGTGAGAATTTATCATCTTACCCCAGAACCTCTTCTTGTTTAGCTTCTTTAGGTGTACAGATTTTAGTTTGTTTGTCCTATTTTATAGGTCTAGTATCCACTTCTAAGTGAGTTTATACCCTGTGTGTCTTTCTGCTTCTGGGATACCTCACTCAGGATGATCTTTTCTAGATCCCACTATTGTCTGCAAATTTCATGATTTCCTTGTTTTTAATTGCTCAATAATATTCCATATCCTTCCTTAGGCATCAGGGAGATGCAAATCAAAACAACCCTGAGATTTCACCTTACATCCATCAGAATGGCTAAGATCAAAATTTCAAGTGGCAACACATGCTGGAAAGGCTGTGGAGAAAGGGAAACTCTCCTCCATTGCTGGTGGGAATGTAAACTTTTACAACCGCTTTGGAAATCAATATGGCGCTTTCTCAGATATTAGGAATAGTGCTATCTCAAAATATAGCTATATCACTCCTAGGTATATATTTACAATATGCTCAAATACACAATAAGTATATTTGTTCAACCATGTTTGTAACAGTTTTATTCGTAATATAGCCAGAACCTGGAAACAATTCAGATGTTCTTCAGTGGAAGAATGCATACAGAAACCATGGTAAGTTTACACCATGCAGATTTTAATTACTGTTGCTCTACAGTACCGCTTGAGATCAGGGATTGATATACTCCCAGGAGATTAGAGGTCCCTGGCCATGTGGCCTTGCCAGGCCACAGAAGAAGAGGATCCATGCAGTCCTGATGTGACTTGATAGGCTAGGGTCAGATGGCAAGGGAGGAGGATTCTCAGTTTCAGTGAACTAAGGGAGAAGGATACAGAGGGAGAAAGGGACTGGGATGAGATGAGGGAGGGAGTACAATATAAAGGGGATGAAAATTAAAATAAATGAAGAAGAATATTGTGTTTTATTCAAAATTTACTGCACATTAAAGTAATGATTACATTTTATACTTTTGAACCAAATCCTGCTCAGTTTCCAGAGATGTCTGACTTTGGATATAGACTTCAAACCAAGAATTGAAGGAAAAGGTTGGGCATTTACTATGGATCTGGAAGCTGCCTTCAGTGCCCTTCCCTGCTCCAGGTAAAGAAGAGCATCTGTTGGCATCACTTCCTACTGTCCTCATAGCACAGCTGCCCAAAAGCCACAAAATGGCTTCCCCACGGATCATAATATTTGGCCATTTTCTTCTTTTCCTACCCCTCTTGTTCTGAGTGAACACAGGAGGCACTGATCTGCATGGTTACCTCTCAAGTATCTGTTTGTTTACAAGTCAGCTGTTTTGATTCTTTTGTGTTTGTGTTCAATTTCAATATTATTTTTGCTCTAATTTTGACAAATAATATTCTTTCTTTTATATGTTTATCAGACCTTAGAGCCAGATCAATATATTACTTCCATAAATACAAGAAGGCCTTGGAGTCTGTATTTTGAGAATTTTGTTTTAATTTGAAATAATATACCATTTTAATTTTATGTTTTCATAATTCGTGAAAATTACTCTTCAAATTTTAAAGTTGAGAACCAGATACAGGATTTTAGTAACTTTTTATATAGAAAGCACTGCCTCACATTTATTTTTGATATTTAACTTCTTTAGAAAGATTGTTATAACTTGTCTGTGCTTGTATTTCTCAATATTTTATATATTATCTATGTATAGTATTTATAAAAATTCAGTTATTTATAAATTTTCTTGTTAATTAATTTACATGTCAGTCACAGTTGTAATGAATTATGTTTCTTAATAATCACATAGTTAATTTTTGTTAGTGGCTTGTAATTATAATGAATTGTTAAATTTTTGAGTTTTTCACAATGTTTTAGTGACATACTTGAGAATATTATATTTATTATTCAAATGTCAAGTTTTATCTTATCTTATTTTACTATCTTATTTTAGTAGATCTTTACACATAGTTTTATGAAAACGTTATCAAATGTTTAGAAGTTATACCAGAATAATAATTGAAACTATTTACCTTATATTATTCTTCTACTTAAAGTATGGCATATTTATAAGGGTAAATTGCTGCATACCAGATTTTCATATCATTATTTTACATTCTTTTCAAGTTTCATAATACTATATAGCATTTCTATTATTGTATTATTAAAGAATATTAGCAAGGATAACAAAGTAGATTATTTGATTCATTTCTCACAATTTATGATGTTCAATAGAATTTCAAAAATATTATTCCTCACAATTAATATGAGAAATTTTTCTAGACAGTTGACATAGTTACTCTTATTTCTGTAAAATATGCATCTTAAAAGAGAACTACCCATGGGTTCTCTGAATATTATGGTCACTTAGCTTTATAGTGTATACAAAGCTTGTCACCACTCTTTGGTTTCTTCATTGATGGGTACAGTTGTCTATTAACTTTACTATTGTGTGCCAATCTGTACACCTGGCAGGCTTTGCCAGCTTGGCTCTTTTTTTTTTAATTGTACCACCTTCACCATCCTCTTCTATGAAGAATGTGTACCACTGGCATCGCCATCCAGCTTTGCTTCTCTTTTAGATTTTGTTCAACAAAGTCCATAAATTATTCCTTCTCTTCTCTATTGATCTCAGCTCAGCCAGTCAGAGCTTCTGCTTCTAGCAATGACTGCTGGAGCCCTTTTGTGTGTGCATGTGTGTGTGTATGTATGTGTGTGTCAGTGGTTAGAAAGCAACATTTTCATTTCTGTCAGTGAACCATGAATTTCACAAAAACTGTGTTCTCCAAAATTTCCAGTTGAGGCAGATATCCATATTAGAGCTTAAAACTCACAGGCGATTAAAGTCACGGGGAGATGAACAGGGCAAAGGAGGTATAAGTCACTCCGTCCCCTTTCTTTACTCGTGGCTGGCTGTAGCCCAATCACCAGTTGCACTTTTACTAAGTTATGTGTTTTTATGTGCATTACTTATTATTTTTCTGGTTTTGTTCAAGTTGCTATTTTTTTTTTGTCAATCAATCAGATTTCTGAAATGTAACTAGTTTCACTTATATTAATCTTTCTTTTGTCAATTTTCAGGAACATGGAATCTCTTAGAGACAGGCCAACAAGCTAAATTCCTCTTCCTTCCCCCATTGGACAGGGGCTTCGGCTTTCTTAGGTTATAGATATACCTCAGACATATCAATATATAAAAGGTCATATACCTCAGGTCATATACCTCAGACATATCAATATGTAAAAGAGAGAGCCTTATTAGAGCTAAAAGTGGCAGGGGTTTTATGGTTCCTTGTCACTTGCTCTCCAACACTGGGTATTTTCAAGTAACTCGTTGTGACTGGGAAAGCTCAGTGGAAGAAGTCTGATTGGGAGCACACTAAAGCAGAGCAGACAGGCACTCTAATTTCTTCTTCAAGGGTGTGCCCACAGGACCCCACTTCTTTTCGTTACATATTACTACCATACCAACAAACAGCTTCATTCCATAATCACCATCTGGTAACCAATTCCTGACACATGTGTCTTCAGGGACAATGAAGATTCAAACTGTAACAAATATTTGCTTCCAAAGAGTGACCTCTGGAAGAGTAAAATATAAAGCTTATAGTGTCGGAACTTCCCTGGCACTTCTGTAGCCAAGTGGTCAAATGGGGAAGGTGAACCCAAGTCATGTCATGTTCTGGTGTTCCCTTGAGGATAAGCAACAAGCAGAATGCTTCAACTCTAGCGTATTTCTTTCTCAGAATCCCCAAACCCAAGTCTGATCAGCAGATAACCCCGCAAGATCTGACATGTTGTAAGATGACTTGCAATCTGGAGGTCATGAAAATAAAGAAAAAAACTATAGACATTTTATAAGCAACCACTGTAACAGAAAGTAAATAGGAATTGAAAGCTGATGAAGAAAAACTTATGTATAGAGTTTAATGCAAAGTAATGATTTGCAAGGCAGTGGTGGTATAAGCCTTTGATCCCAGCACCGAGAGGCAGCAGCAGGACCTCTGGGTTGGGGGTCAGCCTGGTCTGTAGACTAAGTTCCAGGACATCCAAAGCTACAAAGAAAAACTTGTCTCATAAATAAAAATAAATAAATAAAGTAAAAAAATAAAAGCAATAATTGGTGGATTTTTAGTTTAAACAAATAGACAATGGCAACATCAAAAGATGATATAGTAGAAGTATTGAGAGGGTGGGTAGGTATACTCCTAAATGCTATCATTGCAACACTGATTATTTATAATTATTCTGCAATTAATTAAAATGAGAACATGATAAAACACCATAAAAAACTTGATAGTTTAATTAGAATTATCTGTTCTGACCATTATCTTTAATTGCGTAGCTTGTTTAACAAACACTACGTTGCAAAATATTGTTTTAATTTTTTATACACAGAATGTATTTTTGTCATTGTTATGCAACATGGCCATCCAACATTTTAAAACAAAGTTTTTAACTGAGGACTCCCTCATGGTTTCAGAGGGCCAGTTCGGTTTCATCATGGCAAGGAGCATGGTGGCAACATGGTACGTACTAGAAGAGTAGAGCTGCACCCTGAACCAAACGCAGAGAGGGAGAGACTGGTCTGGAAAAGGCTTTGGAAAGCTTAAAGACCATACCCACTGACACACTTCCTCCAACAAGGCTACACCTCTTAATCTTTCTAATGCTTTTCAAATAGTGGCACTCCCTGAGGACTAAATTTTCAGACATTTGAGCCTACGGGTGGTCATTCTTATTCAAACCACTACATAATGTACCAGATTTCTATTGTTCAAACCTATAATCTTCAGGTAACTTCCAGGGACTGAGATCTGAGAGTACCATGGGACTCAACATGAAGAGAGCCTCCCATGACTTTATCAAATATGTGAAAGTGCATGCCCACAGAACAACACTGGTGACACTCTCAGTTCATTTTTACAGTCAGCAATTAATTGAGTGCCGTCTGAAGGAGCTGAGCAGACAAAGCCCTCAGTCTCTTGGGGGTTACCCTCCAGAGTGAAAGAAAATAAGAAAGCATACTAGGAGAGTATGATGTAGCTTCATGCTAGGGCACAGGAATTCAAGCAAGACATGTCAGTCTTGTGCCTGGTTTAAGTCTTCAAGCAATGTCACACTCACATGAGGATTGTCTACTGAAACACTCGACATTTGACCCAGAGACTAGGGACAAGACTTTAGTGAAATGTAAACAATTTGAATATACAGCTGCCAAGGAAATACACTGGTGCAGAGTTCAAAGCACTAGAACAGTTGCTGGAAAGGACATTCAGAAACCAGCTCAGGAAGAACAAAGGAGTCCAGAAACGGAGCTTAAAGTGACTGTTATCCCTTTCTATTTAAATAGTCATACTTTGACAACCATCCTTGGTACAACTACGGTTTTCGTGTAGTCTCCATGGGGATCTTGGCCAAATACTTTAGGTTTCTGTTCCATTTGATGAGCAGAAACCAAGAGCCTCCTGGGCATTGCATATGCCAAGTACCTTTTCCTCAGGAGAGGCAGGCTATATAACAGATACCTACATCTGTGTGAGCTATGGCAACTATTTTCTTTTCCCTTTTATCTAAATATGTACATATTTAATTTTATGTCAAAACAAAACACAGCAAAGCAAACAAACAAAAGACCATCCAGAAATAAACAAATGACACTAAATGACAAGGTCTGTTGTCAGCAGCTTCTGAGAGATTGGAGGCTGATTTTGTACCATGGTGTGTGTGCTTGTTCCAATGCATACACTCTCTCTTGCTGATGGCAGGCATTTGTCAAAAGGATGTAGAGGGGCTGGAGAGGTGACTCAATGGGGAAACTTACCTGAGGGTTCCCTGAACCCACATGGCAGAAGGAGAAAACAATTCTTACATCTGCACATGCTTGCTCTGACCAAAGTTCTGATGATTGTTTTCCTTCCTACCTTGGCATAGTTGAGGAGTTCCAGGAGAGAAGGCAAAACAACTGAACTTAAAACACATTTGTATGATTTCAGGGATGACCCAAAGTACCAAGATAAAAAGGTAAAAATTACAAAGGTCCATTTGGACAAACAGCTTGAGAGTCTGCGTTTTCTTTTCCAAACCATACTTATTATAATTCAAGAACTAAGGAAAAACCCTGTGCATTTTAAACTTTTGTCCCAAAGTCCTCTGTAATATTTATGACTTTAATGTCAAAAAGCATTGATTGAGTTCTTTCACAAGCTGGCAGTTAATCATGTGTTTCGTACAGCTGATTTCTATAAAGCAGGCAAAAGCAGAAACCCAGAGAACTATTTACACTCGTAGTTATGTTTGGATCCCAGTTGGAAATTCCGTTTGATTAGCATTTGGGCTGCAGGACATTTGCTTTTGCAATATTTGATTGGGGTTACTTTGAGTATGTTAATAATTCCAGGCAGTGTGGGCTCCCTGGGGACTTGATTCTCTATTCTCCAAGATCTGTGAAGAGGAGTCTCTTGAGAAAAGGTGGATAGTGTGATAAAAAAGCCTCTGGGAGACTCAGAGAAATGTTATGGTTTAATGGAGAACAGAAAAAAAAAAAAAGGAGGGTGGCAAATCTTGCAGTTTCTCCATAAAGCTAGATTGGCTTCAAAGCAATGAGAACCTCAAAATAAAACAAAACAAAACCACCACCACAACAAAAAAACCTCACCACTATAACTTTTTATCTTGATGAAATTTTTCTCCTTCAAGATATAGATAAAAAAACATATGTAGGATATTTTAAAATGTCTACATGAGTCACCAAGTAGGAGTGTGTCTTAAGGATAAGAGGGCAAGAAGAAAACCTGGAGTCTGTTTAACAGGTCATTTTTTTTTCTGTTTTTGTTTTGTTTTGTTTTGTTTTTAAGTAATTTATTTATTTTTATATTAATCACAGGTTATGTACTTTGTATCCCAGCCATAGCCCCCCTCCCTCATTCCCTCTCACTTCCCCATCTGTCCTTCATCTTCTCCCTGCCCCCCTCCAAGTCCACTGATAGGGGAGGACTCCCCCCCCCCCGCCCTTCCATCTGACCATAGCTTATTATGTCTCTTCAGGGCTGGTTGCAATGTCCCCTTCTGCAATCTAGCTAGGCTGCTCCCCCTGTTTAACAGCTCATTTTATAGACCCCTTTGCATCACGTCAAACAAAAAAGCAAAACCAGAGGCTTTCGTGCTCTACACTTTGAAAGTGAGTGAAAATAGTGAAATGCAGGAAGCTGTCTGAGGACAGAGCCAAGAGCTATCTATCTCCCTGTCACCTACCTAATCCTATCTACTTATACTTTCTCATCGTTCTGTCTTTCTACCTATGGTTGATTAAGGTAAAAAATGTAATCTTTGATCCCTATGAAATAAGAGGAGAGAGAAGAGACACAAGTGAGAAAAGAGAGAGGAATCTTGCTAGTCTAAACCCCTCTTTTTACAGTTATACTTATAAGACTCAGAAATGTATAGATTGAACTGCAAGTAAATATTATTATGTTCTCATTTACAAAATGGAGAAACTGTGGTTAGTGCTTATAATTAGTTTCTCAATGACTGTCATCAAATAGTAATGGAAAATCTTCATGCCATCCTGTTGCCGTGTTCGGTGCTTTTGCTCTCTCTGTGCTTATATAGAGCTGTCTGTCAGTTAAGCCAAGTTGGTCACTCTCTCATAAATACATCCAAAAGAAAATAATCCAGCAGGTTGAGGGAGCAACAATGGAATAAAGTATCATTATAGGGCATTGAAGAGACAAAACAGCCAGACTAAGTCAGATCTCCCCTGATTTCAAGGTTGACTTAGTACCTGAAAATCAGCTCGAATCATTTATATAAATGAATATGATGATGTAAAAGAAGGCAGGAAAATCTATCAGGAAAGAGGGACTTCTCCAAGTAGGAAGGTATTTATATGACCCTTTATTAAAAATACATATAGTTTTAATATATGTGTATGTGTGTATGATATGTTAGCTTTGGCATACACAAGCCAATGCAAGAGTATGGAGGTCTGAGGACAACTTTGTTAAGGTAATTTTCTTTTTTTACCTTAATTCAAGGGCAAGTCTAGGTAGTCAGTCATGCAGTGAGAGGCTTGTACAGATCATACTGCCTCTGACCCAGGAAGGCATCTTTGTACAGTTGATTAACAGTATTTCCCTTCAAAGTAATACTATAACAATATGACTTTTAAGGGTGAAAAGTTGAAAGAACAGTCATAACCTATTGTGTTTGTTGAATATTTATCATTTATTTATTTACCATTTATCATCTATCTTTCTATGTATCTATAATATATCACTCATATATAATGCCTGTCTGTCTACTTATCATTTGTTTATCTTTGAGTTTATGAACATATTAATCTTTTTGTTTTTATTTCACTCATTTCTTTATTTTATAGGATCATTTTTATCCAGAAATTAGTATTGTTTGTCATTCCTCATTGGCTTAAAATGGAGTTTGGGAGTATTTTTAATAAACAAAAATATCAATTTTAATATGAAATAATTTATCATGTTTTATTGAGACTTTAAATAACCATCTATAATTTTGTGATAAATTTATCTTTAATGGATTTAGTTTAGGGCTTGGTATCTTGTTTTATAAGCATTTTCCCGATAGTAGGCCATAAGTACACTATTGTATATATTTGTCTAGAATTTTACTCTTACATTTTCCCTTAGATTTGTGAGCCTTCTTTAATTTTTAGTATTAAAGACTATTGTTATTATTTGCATATAAGGTATACATGGGAGTACCTTCCTCAGTAGTAAAATTTAGGAATAAAAATTCCCTTTATATACACACTGTACAAATATACAAATGCAAGTAGTATCACTGTAACTACCAAGGCATGGACATCCACATAGACTGGCAGAGATCATTGCCAGGGAAGCTCATGCTTCAGTTCCACTTATGAGAAGCTATACACCAGGAAAATCTGAGATCCAGCAACAATTTACAGTTTATAGCAAAACAGGTCAAGAACCTCAGAGAATAATGATGGCCAGTGCCAGAAAAGGAGGCAGGGCACGCCCTGGGCAGCTGTTTATTTTTCTGAATCAAATGTTTGAATGTATACACATACACACATATTCACATACAAATATTTTTATGAGGGCTACAGTGACAAAAGTGCACTGAAGGAAAACTTCAGCAACAAACATGGATTACACAACTGAATCATATTTAAAATTTCTATGAAAATAAATTTTGGAGGGCTGTGTTCATTGTTTTTGTTTGGATTTCAGCAACTGAATATATGTGTTGGCCCTATGACTCAGCAGAACAAAACATCTTTTCCTCATTTATTCCATAAGGTCTTCACATCAGAATCAACCAGACACACAGAGCCCTTTTCTTATCACTGCAACAGTAATGAGACAATGAGTGAGTGGGTTTGGTGTAAATAAAATGACCCTGTACTTTTTACAGAATTGCTCTGGGCAAGCTTGCTTCTCACAAGTTCAGAAACCCAAAGCCACTAATTCTGAATTATATCAGAACTTTGGCATACATAGCATTTTCCATTCCAGAAGCCTACTCTCTTGAACTTTGAAATTAATTGCATTTAATGCTTTATTGAATTTTTCAATTACTGGTCACTCCTGGCAAAGGCTCTTCTTTAAATTTTCGATATGATATCATCCCTTGTTTTTAAATGAGAAGAAATTGGCACCTGTTTGTCTTTTCTAATTAATTTGAATGAAAAGCTGATTTCTAACTATAGTGGCAATGAAAGCACTTCTAAAGAGCGCTTTGCTTAGTGGTTTTAAAATGCAGTGCACTTTAATGTCAGCTTACAGTTTTGAAAAACACTGACACTTATACTTGCCCCAACATTCAGATTTAGTTGACATGGATATAAACAGTCTAGGAATGTTTGAATGATTTGGAAACATGTTAAGGTTTCAGATTCACCATTCTTCATCATCTTCTCCATTATCTGTTGATGAATGTGGTAGGAGCTTTGGACAATCAGGTGTTTGCTAATGTCTAACTGCAATGACTTTGCATTGTAAAGGAAGCTAATATTGAAGTCAGATTTTTGAAGTTTTGGACCTTCCCATGTGCTATCTTTCTGTACAAAAATGACAGACTCACTTTTCACCCCTTTAGTTTTTGACTGCTGGTTTATTGAAAGCCCTAAGATGTACTCAGTAAATCTTATTTCATTGGTAAGTGACTCAGCACTATTTAGCATCCTTCTGTGCAGTTAAAGAAAACTGGCAACTTTGATTCATACTTACTTCTGCTACTCTGAAGAACAATATTATGAATATAACTCATTCTAACAAGCCACATAACCCCCATGTTCACAGTCCTTGGGGATGTCTTGTTATAGCTCTGCAATTTAGAAAATGCAGTTCTAAACAGAAGGCTAACTGTGATGACTAGATAACTGTTTTTTAGTAATTTTAATGATAAAAAAGTCAAATGGAGATTTTGTAGCCTTTTGATCAGATAATGCAGATTTTATTACAGTGAACAGGTCCTTTAATTATCACAAACATTTGAGATAATTTATATTATTATTATCTAACTGTCTATTTGTTTGCCTGTCTACCATGTGTCATCTTTCTTTCACGGTAAATTTATTCATTTCAAGTGTACCACTCACTTTCTAAAGACAAGTATAACAAGAAAAATACAGCTTTCTACCAGAGACAGTTTAAATACAGATAGTTGATGACTGTAATGCTATAAGCCTTGTATTCTCTGGTACTCAGATATTTTTGAAAGGAAGACGGCAATTTTAAGAGCTTCTCTGCTACATAGTGACCTGAAGGCCTTCCTAGATGACTTAGTAAGGCCGTGCCTCGGAGGAAAACAAAAACAAAAGACAGTTCAGTAGTAAAATGCATGCTTAGCATGTATAAAATCACAGGTTCTGTTTTCATTACTACAAAGAAGCCAAGTACATATAAAATTAAAACTGATACATTTATTATTTATCAAGTGCTTACTGAGCATATTTAATGTCTCAGTGTCACAAATTTTATCTTGCTATGCCATATATCAAGAAAACTTCCATGTAGATCTTAAACCCCTTAATAAGTGTCAGGGAAAATAAGCCTCAGAATCATAAACATATAATTACATTTTACAGGTAAAATCAGTAAATTGGGATGCTTTACATTTTTCTTGTTACAAATGTTTACTAAACCTAAAATATTCAAATTTGTTGGATGAGTCTGAGGTATAGTGAACTCCTTTATCTAATGAGTGAGTTGGATGAATAAGGTAAACTATTTTTAAAATGTTGATGGTGTCAATATCATTAAGCAGAAAACACAGGTATTTTCTCTGGAGACTGCAACTCACTTTTATAAGAGACCATTCTCATCCAAGAATGCTCTAATTCACAACTGGGTCAATGAAAAAAAAAAGTGCTGTTAGTAAGAGTTTTTATAAATAGATAGCTTGAAATTTAGATAAATAAGGCTCCTATGTTACAAGAAACAATACAGAAATCTAATGAATTGCCATCCAGCTTCTCCCAGTAAGACCTCTTCTATACTGTATCAGGATACTGCAGAAAGGAATTGATACTGGTATGTTCTCCACCCTTTTCAAATTGTTCCTCATTTCAAGCTTTTAAAATATTCTGCACAGTTTTTTTTTTTATGAACATTTTCTTTTCACCAGGAAAAGTGCCCATGTAGGCAAATTTGAGCATCACATTTCCTCTCTAAAACACGATCTTAGACGCTAACAGAGAAGGTATCAGACTGACATTCCAACCTTCTCAAAGATGCTTAGTTCTTCTGCTGTTCTTGGCAGTCAATATATTAGATTTTTAACTTTATTTTAAATATTTGTCATCTTAGCAGAAATAGTGAAGTGTCTGCTGAGGTTCTCATTTGGGTCTCACTAATGGTAAATAGTTATAAACATACTTCACAGTGGTTATCTTCATTCTGTGCAATGTCTTTTTTCATCTTGGATCATTTTCTATTTGTTTTGCTTTTAAATTTTTAAACATTTTATTCTTACAACTTATTGACTATAAACATTTTACAAAGCTATTTTTAATTAAACTTTACACTCATATATTCTCTAATGGTGGTAAAATATCCAGATGACCACATGTCATAAGCAGATGAGGTGAGGACTGCGTGGTGCTTATTTAGTCATGCTTAGTGTTGCTCCCAGTCACACAAACACTAGTTATATGGCTGGTGCTTTCTTTGATTCCGTGATTTGATTTTCTCATTCTCAGTTCCTTACTTGTGTTTTGTTTGTTGGTTGGTTGGTTTATTTCTTTATTTGTCATTGTTGCTGTTTTTTGAGATAGAGAATAGAAGAACAGATATTTTTAGATTCAAAACCTCATCTTTCCCTTCCCGGTTTTCTGAGTATTAACTCTGCCTACAGACAAAATTGACCAATGAAATTAGCTGAGCTTTATGAAAAGCCACAACCAAGTTAGTCTTCGTTTCTGATAGTTCTACTTGGAGAACATAATACTAGATGTCTGTTAAATTCTTAAAATGATATTTAATGCAATTTTTTTGAAATTTTAGATTAATGTGCAGTGGTAAGAACATGGAGCAATGCTTTTCACCCATTTCCCTACATTGGTAAGAGCTTGCATTAATACACTGTTTTTTGTTTTTTTGTTTTTTACTGTAATCAGGATATCGCCACTGAGGAATCTGTTTACGTTAATCAAATTTCATCAACCTTTCATGTGTTCAGGTCTTTGCTGTGGATTCAAAGCACAGGAGCATCTCATCACAGAGATGATTTCACACACCTAGACATAGGCACCTTCCTTTTTTTCCCCTCTGTAGCAGTTAGCAATGATAAATTGTTTCAAGTCTTTAATTTTTTCATTTCAAGAATGTACTGTAAGTAAAATTATGTGGTTAGTAACATTTTTGTATTGAACAACTTTGTTGAATGATACTGAATTGTTGGAAATTTATGAGTATTACAGTTAAAAGTACTACAGTTGTTCAAACATAGTCTCTTATATAACTATGAGCATTTGTTTCTTTGAAGGAAATGTCCATGTATGTGATAATGGGAAGCACATAGCTTCATAAAACTGCTCTTACACCTACATATTCTACAATATTTGGCTTCTTTGCCGAAAACCCACTGCCAGTAGAAGTGTGGGCTTATTTCTGGGTCTTAAATTCTGTTCCATTGATTAACCTGTTTCTATGCCAATAGCATGCAGTTTCTTTTTTTTTTTTTTTTTTTTTTTTTTTACTATTGCTCTGTAATACAGTTTGAAATCAGGGATGTTGGTATGGCCAGAAATTCTTTTAATATCCAGAATTGTTTTAGCTATCCTAGGTCTTTTACTTTTCCATATTAAGTTAATGGTTGCTCTTTCCACGTCTGTAAAGAATTGTGTTAGTACTCACTTAGAAAGTCAAATGGGATGGACATTGGACATAGGAGAAAACAAGTAGCAGGACAAGAGCTGGCCACAGAGGGCCTCGAAAAAACTCTTCCTAGCAGTGTATCTAACCAAATATTAAGAAACATAACCAACCCTTTGTCAGAGTGCAGGGAATCATATGAAAGAAGGGGGAGTTAGTAAGACCGGGAGAGGTCAGGAGCTCCACAAAAACCAAATATATCAGGGCACAGGGGTCTTTTATGAGACTGTCTCTCTAACCAAGGACCAT
>CM053754.1:6375420-6393707 GCA_028658305.1 Pachyuromys duprasi
ACCCAGATGTCCCTCAGTTGAGGAATGGATACAGAAATTGTGGTACTTTCACACAATGGAATACTATTCAGCAATTAAAAAGGAGGACATCATGAAAATCTGGTTTGACTGGGGGTGACAAAGAATCAAGAACCTTAGACTAGATAGCCCAGAGACCTAGTGTTAAAGCAAATGCTACTGTTAAAAAATCTAGCAATAAAATGTCTCCTAATGACTTTCTGATACACTTAATAGTGCCTTGCTAGATATTATCACAGTAGCTTCCTCCTGCAGCAGAAAAGATCAAACACAGAAACACCAAATCCTGCGGATCATGAAAGCTCTTGGAACTCTCAGACCTAAGCTTGATATGTCCATGAAATTTCTTTTTGGGGGCTCAGGGAACCATACAGAAAAGGAGGCCTAACAAGCCAGATAAGTTGGAGGACCCCAAGAATAATAGACCTTCTAAATCATCAGGATCAATGCACATATGAAGTTACAGACTAAGGCAGAATGTATAGGACCGACACAAGTCTGCGCCTTGTCTTCTGTGTATTTACGTTGGCTTACTCTTTAATGTTTTTTTTATGGGAATCCTGAGCGGGATTAATGTGTGGGTCTTGGTGTTTGTGCCTTTTATTGGGCTATTTTCCTTTTGTTTGGTTGTTTTACTTAATTCCAATGTGTTAGTTCTTGTTTTTTTTTCATATGCCTTGCATTGCTTTGCACTGTCTTGTGTTGTACTATACTGTATTGTACTGTATTATTACCCCTTAGAAGCCTGTTTGTTTTCTAATGAGAGACAGATAGTAAGCACATTTAAATGGGAGGAGATGCAAGAAGTAAATGAATGGGTAGATGGAGGAGAAACAAATAAAAATATGAGAAAAATTATCTTCAATAAAGCAGAGGAATTAGTCCACTAGGTATGTAGGCTATGATCACCTAGAGACAATGGAGAAGACCAATAATAATATAGTCTTAACATCACTAAACATTTGGCAAATGCAGGGGAAATCATAACAGAAACCAACATCTACCTAATGACCTGATAAATCAAACTAATGCATATAATAAGAAGTTTGAGGGGTGTGGAGATACTGAGATTGTCACCTATACATCATATGACCATAGACATAATGAAGGTCTGTTCGTGAAGGTGTTGTGTGAAGGAAGCCTACTTTGCAGCAATTTCTTTGGTTGCAAGAAGTAATTGTCAGTGCTGTGTGCTGAGTCACTAGCCTTGAGCTACATCCTCAAGGAGCAACAGGGTTGCTAAGCCTGCAACACTGGAGCTTCCCGGCCTGGCCCTTTTTCCTTTGAAAACCCAAGGCTTTTGTCTCTGGGGCTGTTCCTTTCTGATTTGTGGAGCAGACTCATCACGAGTTGGCCTGAATAAACCTCCTGCGTTTCCAGCGATCCGTCTCTGAGTTTTATTTATCTGACTCTCCGATAATTGGGCTCCACATGGGCCTAACAGGACTGCTTTCTATGTAGCCTGAAGAGTGTTTGAGCCATCACAGCCATTTCTTTGACCAATCCATGCTTTTGCTCCAGCTCTAATCACAGTCATTGAGATGTGTCTATTGGTTCAATGATGGCTGTGCCAGCTGCCAAAGCTTCTCCCTTCCCCAGGAGAAATGTTCTTGTAGCTAGGCTGAAGATTCTATTCATGAAACCTCAAAAATCTAAGCTGCTAGGCTGTGCCTGGCGTAAGCTGAAGTCTTGCAGAGCTGTTTCAAGGCACCTTGTAACATTCCAGACTGCTGTAGCTGACTTTAGGAGGATTCACAGGGAAGTCTTCCAGTCCCTTTGTTCAAGGATGCTTCAGCAGCACAAGATAGCCACACATCTGCTAAAAAAAGAAAAAAAAAGAAAAGAAAAAGAAAAGAAAAGGCAGACAAATTCTCTCTTCCTGCTTTTTTTTCTTATTTATAGAAAATTGAATGTAATAAGGAGTAGTTACAATAGAAACTTGTGGAATTTATCATTAACACTACCTGCTATTTTAAACAGAGTTTTCAGAGTGCTTTCTACCATCCTAGTACCCAGGAAGGGCTGGCAGCCCTGATGTGTGTCAAAGACATTATTCTCTTCATGACTAACTCAGGAAATGCCTTGTCCAATGGTTCCAAGTCACTCTAAATCATCCTCTGTCACTCAACTAGAGAATGAAATTCCTTTCTTAAAGTGTACCAACCCTGGAACACACACGTGTAAGTTCTCCTCCTGATACGAGTTACATATTTGTGTCCTGTGTTCAAAATACTTCCGTTGAAATTTTTATTACCAAGGAACTATATTGCACAAAACACCCAAAACAATGGTTCATATTTTTGTTATGTTATAAAGTATGGTAAAAATAAAATTTTATCTAGACTCCAAGTATATAAAATAGAAAATTAAATAGGTTCCTTCAACCTGGTATGAATCCAAAGCCAGAATCTCCTTGCTTTACCTTTAAAACTGTAAAATGATACATTTTCCCAAGCTGTAACCATAGGACCCCTGAATTACTTAGGACACATTTTAAAAATATTTTAAAATTATATTTCTATGTTTATTTATTACAATTTATTCACTTTGTACCCCCTCTGCAACCCCCTCCTTCACGTCTTCCTAGTCACACCCGTCCTCCCTCTTCTCCAACTGTTATCTTTCCATAGTGCACTGGTAAGAAAGGACCTCTTCCTCTTCTATCTGACCCTAGCTTATCAGGACACAATTTCTAAAACCGTGTTTTTCGATGTTTGTTTTCATAATCTCTCTCCATCTGCCATGGGTCGGACCCTGAATTGAACTAAAATAATGTGAAGCATGACAGGACATCCAAGGGTGAATTTACAGGTCGTCAAGGTGAAGGTACCCTGTGAAGGCCTTCCTTCTGCCAATCTCCAGTGAAAAGCAGGTAATTGCATGTACTGTTATTCAGAGAGTGAACCTGTATATCTTAAGACGATGTCAAAAGCATTTTAATTTCTCAGCTATTTCTTACCAAACTTCATTATCATTTTCTTTAACCTGGGTCTAAAAATTAGAGTAAATATCAAATTAAATCAAATCCTAGTGATCACAAATATTTTATAATTCTTTGGAAAATTTTATCTCCACTTTTGTTGTTACTGCTAAATTTCTTCACAAAATATTTTTCTTTGTTAATAAAACGGCAGGTAAACCCACAGAAAGCATTGTTTATTTTTTTAAAGATTTATTTGTGTGTGTATGTGCATTGTGCATGAGTGTGTGCATGTGTGTGTACATCTATCAGCCGGAAGGAGTTCTTGGAACCCGTGTTAGATAGCTCACAATTGCCTGTAACTGCAGCTCAGGGGAATACGAGCCTTTAGTTCTCTGAAGGAAGGCACCTGCATTCACTGCACACACACACACACACACACACACACACACATAATTTAAATAAAAATGTCTTTTATAAAATTAAGAATGTACTAATGAAACATTTCACAATATTCCATTAAGATTTTTTAACTACATATATTGATGGAATAAATATTAAAAAATGACTGAACTGAGTTTTTTGCCTCCCAAAATAATACCTTTGTGTTTTATTTTGGTAGAAAAATGCATTTTGAAAAATTATTCTATTCGTCTTGGTATAATACAGTTCTCTGTCTCTCCTCCTTACCTTTCCCTTCCTCCTCACTGTATACATCCTTCTCTTTCCTTTTTTCTCTTTCACCCATAGACAAATGCCCACACATAAAACTTCTATATGTGTGTAAAATATACATTTTGTACCGATTTAACATATATATATATACATATATATATGTATTTATACAATCTTTATTCACAGTATGACACAGTTACATTTGTCCTAGGAAATAATTGCAACCAATTGTAGAGTATTACCCAAGCCCTTTCACCTAAATTCACATCTTTATTTTTTTTAAGGATAGTGTAACTTCTTTGTGCCCACTGTTTATATTTGTGTTTCTTTCAAGTATTTTTGTGAACCTTAAGTGATGTTGCAGATAACATTCCTGTGAGGAAAATATTTCTTTGGAGTCATTCTAATACTTTCAATTCTTCTGCTGAAATAAATTAAAATTAAAAATTTTAACAGCTATTTCTCCATGTGGGATTCAACAATCAAAGACTGAGTGGTTGAAACAACTGAGGTACTTTGTCACAGCTCTAGAGGCCAGAGGTTGAAGTGGAAGACAACTCTATGTTTGACTTCTGGTAAGTGCACTCTTCCTGGCTAAAAGACACCATTTTCTGAATTTGCACACAGGTAGTCTTTCCTTGATGTGTGTACATTCACACAGAGAAACATTTTTCTCTTGATCTTACAAGACAATGAGTCTATTAGTCTAGTATCTCCACCCAATGTAATTTTAATTGAACCCCTTCCATCCTAATATCCTAACCTTCAATTGCAACCAAACTGAGGTTTAGTGATTCAGCATGAATTCAGTCCACAGCCTCTTATAATGTTAAAAACAAACATTTAGGACATGATTTCCTTTATATAGAAATACATCTATTATCTTTATATACATCAGTAGGTAAAGACAGTTACAGAAGTTATTTACCAAATATAAATCATGGTTATTTCTGATGGTGAAAACACCTTTGGGTTACTTCCTATTTTCTACCTCCTCCCCCCGTTTGTGCTAGCTCAGTAACTAAAACATAGGAAGATACTTAAAATATTGATAATATTAAAGTATAGATTAAGAAATTGTGGTACAGTTGCACAATGGAACACTATTCAGCAATTAAAAACAAGAAAAGCATGAAATTTGCAGGCAAATGGTGGGACCTAGAAAAGATCATCTGAGTGAGATATCCCAGAAGGAGAAAGACACACGTAGTATATACCCATTTATAAGTTGATATTAGAAATATAGGATAAACATATTAAAATCTGTACACCTAAAGAAGCAAAGCAAGAAGAAGGACCCTGGGTAAGATGATCAATCTTGATTCAGAAAGTCAAACAGGATGGACATCAAAAGAGGGAGAAAACAGGGAACAAGACAGGAGCCTAATACAGAGGACCTCTGAAAGACTCTACCCAGCAGTGTATGAAAGCAGATGTTGAGACTCATAGCCAAACTTTAGGCAGAGTGCAGGATATCTTCTGAAAGAAGACTGAGACAGAAAGACCTGGAGAGAATAGGAGCTTCACAAGGAGAGCAACAGAACCAAGAAATCTGGGCATAGGGGTCTTTTCTGATACTGATACTCCAACCAAGGACCATGCATGGAAATAATCTAGAACCCCTGCACAGACGTAGCCTATGGCAGCTCAGTGGGTTCCCTAGTAAGGGGAAAGAGGGTTGTCTCTGACATAAACTCAATGGCTGGCTCTTTGATCACCTCCTGCTGAGGTGGGAACAGCCTTACCAAGCCACCCAGAGGAAACCAATGCAGCCAGTCCTGAGGAGACCTGATAGGGTCAGATGGAAGGAGAAGACCACCATCCCTATCAGGAGAGTAGGGTAGGGACATGATAGGAGAAGAGGGAGAAAGAGTGGGGATGGGAGTGGATGAGAGAGGGGGCTACAGCTGGGATACAAAATGAATTGTAATTTAAAAAGGAGAAAAGTATAGATTACAAAAATAGCACTTTTGCTGATATAACCTGCTAGTATAAATTTCATCAAAGAAAGATCCATTGTGTCAAAAGTTTTGTGTATTAGGCTTTGGAGACAAGTTGACAAAGGATCTACTCTTCTGGAACATCTAAAGAGTGAGTCTGAGAAAAATTGAAGTCAAATATGTAACAGAAAAGCAAAGAACAGCTTCAGCGAGCCCAGAAGACAACAAAGAGAAAACACTGCATCAGGGATAAATTGACAAAGAGAGCCAATTTAAATAAAGGGAGGCAATAAATTATCCCTATATTGACTTTCCTGAACAATTAAAAATAGGTTTTCAGGGAGGAATCATCTCCCTTCATCCCCCCCCCCCCCAAGAAAAAGATGTATACCACTTTGACAACCCTTAAGAATTCAGGTGCATGGAGAAATTGTTAGAATTGAACCTACATATATTTAAGATGTCTACATTAATAGGTAAAAATTGCAATGCTTATATTTAAACAATTATGTTTTAAAACGTGGTTCTTTTTTTAAAAGAGGCCTTATAAGGGAAAGAGAATCATTTGAAAGACAATAAACAAGATTAGATGGGTGTTTTGTTGCTAGTTTGGTGTATTTTTTTTATTAGAGTTTATTCACTTTGTATCCCAGCTGTAGCCCCCTCTCTCTTTCCCTCCCAATCCCACACTTCCTCCCTCTTCTCCTCCCATGCCCCTCCCCAAGTCCACTGATAGAGGAGGACCTCCTCCCCTTCCCTCTCACCCTAGCCTATCAGGTCTCATTAGGACTGGCTGCTTTGTCCTCTTCTGTGGCCTGGCAAGGCTATTCCCCCTTGTGGGGGTGGGGGGTGTATTGTTAATGTATTGGAGGCTTCAAGAATGAAACTTCAGAACTTTAGAGGATAAATGAAGATGACTTAGATTATTCCACAGATTCTTTTCATACCTACTGACAGAATGAACAGGAAGGGGCAGAGGATAAGAAGAAATGGCATTTCCCATCCCAACTGTTTTGATTAACGGAGTGGTGACACCAAACACTGAGAATAGTTTTCGGAGGAAGACAGATAAGAAAAGGAAGAAATATAACAAGAAAAGTAAGGATAAAAGAATAAGACTAAAAGGGCAAGGAGTACAAGGAGGAGAGGGAAGAAAGGAAGGAAGAACAGCAGCAACAATAAACAATAGAGGAGACTATAGACTGAAGGGAGCTGACAAAAGAAACTCAGAAATTTAAGTTCAACACTGCTTTTTGAGCCTTGAAAAGTTATTGGAGAGGAACCTGAGCTGCAAATTATCAAAAACACATGATTTTGTGTCATGCTCAAGGTCTATATCCTATTTTCCACTAATATCACTGATATAAAATGATAGGCACAGGGGATATGGCCAGCAATCTTCAGCCTCAGGATTGTTTTTCTTTTATCACTTCATGGTTTGATAGCATTCAGCAAAGAGATTATGCAACTTTCCTTTAGCTAGTCATTTTTGACAGATGGAGTCTTCATCCAAACTGGAAAAGGAGGTGTCTACCCAAGACTTCCAACCTGTAAGTACCTCTCCACAACAGTAATGAATGGCACTGAGAAATTCCCCGCTCAGAGCTCCTACATTGACTATCCTTGGAATGAGAAGGGTAAGTGGATGTTTATTCATTCATGAAAACTCATTTACTTTGTGATGAATTCAAAAATAGAGTTCTTTTCATAGCTGACAATTTCTCATGATGAGAATGTGACTTTATTTTCTTTTTGGCATCCCAGTGTTCTCCAAAATTCAGAAAAGTCCTGACCTTCAGACTCTGCTCTCGGAAAATGTAAGGTCTGAAACCAGGGAGCTTAAAAAGGAATGCCACCATCTCGGATAGCTACCTCTCTCTGAAGTGTATCTGGCAATAATTGTACAGGATCATGAACTTGCTAGTTTTTAAACTCTACTTTATTTGAGGTTCCTTATATCCCTACCTCCCTTCCAATCCTACAAACTGTGGTAAGTGAGAAAGAAGGTTAAAGGAAAAGGGGACATAGATGTCTTTAGACTTATTTCTGACTGGTTAGGATCGTCGAATTCTTTAGGAAAATACCAGTCTCAGTCATCAGAATATCTAGCAGTCCAGCAACAGCAAAAGGCAAATGCATAAGGACAAACAAGCAGCTTTCTTCCTCCACTGTTCATCTTTTCCAAGCCCCTTCCTTTCTCTGGGCTCTGGTATGTATAATATCCCAGAGTCTTCAGAATTTCACTAACTCCAGCTGGCAAAGAATGTGCCCTTCTCCAAGCTACATGATGCTATTATCAGCTGTGGATAAAATAAGGCAGTCCCATATCTCACACTTGGGATTAAAACAAAAGCATATTTTCATAACATACTTGAGCTTTTAAAGAAGCCAAAACTTCCACTACAGGATCATACAACTGTTAGTGCTAAATAACTAAAGGTTAAGAGCAGTGTGCGGTGCTTGCTGCCACATGCTGCCTCAGTGCTTAAACATGACATACTTTAGCAATATTGAATAAATACTAATTTAAAAGAAAGTATGTTAGAGTCAAGTCCTCACATATGTACTTAGGGAAACTTTCATCAGCCAAGAATCAACTGGAATGATGAAATATATGAAAATACTGGTTTTATTTGGTATAATTTTAGCATTTTTCCATTTTCCTTTCTTGTCTTTTTTCCAAATTTTAGTATTTCTCTGTGCTGTTCATCATTAACAAATATAAGTGTCATATAATTGAACACTGCCATAAAAGACTTGCATGGTAATCCAGGAGAAGGCCAAACATTCTTAGCACCAGTGAAGGCTGATTCAGACACCTTGACTTCAGACAATGGTAGTGTATAAAACATGGTCCCAAGCTTAGCCTGTTGGATAAAAGGCTCAGACACGAATTATTTTTTTTATTGAAATGAGTGTTTGATGTCTCATGTATATTTGTCAAGTGAAAGAAAGAATAGTGCTGTCAATTTTGAAATATAAACTCCTTTTCTTAGTATGCTGCTTCAGTCTCTTGTCTCTATTCAGATTTAATGTTCTCTTCACTGTAAGGTAACACATTTTGTTTGCAATGAAATTTCCTGGCCTTTCCTCCAAAGGATTCCTATTCTCTTCGTCCCCTATGTACAGAGTATTTTCCTCTGGTCCCTGGTATGGTGAAGCGAGTAAGTTTATTATAGATATGTGGAAAAGCATAGCCAGAGACAGAGACATCTGGAAGAGTCCAGAGTGGGCATGACCAGCCTGAGCTGGGCTGTATGAGGAGAAGTGGAGAGGAAGGAAGGGGGAGAGAGGAGAATGAGGTACAAATATACAAAAGGAGCAGGTAACAAAAAGGCTGGATAAATAGGGCAGAGCTGCCCAGGGCCGAGGGAGAGTACAGGGTAGAGGATAGAGTATGCACGCCAGAAGGATCCTGTCACAGGTAAGGACTGAGAAAATCTGGTGGTCAAGTGCACTATGAAATTTTAAAGAGGTACCTTCATCCATTTGTTCAAAGGTTTGAGACTTAATACTGGATATTATTTACTATATACTATGCATTAACAATTTTTAATGTTTTCCTTTACAATGTGGTCTTTTCATGTACTCTTTTAAATATTTTTTGGTAGCCATGAGACTGAGAGACAAGGTATAGAGATAGAAGTCTTCAACTGTATAACTTTCTAGAGAGAGAGAGAGAAAAAAAAGCTTATCCTGGGGCTGCCCACCTTTCCCTCTGCCTGGATCTTATAAAGAGGACTAGGGAAATCCACACTTGTGAAATTGTTACATGTTGTAATAGCATATTTTTGTACCTAAAATTTTGAAATATGTATTTTGAAATATGTAATTTTCAAATATGTATTTTAAAATTGTATCACAATAAAATATACGTCATCATAACAAAACTCAGCTACCAGAAATAAATGTTTCAGCTGGAATATATGAACAAAATATTAGCCTTTTTCTCTATCAAAGAGTTAAATAAGAAAAAGAAAATTCCAACTTCCTCCAAGTTCATGAATTCTTTGATTTCTAAATGTATATTCAAGTTCCATTTCTCCCTAGAAACTATGTCATTCTGTACTATCCCATAACATAAGGATATGGCGTCAAGCTCAGACTACTCAGAGCATGAGAGTAAGGGAGGAGACCTCTATACATTGGAAACAAACATTGCAAGGCAATCTAAGAATGTGTTTGCTTAAACATATCAATGCACGCTTCTGCAGAAATTTTTTTTTTGCCTTGCCAAAATACTTTGGACTGTGTAGTCACTTTCTTGAGACCCCAGATCCATTTCTACTATTACCCAGAAGTTTTCAGTAGCCAGTTATGTTAATTTAGATACCTCTATAAAGCACAGAGGATTATTGGGGCTGAATAAATATAACATTGACAAAGCAATTGTAGATTATGATAGTATCAAGATTAATTGTAATTCTAGGTTATCCATGAACATGTGTGTGGCTTAGGCACTTTTTTTTTCCATCTTCATCTGAATAATGATGTCAAAGAAGTCTTCCCTTGAGAAATGCTAATTCCAGTAAATATTTCCTTCCTACTAAACTGTGAGTCATGCTGAAACTTGTGTTTATATTTCATGCTTTAATGTATACAATACTGAGTATTGATTATATTTTACATAATATTAAACATGTACTTCTGTGTACAATATCCCAGAGACAGAGTGAGAACACATTTATATGTGTATATGTGTTATATATATATATATATACATATACATATACACATATATATATATATATATATATGAGTGTAGATATGTATATGTAGTTATTTGTAGCTAATTCTTGGGCTGGAGTAGTTGCTCCTCTGTGAGTGCTGTAAGACCACTCTGCTTCAAAAGGGCAGGACACTATGATGGTTTCCTCAATTAGATTTTTCTAGATTTCTGATGTAACTGATATTACTTCAGTTAGGAAAGGAACAGATGAAACTGCTATTCAGGAACACAAGGACAGGAGAACTAAATCTGGCTTCATGACATTTGTCAGGGACACTGGAGACCTGAGGACAATTTTAGCAGGATTTAATTCATAGAAAAATGTGGCTCTTCTCACTCAGTTTAACCTAGACAAATTTCTCACAGAGGTCCAGTGTAGCTTGTGGCTTGAGGTGGTGAAAAATAATGAGCAGACTGGCCTCCGGTTCACTCTAATTCACTCTTAGAACTCTCAGCAACAAGATGTTCCGGCCAGAAGACAGCATATTAGGGACTGTAGCCCCAACCCCTAATAATCCTGTAGTAGCTGGGAACTGGCTCTTCTCAAAGGCCCTAATCTCTAGCTGGGATCTTTTTGGTAAGTGATGGAAACGAGTGGGAAATCTTAAAGCATTGACTTCATGTTCTCGTAAATGTTTATAAGATGTTGGCCACTTTTGATTCCTGAACTTTCTGCTTGCAGTCCACAAGGTGAGCAGTTTTGTCTCCTGCGTGCTTTGGCCACAGAACTAAAGCACAAGATGAATCATCGCAGACTGAAATCACCAAAGCCACCAGCAAGGTAAACATATGCACTTTATAAGTTGTTTGTTTTTGCATATTCCTATAATAACAAGTAAAACTGCCATGCCTATCCATCTACCATCATCCCAAGCCCCGTCACTTCATGCTGTAATTGTATTCTCTGCAGATATGCAATTTGGCATATTCAGATTTGTATACCCATCTGCTTTATTGTCTCAAAATAGAACTGATTTCATGACCATCTAGGATATAACACAAGATTTGTTCAATCTTTCCCACCCACATTTGTACTAGAAACCGACTTTCAGATTTGTTTTCAAAATTGCTAGCTGAACAATCACATCAATATTGCTAAAATGAAAGTGGTACACTGATATTGAGGTTTGCCTTTCCCCCAGAGTAATCCTCCCTCCTCTTTGAAGTACCTACAGCTCAGAGGAGAAGAAAGTTGGCAATAATGTGACAATGTTTTTAAATTGCACTAGTTTCTTAAGTTACTTGATATTTTGCAGTGGTTTGACCTTTTATTTTTACTTCATGTAGGTGGATGTTTTCATTTCTTTGTATGTCTCTGGACCACATGTGTACTTCATGCACACAGAAGCTAGAAGATGACAGCAGATCCAACTAGAAGGACAGACAATTGAGAGCTTCCATGTGAGTGCTGGAAAGCAAAGTTCCTTCCCTGGAAGAGCAGCCACTGTTCTTTAAACCCTGAGGCATCTCTGGAGCCCTAAAGGTGACTATTTTTAACTTAATGAGAGTTTAAAAATATAATAAACAAGACAACTGAGTGCACAATGTTCCCTGAACAGCCCATCAGTAGAGAGGATGGTGTGATTTTTTTCTTTCTCTTCCAGGCATCAAACTTCAGTGACAGCTGGTATACCTACCAAGGACAGAAATGACAACATATCAGTCAGTACATATTCTACAGTCCATCTCCTCATCGAAGCTTGACATTTCACAATTTAATTAGTATCCATAGCATGGTGAGAAGCAAAATATTTTAACCTACTTTCAAGAACATAAGCTAAAATCACAATATTAGATTAATGATTTCTTTAATATAATACAATTGACAAGTAAAACACAATTCAGTTCTTTCAGAAACAACATTGTAACAGAAGAGAGAAGAAGACAAATTTTCTCGGGAAAAAAATACCCCATTTAAAAAGAACAAAGTAGCTAAGTAATATTCCCTTGTGGGAACTAGAAAAGATCATCTTGAGTGTAGTAACCCAGAAACAGAAAACACACATGGTATATGGTATATATTCATTCATAAGTGGATATTAGGCACATATTATATGATACAGATGCTAACATCTATATTCCTAAAGAAGGTAAACAACAAGGAAGATCCTACGGAAGATGATCATTCCTCATTCAGAAGGACAAACACAATAGACATCAGAAGCAGAAGACAGGGAATAGTAGAAGAGCCTACCACAGACTGACTCTGAAAGACTCTACTGATCAAGGTATGGAAGTAGAGGCTGAGACTCAGAGCCAAACTTTGGGTAGAGTTCAGGAAATCCTAGGAAAGAAGAGGGAGACAGAAAAGGTCTGGAGGGGATAGTAGCTCCAAAAGTAGACCAACAGAGCATAAAAAACTGAGCAATGGGGAGCCAGTAGAGAATAATACACCAACCAAAGACAATGCATGGAGAGGACCTAAAACTCCTACTCAGATGTAGCCCATCAATCCGATTTTCCAAGTGAGCTCCCTATTAGGGGGAACAGGGACTTTCTCTGGCATGAACTTAGTGGCAGCCTCACCTTGCCCTGTGGGGTGCAAATTTGCCAGGCCATAAAGGAAGACAATACAACCAGTCTTGATGAGACTTGATAGGCTAGGGTCAAATAAATGGGGAGGAGGACCTCCCCTATCAGTGGACTAGGGAAGGAGCACAGGGTGAGAAGCGGGAAGGAGAGTGGTTTTGGAAGGAAATGAGGGAGGGGGACTTGCCATAAAGAACTGGTTGACCTGAAATATAGAGATCTGCCTGCCTTTGTCTCTTGTATTCTGAAACTAAAGTTGTGTGCCACCATGACCCCGAACCTAATGTTTCAATAGAAAATATAGCATAATTTTTTAGAATGAAATTATAAAATAAGAAATCAGTTGCCTTATATTTTTGTAAGCTATCGATAAAGTTTTGCCACAGCTTATGATTTAGAAAATGCTTCACTGAATTATAAAGTGAGTTTCATAAATTATGTGTCTATTTAAAATTGGAAAATGTTAAAGATATATTCATAAAATAAAAATATGCTAGAAATGAACACACATTAGTAACTGAGTGATTGTCCATTGTACAATGTTTCACTACAAAGCTTGATTTCAATGGCCTAAAGATGTTACAGATTTTGTTATAAGAGGAAAGCCTCTCTACAGATTAAGAGTAACATTATGCTCCAATCCTGCTGAAGAAACTGATCTTGTGATCAATTGTCTGGATTCGTTACTGATGCTGCACGGGGTGACTGCATGCCAATTATTTCTTAACTTCTAGATTTTCACAAGTACAGACTTTTCAATACATTCTGAAGTTAAATGAAGGAAAAAATATTACATCTTCCTACTTTTGGGATTAGATAAATATATACTCTTGAAGGCAATGTGCTAAAAGTTTTGTGCCATCACCAGCTGAGCAGACATCTTTATTGAAATATTTCTTACTTTTCTAAGCTGAGTATTTTATTATTTTAACTATGAACAAAGCAAAATCAAAAGAGGTGTCTAATTATTCTATAAATATAACTAAATTTAATTTTGAAATATAAATGTTATATTAACTGATGCAATATTTTAACATATAATTTATTTACATCCATTATTCAGCAAGTGAAACACTGAGAATAAGAGAATTGTGGGTATAAGTCACTGTAGAACTGATGAGTGGAAGTTGAGTGTTAGGACTGTGAAGAACATGAGACATCAGCCCCCATACATTAGGCAGAGACTTATGTTTCTCTCAAATGCTCCTAAAATCATCAGAACATGAAGTTGTCTCCTCCATGTTATTACACAATAAAAAATTAGTGACTTGCAATAGCTAGAAGGATATACTAAATTAGGAAATGTATGTGTCACTCTAAGAAAGTTATTTCTTCCAGCATAACAAAGCAAAGCTAAATAAAGGAAGCAATGCAATGTGCCCAGATCCACTTGGAAGCCTGCAAGAGAAGAGGTAGTTAAGGAGGCCAATCAATGGCAAGTGGCCTCCTCAGCTTCCGATGGCTCTTATGCACCCACTGAGCTTCTACCTAGTACTCAAACACTGTGTTGATGAAATGTCAAGTGTCCTCATTGATGGAGAAGAGATCACAGGATTACTGCAGCATCTGTGTGGTCCCAGGGTATGTAATGTTGGAAAGGTTTATCTGAAATGCCACATTTTGCAAATGCAGACTTGAGGATTTATAAAGCATGAGAATGTTTAGCAAATTTGAGAGACCTAAGGGCAATGATAATCCAAAAATGATTAATAATTCATGTACTTTGCAATGAAGTTCACTGTTTTGGTGAATTTAAAACATAACATTTCCGGTCTTTGCATGTCCCTAACTTATAAGCAATACTTATAACATAGCTCAAAATGCAGCATGTTGTTTCCACTGGAAACATGTGTACAGAAATCCCTCCTAACAGCAGGAAACAAGTCCCATGTTTTTATTTCTTTTCTGGATGAAATAAAACTTTTGTCATTTGCTACCTATATTTCAAAATAATTGACACTCTTGAGAGATGTTATCTAATATTCCTCTTACAAAACACAACATATTCAGATGGTAAATTTAATTAAAATTGTATGGTCTTGAATTTTTATAATAATCAGCTACCTAGAAACTTTTTTCTCTACCCAGAAAGTTCAGTGTGTGAAAATCAATCTAACTGTGATCCATACTAGCTATAATAGTACATAGAACATAAATTTCATTTGTAGTAGAAAGTTAATAATGGGGTAGAGTCTCTGGAGCCCCAGGAACCTCTAGCTTCCTGCTAGTGGCTCTACTCATCTCCAAAGGAGGTATCATAGGCAACAGAAATGCCCAGCCTTCTGCCCACAGCTTTACCTGCCATCCTGAGGAAACCTGCTCAGAGACCCAGAAACAGACAGCCTCTGGTCCATGGCTCTACCGACCTTCTCAAGGAAGCCTGTTTGGCCCCAGGGACACTAGGTTCTAACTTCCAGCCTAAATAAAAAGATGCCTATAAACATCCAAGATGTTTATAGAACAACAAATAAGACTGGACCAGAAAAGAAAATCTTCCTGCCACATAATAACCGATACACTAAATCTACAGAACAAAAAAAGAATATTAATAGCTGAAAAACAGGCCAAGTATCACATAGAGTCATACCTATCAGAATTACACTTGACTTCTCAATTGACATGCTAAAAGCCAGAAGAGCTTGTGCAGATGTCTTGCAGACACTAAGGGATCACAGATGTCTCCCAGGCTACTATATCCAGCAAAACTTTTAATTACCATAGATGGAAAAACAGATATTTTACAACAAAACAAAATTTAAACAGTATCGATGCACAAATCCAGCCGAACAAAAAAATAATAGAAGGAAAACTCTAACACAAGGAGGTTAACTACACCCAAGAAAACCCAGGAAATAAGTAACTGCAATGCAGCAAAACCAAAAGAAGAAAAAAACACACAGACACACATACCACTACCACCATCCTTAACATCAAAATAACAGAAAGTAACACTCATTGGTCATTAATATCTCTCAACATCAACGGACTCAATTACACAATTTAAAACAAATAAACAAACTAAAAACCAAAAAACCCCACCAGCTAACAAAATGCATGAAAAAAACGAATCCATCCTTCAGATGCATACAAAAACAAACAACAACACAAAACGAAAAAACACACACTTCACCAACAAAGATAGACATTAAATAAGAACAAAAGGCTGGAAAAAGCTTCCCCAAGCAAGCAGACCCAAGAAGCAAGATGATGTAGCCATTTTACATTTAATGAAATAGAGTTGCAACCAAAATTGACCAAAAGATATGGGGAAGAGCACTTTATTCTTATCATAGGAAAAAAAAATCCACCCCAATGACATCTCAGTCCTGAGCATGTATGCCCCAAATACAAGAGCACATACATTTGTGAAAGAAACAACTTTAAAGCATAAAATACACACAAAACCTCACACATTAATAATGGGAGACCTTCAATGCCCCTCTCTCACTAATAGACAGGCCACTGAGATAAAAATTAGAGAAAGAAATAATGCAACTAACAGCTGTTATTAATCAAATGAACTTAATCATTATCTATAGAACTTTTCATCCAAAGAAAAGAATCTATCTTCTCAGCACCTCAAAAATCCTTCTCCAAACCTGACCATATAACTGGTCACAGAGCAATCCTTAACAGATCAAAAAAATAAAAATAAAAAAGATAACCCCTTTTCAGATCACCATAGATTCAAGCTGGAATTTAACAACAATAGAAACAAGAGAAAGCCTGCAATTTCGTGGAAACAGAACAACTCTCAATTCAATGACGGGTCAGATCAGAAATAAAGAGATGAATTAAAGATTTTCAAAAATTCAGTGACACTACATATCCAAATTTATGCAACACAAGGAAAGTAGTGATAAGAGGAAAGTTTATAGAACTAAGTATCTTCATAACAAAATTAAAGAGTTTCCATACTAACAACTTAACTGCACATGTGAAACTTCTAAAATACAACAGGGCAAGGACACCTAAGAGGAGTAGTTGACAGACAACAACAAATTAAATGGAGAGACACCTAAAGCAATTCCACTGAAATCAGGAAAAAGACAAGGCTGCCCTCTCTTTTTCTGTTTCCCTTCAATATAGTACTTGAAAGTCTAGCTAGAGCAATAAGAAAACTACAGGAGATGAAGAGGATACCAATGGGAAAGGAAGAAGTCAAAGTACCACTATCCATAGATGATATAATAGTGTATGTAAGTGACCGCAAAAATTCTACCAAAGAACTCCTACAGCTAATAAACAATTTCATCAAGGGGCTGGATACAAAATTAATGCAAAAAAATCAATAGCCCTTCTGTATTCAAATGCTAAGACGGCTGAGAAAGAATTTAGGGAAACAAAGCCCTTTGTAATAATCACAAATAATATAAAATATCTTGGTGTAAATGTAACCAAGCAAGTGAAAGACCTGTATGACAAGAACTTCAGGTAGTGGAATAAATGATTGAAGAATCTATCAGAACATAGATTTTTCCAATCTCCTGAATTGGTAGGACTAACATAGAAAAAGTAGCCATCTTACCAAAAGCAATACATATATTTAATGCAATTCCCAACCAAATATTAACACTATTCTTTATAGACCTTGAAAGAACAATTCTCAACTTCATATAGAGAACAGTAAAATGGAATAGCTAAAACAACTCTATACAATAAAACAATAACCTGTAGAGGCATCACCAGCCCTGATTTCAACCTATACTACACAGAAATATTAATAAAAACTGTATGACATTGACATAAAATCAGGCAGCTTGATCAATGGAATCAAATCAAAGACCCGGTATAAACCCATATATCTATGGACCCCTGATCTTTGACAAAGAAGCCAAAATCATATAACGGAAAAAGAAAACATCTTTAACAAATTGTGCTGCTCTGACTGGATGTCTACATGTAGAAGAATGCAAATAGAGACATATTTATCACGCCACATATGATTCAAGCCCAAGTGGTTCAAAGACTTCAACATAATACCAGATACAATAAATCAAATAGAGGAGAAACTGGGGAATAGCCTTGAACTCATTGACACAGGAGACAAGTTCCTGAAAAGAACACCAACATCTTAGGCAGTAAGATCAACAATAAATAAGATTTTCACAAAACTGAAAATCTTGTGCAAGGCAATGCACACTGTTAATAGATCGAAATGGCAATTTTTCTTCACTAGTCCTACATCTGAAAATAAATTGTTATTCAAATATATAAATAACTCAAGAAATTAAATGCCAACAAATCAAATAACCCAATTAAAAAAATACAGTATAGACCTAAAGAGAGAATTCTCAACAGGAGAATCTTTAAGGGCCAAGAAGCACTTAAAGAAATATACATTGACTCTGTAGATTGCTTTTGGCAATATGGTCATTTTCACTATGGTAATCCTACCAATCCATGAGCATGGGAGGTCTTTCCACCTTCTAATATCTTCTTCAATTTCTTTCTTCAGAGATTTGAATTTTTTTTT
>CM053754.1:6394207-6412718 GCA_028658305.1 Pachyuromys duprasi
TTCCCTGCCTGCATTGTAACTAACACTGTATTTGTAAGCTTTCAAACTGTTCTGACCAGAATTTTGCATTGGTTACTGTAAATGTCTTTTCAGACTTGATATTTACACGAAGAGTTTTGTGTTAAGTCACTTTTAAGGTGTGTTATTTTGGACTTGGCTTGAGATGGGAGATAAGCTCCTATCAATAACAATAGAAGTGCCTGGAAGCCTTTTAGAATGCTTAAGCTGAGCTGAGCTACATTTGACACTGACCATCCCGCATTCCTTCCCTAGCAGAGGTTGGCTAGCCAAAGACTGGTAAGATTTCTCCAGGGATTATTCAGTCCAGCAAGGCATAAATGATAAAAATCATATGCCAAATTATGGATATGAATATTCCATTGGGAGAAACAACCTAAGACAGGCACAATTTTCTGCTCCATAACTCATAAGTTATGGTCTTATAAATATCTTTTTTAATAAATATAAAAGGGGGAATTGTTGTGGGCCGCGTCATAGCTGCTTTGGCGGCTGTTTGAAATGCTAGTCTCAGCACAGGAAGACAGGTTTTTTCCAGGCCTTCCCTTGGAGACAGGGAAGGATTTGCAAGTCCATTCGCCTTTTGTTTAGTGACAGCAGGTGGGAGAGCTTGTTTGAAATCTCAGCTCCGCCTTACTTCCTTGTAAAAATTAACCCCTTGTGTAAACTGTTTGTATAAATAAACAAGGCTGGCTGGTCTCGTGGCTTTTTGGATGCAGAGTGTATTGACACTATAGGGCTCATTGGAGCCACAAGCAAGCAGCCAGAAGCCCCTCAGAACATAATATGCATAGTGTGCATTATTAATTTCAATCCTTACTCCTGACTCAGAACTCACTTCTGTTCTGCTGGTGGGCTCCGGCAGTAGACCCCTCCCAATCCCACCATCCCTCCCTCATCTCCTCCCTGCCCCTTTCCAAATCCACTGCTAGGGGAGAACCTCCTCCCCTTCCATCTAACCTTGGCTTATCAGGTATCTTCAGGACTGATTGCAATGCCCTCTTCTGTTGCCTAGCAAGGCTGTTCCTCCCACAGAGGGAAGGGAGGGGTAAAGGAGCCATTCATTGAGTTCATGTCAGAAATAGTTCCTTTTCCCCTTAGGAGGGTACCCACTTGGATTCTGAGCTACCATGGGCTATATCTGAGCAGGGGTTCTATGTTACAACCATACATGGTCCTTGTTTGGAGAAACAGTTTTATAGAGGACCCCCTTGCCCTGATATATTTTGTCCTTGTGGAGTTCCTGTCCTCTCCCGGTTATATTAACTCCCCTTTTATCATATCGTTCCCTGCCCTCTGCCGAAGGTTTGGTTATGAGTCTCCACATTTCCTTTGATACACTGCTAGGAAGAGTCTTTCACAGGCCCTCTGTGGTAGGGTCCTGTACTGTTACTTTTTTTCTCCTACTTCCCATTTCCATCCCATTCGTCTTTCTAAGTGAGGATTGATCATCTTACTCTGAGTCCTCTTTCTTGTTTATATTCTTTAGGTGTACATATGTAATATGTTTATCCTATCTTATAGGTCTATATAAGTGAGTATATACCCTGTGTGTCTTTCTGCTTCTCGGATACCTCACTCAGGATGATCTTCTCTAGATCCCACCATTTGCCTGCAAACTTCATTATTTCCTTGTTGTTAATTGCTGAGGAATATTCCATTGTGTAAAAGTACCATGATTTCTCTATTAATTCCTCCTTTGATGGACATCTGGGTTGTTTCCAATTTCTGGCTATTACAAATAAAGTTGCTACAAACAAGGTTGAGCAAATGTCCTTGTTGTGAACTTGAGCTTCTTTTGGATATATGAGTAGGAGTGGTATACCTGGGTCTTGAGGTAGCACCATTCCTAATTCTCTGAGAAAGCGCCAAATTGATTTTCAAAGTGATTGTAGAAGTTTATATTCCCACCAGCAATGGAGGAGGGTTCCTCTTTCTCCATATCCTCTTCAGCATGTGTTGTCACTTGAGATTTTTAACCTTTGCCATTCTGATAAGTGTAAGGTAAAATCTCAGGGTCGTTTTGATTTGTTTCTCTCTGATGGCTAAGGACATTGAGCATCTCTCTCTCTCTCTCTCTCTCTCTCTTTTCACTTTTATTTTATATTAATCACAGGTTATGTACTTCATATCCAAGCTGTAGCCCCCTCCTGCATTCCATCCCTATCCCCCCCCTTCCCTCCCTCATCTCCTCCCTGCACCTTTCCAAGTCCACTGATAGGGGAGGACCTCCTCCCCTTCCATCTAACTATAGCTTATCAGGTCTCTTCAGGAATGGCTGCAATGTCCTCCTCTGTTGTGTTTCTCTGCCGTTGTATATTCCTCTACAGAGAATTCTCTGTTTAGCTCCATACCCCATTTCTTAATTGGATTGCTTGATTTATTGCTTTTTAACTTCTTTATTTCTTTATATGTTCTGGATATCAGCCATTTGTCAGATATAGGGTTGGTGAAGATCATTTCCCAGTCTGTAAGTTGTTGCTTTTCCTGATGACAATATCTTTTGCTTTACAGAAGCTTTTCAGTTTCATGAGGACCCATTTCTTGATTGTTGCTCTTAGAGCCTTGCTGGTGCATGTCTATTGAGGATGCTGTCTACTGTGCCAATGAGTTCCAGGCTCTTCCCCACTTTTTCTTCAAACCGATTTAGTGTGTCTGGTTTTATGTTGAGGTCTTTGATCCACTTGGACTTTACTTTGCTGCAGGGTGATAAACATGGATCTATTTTCATTTTTCTGCATGTAGACATTGAGTTGGACCAGTACCACTTGTTAAAGATGCTGTTGTTAATCATCCTAAGTGAGGTATCACAAATGCAGAAAGAAACATATGGTATATACTCACTTATATACACCTATAGGATAGGAAAGCCATGCTGAAATCTACACACCTAGGGAGGATATACAGGAAGGAAGACCCATGTTGGTATGATCAATGCTCGTTTGGATGAACAAATGGGATGGACATTGAGTGGAGGAGAAAACAAGCAAAAGGACAGGAGCATGCCAAGGAGGACCTCTGGGGGGGGGGGCGTCAATGTAGCGATGTATCAGAGCAGATATTAAGACTTGCGATCAAGCCTTTGGCAGAGGGCGAGAAGTGATGATAGAAATGGGGGAGGTTGGTGAGACTTGGGGAGAACAAGAGCTCCACAAAAACAAACTGTGCAGGGCACAGGGGTCTTGTATGAGACGGTTTCTACAACCAAGACCCATGTGTGGATGTGGCCTGGAACCCCCGCTCAGATGGGGCCCATGATAGCTGGGTGTCAGACTAAAGAACCTGGTGAGGGAACCAGGGACTGTCTCATTCATGAACTTGATGGCTGACTCTTTGACCCTCCTCCATACATGCCGGGAAGTGACACACTGGCTAGATCCCAGGGGAGGACATTGCAGCCAGCCCTGAGGAGCCAGGATGAGCTGGGGTTGGATGGAAGGGGAGGAGGTCCTCCCCATTTGGTGGACTTGGAGGGGATGGGGAGGAGATAAGGAAGGGAGCGTGAGAGTGGGAGGGAATGAGGGAGAGGGCTATGCCTGGGATGCAAAGTACCTAACCTGTGATTGATATAAAAATAAATAAATTTTAAAAAGATGCTGTCGTTTTTCCATTGAATGGTTTTGGCTTCTTTGTCGAAAATCAAGTGTTCATTCGTGTTTGGGTTTATTTATGGATCGTATATTCCATTCCATTGATCCACTATTGGGTTTCTATGCCAATACCATGCAGTGTTTATAACTATTGCTTGGTAGTACAGCTTGAGATCAGGGATGGCAATACCTCCAGATGATCTGTTGTTGTACAGGGTCGTTTTGGAAATTGTGGGTTTTTTTGTTTGTTTGTTTGGTTGGTTGTTTGTTTGTTTCTCCATATGAAGTTGAGAATTTTTATTTCAAGGTATCTAAAAAATTGTATTGGTATTTTGATGGGAATTGCATTGAATCTGTAGATTGCTTTTAGCAATATTTTCAGTATGTTAATACTACCAATCCATGAACACTGGAGGTCTTTCCACCTTCTAGTATCTTCTTCAATTTCTTTCTTCAGAGATTTGAAGTTTTTTTTTTTTTTTTTTCATATAGGTCTTTCACTTGCTTGGTTAGAGTCACCCCAAGGTACTTTATGTTATTAGTGGCTATTGTGAAGGGTTTTGTTTCCCTGTTTTCTTTCTCGGCCCTTTTGTCTTGAGTGTACAGGAGAGCTTCTAATGTTTTTGAGTTAATTTTGTATCCAGCCTCTTTGATGAAGTTATTTATCAGCTGAAGGAATTCTCTGGTTGAATTTTTGGGGTCACTCAGGTATATAATCATATCATCTGTGAATATTGAAACTTTGTCCTCTTCCTTTCCAATTTGGATTCCTTGATTTCCTTTATTTTTCTTATTGTTCTAGCTAGGACTTCAAGTACCATGTTAAATAGACATGGAGAGAGTGGGCAGCCTTGCCTTGTCCCTAATTTTAGTAGGATTGATTTAAGTTTCTCTTCATTGAGTTTGATATTGGCTATAGGCTTGTTGTGTCTTGCCTTTACTCTTTTTAGGTATGTGTCTTGTATTCCTGACATCTCTAAGACTTTAAACATGAATAGATGTTGGACTTTGTCAAATGCTTTTTTGCCATCTAAGGAGATATTCATATGCCTTTTTTCTTTCAGTTTGTTTATACGGTGGATTTCATTGATGGGTTTTCTGTATATTGAACCATCCTTGCATGCCTGGGATGAAGCCTATTTGGTTATGGTGAATGGTATCTTTCATGTGTTCTTGGATTCGGTTTGCAAGTATTTTGTTGAGTATTTCTGCATCAGTGTTCATAAGAGAGATAGGCCTGAAGTTCTCTTTTTGTTGTTGTTGTTGTGTCTTTGTATAGTTTAGGTATCAAGGTGACTGTGGCTTCATAGAATGAGTTTGGTTTTGTTTCTATTTGTGGAATAGTATAGAAAGAATTGAAATTAACACTTCTTTGAAGGTCTGGTATTATTCTGAGCTGAATCCATCTGGCCCAGGGCGTATCTTGGAAAGAGAACTGTTGATGACTCCTTCAGTTTCCTTGGGGGATATAGGGCTATTTCATCTTTTTACCTGAGCTTGACTCATTTTTGGTACATGAATCTATCAAGAAACTTGTGCATTTCATTTAGATTTTCAAATTTTGTGGCATATAGGCTTTTTTTTTTTGTATGACCTGTAACTGTTTGGATTTCCTCAGTGTCTTTAGTTATGTCCCCCTTTTCATTTCTGATTTTTTTGATTTTGATAGTTTCTCTCTGCCTTTTTGTTAGTTTGGCTAGGGGCTTGTCTATCTTGTTGATTTTCTCAAAGAACCAGCTCTTGGTTTCATTGATTCTTTGAACAGTTTTATTTGTTTCTAAGTGATTTATTTCAGCCCTGAGTTTGATTATTAATAGCTGTCTGTTCCTCTTGGGTGTATCTGCCTCGACAGCCCCCCACCTTTAGGGCTTTCAGATCGGCTATTAAGTTGCTTGTATGAGATGTTACACATTTCTTGAAGACACTTAATTTTCCACTGAGCAATTCTTTCATTGTTTCCCATAAATTTGGGTATGTTTTACCTTCATTTTCATTGAATTCTAAGATGTCTTTAATTTCTTTCTTTATTTCTTCCTTAACCAAGCTGTCATTGAGTTTCAGGGTGTTCACTTTCCATGTATTTGTAGGCTTTATGGTAATTTTATTGTTGTTGATGTCCAGCTTTAGTCCATGGTTGTCAGATAAAATACAGGGTATTTTTTCAGTTTTCTTCTATCAGATGAGGCTTGCTTTGTGGCCAACTATATGGTCTATTTTGGAGAAGGTTCTAAGAAATGCTGAAAAGAAGGTATACTCTTTTGAGTTTGGGTGAAAAGTCTTGTAGACAACTCTTAGGTTCGTTTGAATTATGGCTTCTATAAGTGCCTTTATTTCCCTATTTGGATTCTGTCTAGATGATCTGTCATTTGGTGAGAGTGGGGTGTTAAAGTCTCCCACTATTAAGGTGTTGGAATTGATGTATGATTTAAACTTTAATAATGTTTCCTTTACAAATGTAGGCACTCTTGAATTTGGGGAATATATGTTCAAAATTGTGATGTCATCTTGGTGGATTTTTCCTTTGATGAGAATGTAGTGCCCCTCCTCATCTTCTTTTGATTAATTTTGGTTGAAAGTCTATTTTATTAGATATTAGGATAGCTACTGCAACTTGTTTTCTCTGTCCATTTGCTTGAAAAGCATTTTTCCAGCCTTTTACTCTGAGGTAGTGTTTATCTTTGTTGCAGAGGTGTGTTTCTTAGATGCAGCAGAATGTTGGATCCTGTTTCAGGCCCTATTCTGTTAGTCTGTGTCTTTTTATTGCAGAGTTGAGTCCATTGATGTTGACAGATAATAGTGACCAATGAAGGTTAGTTCCTTTTATTGTGGAGTTGGTGGTCTTACTGTGATTCATTGCTTATTTTCTTTTAATTTTGTTGAGAAGTTATCTGTATCCTCCGTTTTCTTGGGTGTATTTTTAGTCGGATTGTAGTTTTCTTTTTAGTATCTTCTGTAGGGCTGCTTTGATGTGTAGAAATTGCTTAAATTAAGTTTTATCATGGGATATTTTGTATTTTCCATCTATATTGATTGAAAGCTTTGCTATATATGGTAGGCTGGGTTAGTATCTGTGGTCCCTTAAAGTCTACATGACATCTGCCCTGGCCCTTCTGGCTTTCATAGTTTCTGATGAGAAGTATGGTGTGATTCTGATAGGTCTACCTTTATATGTTACATGGCCTTTTTCCCTTGCTGTTTTTAATATCTTTTCTTTGTTCTGTAATTTGGTGTGTAATTGTTTTGTAATTTCTCATGATGTGACATGAGAATTTTCTTTTCTGGTCTAGTCTTCTTGGTGTTCTCTAGGCCTCTTGTATGTTCATGTACATCTCTTTCTTTAAACTGGGGAAATTTTCTTCTATGATTTTCTTGAAGATATTTTCTGGACCTTGGATACTGGAGTCTTCTTTTTCATCAGTTCCTATTATTCTTAGATTTCATCTTTTCAGGGCTTCTTTGATTTCTTGGATATTTTGTGTTTGGGACTTTTCTGATTTTACTTTTTCTTTGAGAGAAGTATCAATTTCAGCAAGCTCATCTTCAGCAGCAGAGATTCTCTCTTCCATCTCTTGTATTGTGTGGGTGATGCTTACTTTTGTGGTTCCTGATCTTTTCTCTAAGTTCTCCATCTCCAGGTTTTTCTCTGTTCATGTGTCCTTTATTGATTCTAATTCTATTTTTATGTCTTGCACTATTTCTTTAATCTGTCTGAATGTGGCTTCCTGTCTCTGTATGATGGTCTGTATTTTTTTGTTTGTTTGTTTCTTCTCTATGTGCCAGTAATTTTGCCTCTACTCATCCTTCTATTTGTTTGACTGTATTTGCCTGTGTTTCTTTGAGAGCTTTGTTCAGTTCCTCTTTCCTTGCCTCCACCTGAGAGGCCAATTCTCTGAGTGATTTGTTTCCTCTTTAACTGTCTGTATTTGCATGACTATTTTTCTGAGAGGTTTGTTCATTTCCTCTTTATGTGACTCTAATAACTGGATAAGCATATCTTTAAGGTCATTTTCCTGTGTTTCTGATGAATTGCAGTGTCCATTGATTTTTGCGGTTGCTGATGAAGCCATGATTTCCTGATTTTGGTTGGGTGTGTTTTTTTTCGCCAACCTCTGGCCACTTGCTTAGCTATAACCATCACTGTTTGTTCCTGGGTTCTGCAGTTCAGATTGGTACCATCTTTTTCTTGAGTCTGGAGAATTCTTCAGGGAGATGAGAGAGGTCCAATGGTATCAGTGTGTGCATTGGTGCTTCAGCTGTACCTGTGGGAGGAAAGTCTCTGGTACAGAAGGACAAATGTGTATAAGTGTGTGCGCATGCGTGAGTGTGGAAGTTTGCCTCCAGGGACAGAGTACTACAGAAAGTAGAACCCTTCAGTGTGAGGGACAAGCTCCTTGTGGTCACCAAAAGGGTCTCAGGCACTGAAGTTATTGCAATCGCTGGTGATGATCACGTGTGCAAATTCCCTGAGTATGTCAGTGGCCTACAGGCTACTTGTATTCACCTCTAACTGAGCTCCAGGAGTCATCTGCCTAAACTCCACTGGTAGCTCCACAGATAAGGGGCTTCCTTGTCCTAAGAAACCCTCTGTTTCTCACAGTGGATGTGTGGGTGGGAGATTTCTGATGTTTGGCTACTAGCTTAGAAGCACCCTGGATCTGGGGCTCTGCACGATCTTGGGGGCAGACTCACTCTCTAGCAGGTCAAATTGTAAAGCACAGGGGTTCCTCCTGTTCTCTACTAGCAAGTTTGGACCTTCTGAGCCAGATGTGCATTCAGACAGATCAGAGCTGTTGCAGCTGCTGTACCTGGGAGTCCAACTGCAGCTGCAGACCTGGGGTGACTAGGTGCCTGCTGGGGAGTTCTGTGGGTCCACTACTGTGGCACTTAGTGCATGTGGGTGGTTTTGCAGATCTGTCAAACTTTGGTGGTGGCACAGCCCACTGTCTGCTTCTGAGGGAGTGAGTGGCTTGTACAGTCAGGCTCTGTGGAGTTGGTAAGGCTGGCTGCTTCCAGGCATGGGACCCAGGCAGGATTATACCACAGGTCTCAGGCTTAGGAAGCTGGTGAGGCTGGCTGCTGAGGCTGAGGTGCTAGTATCCCAGCCTCTGCTGTCTCTGTTCTCAGTCAGCAAGTTCTGTGTCACTGGTGCTGTGACTTGGTTCCTTTGAGGAAGAGCAAGGCCTGAAGAAGGAAAGTGCCCCTCTCCCTTCCCAGAGAAGTCCACATCTGACCTGAATCAAAAAATTCTCTGCTCTTGTGAAGCCCCCCTCCTTCAGGAAGCCACAGTGTTGATTTTCTGCCTTCATTTGCCCCTCCACTCACCAATTTCAGAGTTTTGAATCCTCTGCTTCTCAAAAAAGGTGTGCACTGATCACCACCATCTTGGATCCTTGAAGGATCATTTTTTTAAAAAAATTATTTTATTTTAATCACAGGTTATGTACTTTGTTTCCCAGCCATAGCCCCCTCCCACATTCCCGCCATATCTCCTCCATACCTCACTCATCTTCTCCCTGCCCCTTTCCAAGTCCACTGTTAGGGGAGGACCTCTTCCCCTTCCATCTAACTCTGGCTTATCAGGTCTCTTCAGGAGATATGGAGAGAGTGGGCAGCCTTGCCTTGTCCCTGATTTCAGTGGGATTGATTTAAGTCTCTCGCCATTGAGTTTGATGTTGGCTATAGGCTTGCTGTATATTGCCTTTACTATGTTTAGATATGTGCCTTTTATCTCTGATCTCTCCAAGACTTTAAACATGAATGGATGTTGGACTTTGTTGAAAGCTTTTTCAGAATCTAAGGAGATGATCATGTGGTTTTTGTCCTTCAGTTTGTTTTTATGGTGGATCACATTGATGAATTTCCATATATTGAACCACCCCTGCATGCCTGGGATGAAGCTTACTTGGTCATGGTGGATGATATCTTTTATGTGTTCTTGGATTAGGTTTGCAAGTATTTTATTGAGTCTTTTTGCGTCAATGTTCATAAGAGATACAGGTCTGAAGTTCTATTTTTTTGTTTGTTTGTTTGTTTGGTCTTTGTGTGGTTTAGGTATCAAGGTGACTGTGGCTTCATAGAAAGAGTTCGGTAATTTTCCTTCTATTTCTGTTTTGTGGAATAGTTTAGAGAGAATTGGAGTTAGCACTTGAAGGATCATTTTTGACGTGATTAAAATCTCTCGAACAATACTTTAACAACTTCTTGACCAGCTAGGAAAAAATATCCTCTAAAAATGAGGAAAATAGTAACAGATAAAAGATTTGGAAGGGAAAGAGTGGAAAGGAAAAGAGCAATTATTTTTCTCCTTTATATAAGTGGTGCAAAGAGAGAGGGAACCACCTCTTTCATTGTGTAATGAGACAGTTTTTGTACAACTGGAAAAAAGATAATATTTATTTTTCATTTGTTTTTTTTGGTTGTTACAATTATCCTAAAATTGTAGCATCTTTTATTCAAAACACTAAAGAAATGAAATAGAAACAGAAAGAAGATGGAAAATGGGTTGTATGTAGTAAAAGTGGAAATTAGGTAGTCTCATCATACATTTCCATAAGGACAGACCTTTTAGAGGTCCAAGGAGAGGAGCTGTCTGTTATCTGGGGCTATCATAACAAAGTAAGCTATGTAGACAGGAGGCAAATAGTAAGGTGGAATACAGGAAGGTAAAGGAAGAGAAGTCAAGAGAGGCAGGGGAGTTAAAAGGAAGAGAAGAGAAAGAGGAGGAGGAGAAGAGAAGAGTAGGATCCAGTTCGGGTTGTATTATTATTAAAAGGACATCAAGCCAATGAGGCAAAACATCACATTAGTGAGTCATTTAACCCAATGAACTCCTAAAAGCCAGGCCTTCAAATTAAGTCACTTTGAGGGCCCAAATCTTGACAGAAGTATGTGAACTGTAGTCTGGTAGGATGGAGTGTCCTAAGTCATTTCATATCAGAGGTTCGTGAAAGAAAAAAAGCAAGAAAGAAAACAAAAGAGAAACAACAACAAACACCCAATCTTCTATACAGCAATGTGCCACCCAACAATTCATGGTTACTGTGACAGTAGGAATTCATACACATTTCTTATAAAGGTGTAACATGTGGCATTCACAGGACTATGTTAACTTCCAAAATGAAGGAGGACTTTCAAATTCTGTTTGCTAGCTTACAAATTGCAGTCCAAGGATAGCACACTATGCAAAAATCCGTATTAATGAGGGTAAGAGGTGAGGTAAGGAGCCAAGAAGACTTAGTAACAATGGTGATAAATAATTCCAATTATGTGTCTGAGATTACCAGAAATTCCACTCATCACTGGGAGTTTAAAATTATGTCAGAAGTGGGTTGAAATTTATAGTGCGAAAAATTTTAGGCTTTCTCATACACTGCAGAAGTGATTGCACTGTTGGCATGATGTCATCCCAACCTCCTGGGTTTGTTTCCAGACCTATGAGCATGACAACAGCCACACCATAGACACACTCATTACAAAATTATTATAGCCACACTATAGACAAACTCATTACAAAATTATTACTGCAAGTTGTTTTTTGAAAATAGTTCCAAATCCAAATGTGTTCTGAAAATCCTTATTACACCAAGAATTCACTTTAAATACAGCTATAATTTAAATATATTTAAGTGTATACCACATATACATTTCCATACCTAAATTAGTAATGTTTGACTCATAAGCAACAAATGGCTATGCTCTGCTACTTTTTTCCAATCTTGACCTCTGGTGCAAATTTTCAGTGGAGGTTCCCCTCAAGTGGCTGACTGATAATTGCAAGTTTCTTTTCCTAATCCAGACTTAAAAAAAAAAAATCATGACTCAAATGTTATTTTGTTACTGAGTGGCCAAGAAGATATTCCGAAATACTACCAAGAGCATATAGAATCTCCAATACAGTATTTCAATTTCACTTTCCCTGCCAATTAAAACCTTAGTGAATTTCACTTAGCTGTACCTCAAGACCTAAACTGCATGTAGGCATGATAATAGCAGATAGCTCCCTGAGCTCCTGGGAGATTGACTAATGCCTTCCAAGCACTTACCTGGCATCTGCTGCAAGTACACTAAGTGACTAATAAATATTGAATTACTATTATTGCCATAGACCATGACTGTAGTCACTTCATCTTTGAGCTAGCTAAAAGCACAATGACACCAGGCAATAAGAATTGTTATTGTTCTGTAGTAAATGAAGACACTACACTCAAGCTTTTTTTTTCACACAAGTATTTTATCATATAATTTCCTTTTTGGTATATGAACGTATAATATTAAAAGGCTATATAATATTTATCTGAATTTTATTTGTGGCCTTTTACTATCAGCACGTTGCCTTTTCTTAGTCATGTGTTTCTGCTGCTTTCAAATACCCTTCTTCCTACCCAGTATTTCCTCCCTTGGAAGGTTGGAGGGAGAAACCCTAGTTCTCTATTGGAATACATGTCCCCCATGTGGCATTCCTCCTGCTTGTCTGTCTTCAGTTCTTACATCAGTCCCTTGAACACTTTTAATGCTTCTTCTAACATTTTCCCCTTTTGTCTTATACCAAGAGATGAGCTGTAGAAAATGTCCCCTCTGAGGAATCTTCAAACATGACATTTCCTTTAAGAGTAAAGCTCCTTTTTATCTGGCTATATTTTTCACAAGTATAGCCTGTCTTTAATCACTGCATGACCTTGACAGGATTTAGGATCAGAAAACATTATCCTGCATGTTCACCCATGGGAATATCCAGTTGACCCCAATACAGAAAATGTCCCTCCAACAGTCTGGATAAATGACTGTGCATTCCCTGAGAGTATTTCTGTAGAGGTGGGAAGCACAGTATGTTACAATCAGAAAATCCTATTGTTGATTAGCCCTGCAAACCTGCAGGGTCTATCCAATACACGACTTTTTGCTGTGTATCCTCAGCAGTGACCAGGGGCTGAGAGATGAATGGCATACTGTAGGCTGAGAACACTCCTTTAGTATTTTTCCAGATAGACTGCTACAATGGGGAATTTTCATCTCTGAGTGTCATGTACTTAAACAGCAGTGTGAAGGGTTCAAACATCCTACACATTTTGCCTAACGTAAAGGAACCTCTAAGATACTTCTAAGGATGTACACACCATCCATCAATGGCTGTTCTTTCAGGCTCCATTGGTTTTTATTATTAATAATTTATTTCATTTACTATCAAATTGTTTTACAGAGTTGTCTGTAAAGCCAATGGCTAATTAAAGTTACTTAGAGCAGACATACAGTTCATTATTTCATAAAAGTGGAATGGTCCTGCTGGGTCCAACTTTATGTAACAGACGATGTAACTAAAAAATAATAGCGCTTATTATGCTCCTATATTCAAGCTGTTATTCAAAATTATATTAACACTTGCTTATGTGTTTGAATTAAAAAATAAAAGTTCAACTTTTATAAAAGCCAATGCCTGTAAACAATATTCAATAATATTAACATATAATGTATATATGGCTTTCATTGTTAAATACATAATATTTTACTACAGAGGTGACATCATTTTCATCTTCTTAGAAATGAGGAAAATAATTTTTAAAGAGAAATGGCAGACATGAAAACAATTTCTGATTCTAAAAATCTCATACAATATGTTCTGATGACAGTTTCTCCTCCCCAAACTTTCCCACTTTTCCAACTCCTTGCCTTCTTTCTATATGTCCTTAAAGAACAACAATAAAGAAAAAAAACACAGAATAGAACAAAATAAACAAATAGAGAAAAAGAAAAGAATCTCAATGATTCCAACCACAGACGCCTAAGACACCAGTGCAAAAATATAGTAGTTATAATGAGACAGTATGACCTCACCAGGACTCAGAAAGCTACTATAATAATCCCTAACAAATGAAATATAGCTTAAGCACAAGAGAAGAAGGTTAAAATAAATAGTACGGATATATTTAAGGACATTGAAAGAAACTCTTAATTCTTTTAATGAATTCTGTGAAAGCATAAACAGGTAGTGGAATGGAATAATGAAAACAGTTCTAGACAATAAATTATAAATAGAGTTACCAAGGAAAACTCAAACTGAGAAAAAAATAAATAAATAGAAAGTTTACATACTCAAATCAAAGCCATTTAACAAAGTCTGACCAACAGAGTGCAAGACATGAAAGAGAGAATTGCAGCCATTGAAGACACATCAGAATAAATGGATACCACAAACAAAAAAACCAAAGTCTAATACATCCAGGAAATCTGGGGAACTATGAAAAGACCAAATTTATGAATATTTGGAATAGTGAAATAGAAAAAGAATGCCAAAGGCACATAAAACATTTTTTTTTAAATATAAGAATGAAGCATTCAGAACAGCAAAAGGACAGAACAAGAAAAGAAACTTTTTTTAAAAAAATCAAAGACACTGTAACATTTGCCACAGCCCAGAATATTCTCTCCCTTTGAATTTCCTGGCTCATATTTTCTGTCACCGGTATTCCAGGGATGTGCTATTTTGCCCACCTAAAAATTTCCAACCTTGAGCCTCATGTGATTCCCTTTATATCCTAGTATGCAAATGAATGTGTTCATTACTCCCTGTGTGGACGAAAGGGTTTAGGAGTAGGAACTACTGTGAGATAGGATGCTAGGTAATAAAGAACACACAGATAGAGAGATCTAGCTTTCCTTGGGAGAACTTTGACTATTGTCTCTCCATAACCTTGTCAACTATTAGAAGGACTGAAAGGAGAGAGAGAGAGAGAGAGAGAGAGAGAGAGAGAGAGAGAGAGAGAGAGAGAGAGAGAGAGAGAGAGAGAGAGAGAGAGAATATATATATATATATAATTACATATTCTTTGGAACATGAGAACCCTTGAAATTCTCTTGAATTAAGTTTTATTTAAAATTGTAAGATTTGAATATTAAAGGTACAGTAACAGTCATCAGTTGGTATTTTAAAAGGGAAATTTAACCAAAATTGGTGGGCTTTAAAATGAAAACAGAAAGTGCTTAAAATCAAAACAGAAGCTAATGCTTAAAATAGTACTCCTTTAAAAACCCTTGTTTCAAACTAATTAACTTCTGGAAATTAATTCTCATAAGAAGCCATTTTCAGAATAAATTTAAATACTGACCATCCCTGTGTAACTGAAGTAAAACCCCAATACACATTATAGCTTCAAATGCTTTTAGTTGATCTAAAAAGCCCTGTATCTAGGCAACACATGATTAGTTTCCCTCTAGCTTGCTGTAGACAGCATCTTCAATGAGTGGGTTATTAGAGCAGATGGCTACTTTGATGAAAACAATTACTCATTATCCTGCAGTTGACTACAGAGTTGCCTCATTTGTGCTCTCAATGTTTGGTGTAAGACACCTTCCACCTCCACAACTGGAAACAGTTGATCATAACACAGCAAAGAGAGGTTGGCTCCAGGATCCATCTAGGAAGGTCTCTGCTTATTTTTGAAGAAGAAAGGAGTGGCTCTTTACTTTACCAGCCTGTCTTTTCCTTTCATTACTTTGCTGTGTAGTGTTTTGCTATTAGCCTAGGCTGGCCTTAAATTTTCAGTCCTCTTGACTCAGTCTCTAGAATTCTGGAAGACAAGGCACATGCTGTTAAGCTAACCAACAGCTGAAGATCATAACAGACTGCAGTTAGTGTCAGGCTTTGGTCTTGTGGCATCTGTGTGCATCTGTGCCACTTTTGTGCCCTGGGTAACTGCTACTCTAAGTACTTACCTGGGGTTTGGACTATTTTGGTTGACTATTATGACTGTACACAGTTAGCATACAATGATCCTGACAGAATGAAAAAAGAACAGAGCCAGCTGGAATGTAGCATCCATTATGTAATGTATCATTAGTCTACAATCTAGCTTGTTTCCCTACTTACTCAACAAGCAACAATTCAAATCCTGCTTTATTATACTGTTCATGATTCTATTAAAGCCCAGGAAGTGGGTTCCACTTATACCTAGGTCAAATTTGACCTGAAAATCTAAATGCAATCTTGCTAAACAAGAGATGATTTTTCCACGGTCAAATTATCACTTAAGAGGTTTTACCTTTACTATTAGTGGATCTTACATCTAATTCACTTCAATCATTTCATAAAGTATACAATAAACTCTTAAATAACTTAGGTTTCAACTTAGTTTGAACCAGACACAAATGACCTACATGGGAGCAAACTGACTCAGAAAGGACCAAACTTCATCTTAAAGGTAAAAATCAATTTAATGTATTGGTTTAAAAATTTATGTTTTAAGGATAAGTGTTTTTTTTTACCAATTGTAGATTATTAAAGAGCTATATTTATGGGTTTTGTTTAAAATTGAAAGTCTTATTAAAATTATTTTAACCGTGTAAATCCCAGCCATTGCATTTGATGAAAAGCTAACTCAGCTGGTAAAATGATGACTTAACTATTTTTATATAGTAAATATACCTTTATCACAACACAGCATATTCATTCAATATGCATTCTTTAGGCAGTCTTTTTGGTTAAGAAGGAACTGTGGAATGTAAAAATACTGATGGAACTGTATTATCACAAATTTGTAGCTCCACGTTGATGTAAACTCACCTGAAACCGGCAACATCTTAAGAGGCAAGTGTCACTTGCAAGGGGAATTCAGGCTAAGTTGTTTGCCTGATATTTTAGAAAACATGAAATTAAAATAATAGAATGCTAGATACCATTGGTAACTAGTGTTTGTACAAGTACTATATAAGACATGCTTGTTTCAGTTTAGACAGAAGGACAGGTAGGGGCTTTGTGGAAACAGCTGTTATATCTGGCCCACCTTCCATCTCTTGGTTATTTGGCCAGCTGATGAACATCAGATCCAGATTTTTTAGAGTTTAGAGATTTGTAATTGCTGGCACTCATCCTTCATTGTAATATTAGCCTTTGAGACAAAGGTAAAACTACACACAGCATATCCACCTCTAGAAACGACACTCAGGCATGTCAGGTGCAGAAAGTTCTACCACCATTCCTTACTCTTCACTGCACCATGACAAACCTCCTTAATTAAAGACCTTCCACATCCTTCTATGTGTTTAACGAATTGTGTACCCTAAATAATATCTCGAATCCTGAATTCAGTCAACATTTTGCTACCTAGTGGACCTGGATGCTTGTTATGAGAAGGAAGCTTCATGCAGGGAATCTCCACAATATGGCTGCCTTTAAAAGATCTGTATACTTGAGCATCTTTTGGATATATGCCTAGGAATGGTATAGCTGGATCTTGAGAAAGTGTTATTCCTAATTGTCTGAGAAAGCTCCAGATTGATTTCCGAAGTGGTTGTACAGTTTTATATTCCCACTAGCAATGGATGAGGATTCATCTTTCTCCACATCCTCTACAGCGTTTGTTGTCACTTGAGTTTTTGATCTTTGCCATTCAGATGGGTGTAAGATGAAATTTCAGTGTCGTTTTGATTTGTTTCTCCCTGATGACTAAGGATGTTAAATATTTCTTTAAGTGTTTCTCAGTCATTTTATATTCCACCACAGATAATTCTCTGTTAGCTCTTACTCCATTTTTTTTTAAAAAATTGGATTACTTGATTTGTTGCTCTTTTATTTCTTGAGTTTTTTTTTATATATATTCTGGATATTAGCCATCTGTCAAATAAAAGGTTGGTAAGATCCTTTCCCAGTCTGTAGGCTGTCTTTTTGTTCTGATGACAGTGTCCTTTGCTTTACAGAAGGATATTTGTTCAACCATGTTCATAGCAGCTTTATTCATAATATCCAGAACCTGGAAACAACCCAATGTCCCTGAACAGATGAATGGATAAAAAAATGTGGTACATTTACACAATGGAATTCTACTCAGTAATTAAAAACAAAGAAATCATGAAATTTGCAGGCAAATGGTGGGATCTAGAAATGATCATTCTGAGTGAGGTATCCCAGAAGGAGAAAGATACACATGGTATATACTTACTTATAAGTGTGTACTAGACCTATAAGATAGGATAAACATACTAAAATCTGTACACCTAAAGAAGCTAAGCAAGAAGAAGGACACTGGGAAAGATGATCAATCCTCACTCAGAAGTACAAATGGGATGGACATTGGAAGAAGGAGAAATGAGGAAACAGGACAGGAGCCTACCATAGAGGACCTTTGAAAGGCTTTACCCAGCAGTGTATCAAACCAGATGCTGAGACTCATAACCACACTTTCGGTAGAGTGCAGGGAATCATGAAAAAAAGCAGGAGATAGTAAGACCTTTAGAAGAAAGGAGCTCCACAAGGAGAGCAACAGTACCAAAAAATCTGGGCCCAGGGGCCTTTTCTGAGACTGATACTCCAACCAAAGACTCTTAATGGGTATAACCTAGAACCCCTGCTCAGATGTAGGCAATAGCAGCTCAGTATCCAAGTTGGTTCCCTAGCAAAGAGAACAGGGACTATCTCTGACATGAACTCAATGGCTCCTCCTCCTGGGGGGGGGATCAGCCTTTTCAGGCCACAGAGGACATTACAGCCAGTTCTTATGAGACCTGATAAGCTAGAGTCAGATGCAGGGGGAGGAGGATCTCCCTTATTAGTGAACCTGGAGAGGAGCATAGGAGATGATTAGGGAGGAAGGGTCGGATTAGGAGGGGGCTACAGCTGGGAAACACAGAGAATAAACTGTAATTAATATAAAAAGTAAAAATTTAATAAAAAGACCTGTATAATAACAACAACAATTGACATGGCATCACAAATGCGGAAAATTTCACAAGGCTTCACCTAAATGAAGAGCAACATGTAATAAATGGCTGTTAGAAGAAGGAAAATCAGTTTTCTATAGGCACATTCTCTCTGATAGGTTATTCAACCTCGTATGGTCAGAACAAACGCATGCAGATATGAGAAACACGTAGTGAACTCGAGAGAGAGAATAATTAAAGAAAGAGGACATGGAATT
>CM053754.1:6412818-6432766 GCA_028658305.1 Pachyuromys duprasi
GAGAGAGAGAGAGAGAGAGAGAGAGAGAGAGAGAGAGAGAGAGAGAGAGAGAGAGAGAGAGAGAGAGAGAGAGAGAATTTGTGTCCTATTATCATCACGGAGAACAACAGCTGATTCCTGTTTTAGAGTCAAATCAATCATTGCCTGGTCAGCTTCACCTTGGGAGAACTTGATTTTGTGATTGTGGTGATTGCGAAGTTTCAACTATATTCTAATCCCTTTTTAAAGTGATTCAGAGAAATTCTACCTTCTCTGAAATCTTATCAAAATTTGGTTTGAGCTGAAGATGACTCTGGAGCATATTTTACTCCTCAGTGTTATTCTTTCAACTTGCTTAGTCTCTCATAGTTTTCATGGGTGTGTTAACTACTCAGAGTAGCATTACTCTTAGTTTCTTGTCTGTTCCACACTCAACTCTGTGGGAGTTGCTATAACAAAGGGCTTGCATGGCTTGTCTTGCATATATGTGCATGGTCATGCTTCTTTGTCACCAAAGAGGTGCTTCTGCTGAGGCTGTGTGTTGGAGGGTATAGCAGGTTAATATTTTAAAATTTATAAAAATGCCTATTTTACCTTGAATGCATATGATTTATGGGGTTTGCACACTAATATTCCTCCTCCTCCTAGTCCTCATTCTACTGGTTCTTTCTTTGTACTTTGAAGACCAGGATCCCTGCCTCAGCCTGCTTCATGTTAAGATTAGCATTAGAGTTTCTGTATCTCAAAAAAAAAACAACCTTCATTTTGACTTCATTTATAAAAAACTATACACTTTATAGTTTTGATACATGTAACAGCTGCTTTTATCTGTTTACAAAGCTCAAATTCCAGCCCATTAGAGTTTGATTTGAATTAAAAGTGTTCTGTTTGGGAATATGAATTGTATGCTATTTTGCCTTTGTGATTCTAGCAACTAAAATTATCAGACATTGTGAGAGAACACAATTAATGAAAAAATATGGGCCATGTTATCCTAAGATGACATGGAGTGTCATCACGTCAGTTTTTCTAACCAAGGCATATGGAGATCATTTCTCTGCAGGATTTAACTACCCTTTCAAAATATCTATTGTACTTTATGTTCTAAAAATAGAATGAATTATTTTTTAAATTTTTCTTTGTTTTGTATTGTTATTTCTTTCAGATGCATTATATGAAAATCAATTGCATTCTCATTCTGCACAGTTGGATGTAGAATGTTGTCAGGAGTGTCTACAGAGGATCAACCTTCTGAGAATATTTTAACCTTTTCAATTGTTTTTGTTTTTCTTTTTTCCTCTGCATCCTAGAGGGTGATTATGAAGCTCTGAAAATTATATTGGAATAATAACAGTATCAATAAGTACACAAATAAATTCATTCCAAATAAAATTCATTCAGGTATTTACCAGATATTTTAAAAACACTGTATGATTTTGGACTAATTGAAAGAACATTGTAGAAAAGAACAACCTACTTAAGAAGTTCTTTAAGAGTTACTGAGTATGAAAAGCAACACCGAGTTCATATAAGGAAAAATAGTGAAGTTATGAAGTAATGAGTTAAAGATGCCTCTATTTCTATTTGATTAACTCTTATCTTCTGTCCAGATCTGCACTGTGTCCTGATTCCATCCATCTACCTCAAGAGAAAACACTCTGAATCTAATACCTTTTCCTTCTGCAGAATATCTTTCATAAGTCTTTATTTCCTTCCACATGATACATATCTGTGTATGTAAAATATTGTGAATAAGTATGTATACATATTTCACAATCATAAAAATGTACATATGTTGTTTTAAGCATGGTAGCGATAGCAGGAGGAAAGAAAAGAATGAGTCACAGAGAAAAATGGAGAATATAACAAAATTAATATCATGAAAGTATGGATGAAACTATTTCTAACTTTAATTCTAGTTAATAATGACAGTCTGTCTCTTCTCTGCTAACGATAAATGTCAACTGACACTAATAGGAATGTATAGTGTGGAGTGGTTAATTATGTACAAAATGAAGACTTAAATGGTCTTCAAAGCACGATGCACAAGCTGGCACCAGAGCTGGACACTGAGGGATATGAACAGTATTTATTTATTTGCAAGTATTATCATGGAATGCATTAATTAAGAATAATTCCTGAGTAAATAATAAATCTCTTCAGACACTGAGAAAGTAATATATATATATATATATATATATATATATATATAGAAAACTTTTGCCTTATTTATAGAACTTATTGAAAACTGGGTCATGTGGTAGAGACAGGTTTCTATAAGTTCCAGCCCAGCAAGAGTTACATGTTAAGACTTGCTCCTAAGATAAATAAATAAATAGCATGTTATGATGTGGGACATAATTGTACTAAATGGAACCTGCATGTGTACTAAAGAACATTTATGGGGACATGTGATCAAAACACAAGTGCCATGAGACCACATGGCAGAAAATGCCACAGACTGAGTGGCCTCTTTTCAAAGGTGATATTGACTTGAGATGTGGCTGAGAATCATTGTGCTGGTGAGGTATGGCAAGAAATCATTTGGTAGAAAATGCAGATCTGAGATGCATTCAGGTAGCAAAGGACATAGGTCACTCCATTATGGACACAAATGTGTTAATAAGACTCCAGGGTATCAGTTGAAGACTCTGAACAAAGCTAGAATGTTTCATCAAATTGAATTATTTAAAAAAAAAAGTAAAAGGGCACTCAAATGCTGTTGCAAAAGATAGTAGGTGTAGAACAATGGGTGCACAAATTTAGCTTGAGCTGCTTTTGCTACATAAAATGGGAAAATAGTGTGGAATGATAAATGTAAAGGGAATTACACAGGTAAACTGAAGTGCATATTATCTCAAGTTACTTAGAAATAACATAGAGTGATGGATAATAGGTAGATATTGGTTCTGTGTTTTAGCTTTTTGAGTGTGATGACTACTGATGCTGTTTACCAATGTGAAATGTACCAATGTGAGGAGGTACAAATGGCTGAGTAGTAATTGTGCATTATCACATACTTTACTCCTCAGACATTGTTTGTTGGGTGACTGGAAAAAACTCAGATGTATACAAACACTCATTGTTTTGCATGTTCTAATGGAAATATTAGACTGTGTCACTCTGGTGGACATTTTGGAATCCGTGGTTATTGACACAGTATGTTAGTCAGGTTTCTCTTGAGCAGTGAATCTCAACCTTCCTAATGTTCCTCAACCCATTTAATATAGCTCCCAAAATCATAAAATTATTTTGTTCCTACTTTATAACTGTAATTTTGCTATTATTATGAATTGCAATATAAATATCTGGTATGTCACTTCCAAAGGAGCGACAATGCATAGGCTGAGAACCTCTCCTTCTATATACATATAGGCATCTATTTATTTAGTTTGTGAACATTTTCTTCTATGATATTATAAGAAATATTTTTTGGGCCTTATTGCTGTGAGTCTTCTCTTCTAATCCTATTATTTTTGGGTTTGGTCTTTTTACAGTGTCCCGATTTTGTGGATGATTTGTGTCAGGAAGATTGTAGATTTTACATTTTCTTTTAACAAGGTATTGATTTATTTAATTCTATCTATTTTATTAATTAACTAAATTTACATCTAGGCCATAGTCCCCCCTCTCCTCCTATTAGTCTGTTAAGGTCACTGAAAAAATTTAAAGAATAGGTCACCTGTGGTAGTGGATGCCCTTAATCCCACAATTCAGCAGGTGGAGGCAGACAGATCTTTGTAAGTTTCAGACCAACCAGGTCTCCATAGTGAGTATCAGATCAGCTAGGGTTGCATAATGAGACTCTGTGTCTCCCCTATTGCTCAGAATAGGGGAGCCCCCCTATCCAGATACCCTAGCACATCTATTCACACACCCCCCCAGTGGTCTGTTAGCAAAGTTCCACCAGGGGGAAGTGATCAAGAAATAGGCAGCACAGTCTATGTTAGAGCTATCCAGTACTCCCCTGACTAGCAGGCCAACATGAGGTTAAGATGTCTATTTTACTTATCTTCTTGGGATATGTGCATTATAGTATGTCTATCCTACACTATATAACTAAAATCCACTTATAAGTGAGAATATGCAGTGTGTGTCTTTCTAGGTCTATGTTACCTCATCTGGATGATCTTTTCTAGTGTCATCCATTTGCCTGAAATTTTGATGATTTCCTTACTTTTATTGTCTGAGTAGTATTCCGTTGTGTAAATGTACCACAGTTTCTTTATCCGTTATTTGGTTGAAGGACATTAAAGGTCTTTCCAGATTCTGGCTATTATCAATAAAGCTACTATGAACATAGTTGAGCAAATGTCCATGTTGTATGGTGAAGCCTCTTTTGGGTATATTCCTACATGTATCTGGGTCTAGAAGTATGGCTAATCCCAGTTTTCTGAGAAAGCACCATTTTGATTTCCAAAGATGTACAAGTTTGCACTCACATCAGCAAAAGAAGAATGTGCATCTTTCTCCACACCCTTGCCAACATATGCTGTCAGCTGTGCTTTTTATCTTAGCCATTCTGACAGGTGTAAGATGGAATCTCAGAGTGGTTTAAATTTGCATACTTGATGACTAAGGACACTGAGCATTTCTGTAAGTGCTACTACACCATTTGAAATTCCTCTGCTGAGAATTCTCTGTTTAGCTCTGTATCCCATATTTTAATTGGATTATTTGTTTTGTTGGTGTTTAAATTCTTGAGCTCTTTATATATTCTTTTTTTATTTATTTTTATAAATTTATTTAATTTTATATCAATTACAGGTTAGGTTTTTTGCATCCCATGCGTAGCCCCCTCCCTCATTCCCTCCCACCCTCCCCAACCCTCCCTCCTCTCCTACCTGCCCCCTCCAAGTCCACCAGCGAGGGAGGATCTTCTTTATATATTCTTAACTTTTCCCTTTATCAGATGTAGGATTGCTGAAGAACTTTTCCCAATCTGTAGATTGCCTTTTCATTCTATTGTTTTTGTCCTTTGTTTACAGAAGCATTTCAGTTTTAAGAGGCCCCATTTTTTAAATTTTAGATCTTAGAGCCTGTGCTGTTGGTGTTCTGTTCATGAAATTTTTCCTATGCCAATGAGTTCAAGGCCCTTACCTGCTTTCTCCTCTAGCAGATTTAATGTATCTGGCTTTAAGTTGAGGTCTTTGATCCAGTTGGACTTTAGTTTTGTACAGGGTGATAAATATGGATCTATTTGTATTTTTCTTTTTAAATTTTTTTTCACTTTTTAAAAATATTAGTTACAGTTTATTCATTTTATATCCCAGCTGTATCCCGCTCCCTCATTCTCTCCCAATCCCACCCTCCCTCCCTCATCACCTCCCTGCCCCTTTACTAGTCCACTGATAGGAGAGAACCTCCTCCCCTTTCATCTGACCCTGGATTATCAGGTATCTTCAGGACTGGCTGGAAAGTCCTCTTTGGCCTGGCAGGGTTGCTCCTCCCTGGGGGAGGGGAAAGCTTAAAGAGCCCACTATTGAGTTAATGTCAGAGATAGTCCCTGTTCGCCTTAATAGGCTACCTATTTGGATACTGAGCTACCATGGGCATGTCCAAGCAGAGTTTCAAGATTATATCCATTCATGGTCCTTGGTTGGAGAAACAGTCTCATAAAAGACCACTGTGCCCAGATATATTTGGCCCTTGTGGAGCTCCTGTCCTCTCCAGGTCTTACTAACTCCTTCTTCTTCCATATGATTCCCTGTACTCTTCCGAAGGTTTGATAATGAGTCTTAATATATGCTTTGATACACTCCTAAGTAGAGTCTTTCCGAGGCCCTCTGTGGTAGGCTCCTGTCCTGTTATTTGTTTTCTCATACATCCAATGTCCATCCATTTGTCTAAGTGAAGACTGATCTTCTTACCCCAGGTCCTCTTTCTTGTTTATCTTCTTTAGGTGTATAGATTTCAGTATGTTTATCCTATCTTATAAATCTATATAAGTGAGTATATACCATGTGTGTCTTTCTGCTTTTGGCTTACCTCATTCAGGATGATTGATTATAGGTCCCACAATTTGCCTGCAAATTTTATGATTTCTTCATTTTTAATTGCCGAGTAGCATTCCATTGTTGGAGGCATCTTCATCCCTGATCTCAAGCTGTACTACAGAGAAATAGTAATAAAAACCACATGGTATTGGCATAGAAACAGAATAGTGGATCAATGGAACTGAATAGAAGACCGATAAATAAACTCGCAAACCTATGGATACTTGATTTTTGACAAAGAAGCCAAACCATTCAATGGAAAAAGACAGCATCTTCAACAAATGGTGCTGGTCCAACTGGATATCTGTATGCAGAAAAATGAAAATAGATCCATATTTATCACCCTGCACAAAACTAAAGTCCAATGGATCAAAGACCTCAACATAAAACCAGACACTAAATCAGTTAGAAGAAAAAGTAGGAAAGACCCTAGAACTCATTGGCACAGGAGACTACTTCCTGAACAGGACACCAACAGCACAGGCTCTAAGATCAACAATCAATAAATGGGACCTCATGAAGCTGAAAAGCTTCTGTAAAGCAAAAGATGCTGTGTTCAGAACAGTCTGTATTTCTACAGACTGGGAAAGGATCTTCATCAACCGAATATCTGACAAAGGGCTGATATCCAGAATATATAAAGACCTAAAGAAGTTAAAAAGCAATTACTCAAGCAACTGAATTAAAAATGGGATACAGAGCCACACAGAGAATTCTGAGTAGAGGAATACAGAATGACAAAGAAACATTTAAAGAAATGCTCAATGTCCTTAGCCATCAGAGATGCAAATTAAAACGACCCTGAGATTTCACCTGACACCCATGAGAATGGCAATGGTTGAAACTCAAGTGACAACACATGCTGGAGAGGTTGTGGAGAAAGGGGAACTCTCCTCCATTGCTGGTGGGAATGTAAACTTGTACAACCACTATGGAAATCAATCTGGTGCTTTCTCAGAGAGTTAGGAATAGTGCTTCCTCAAGATGAAGCTATACCACTCCTGGGCATATATCCAGAATTTCCTCAAGTTCAAAACAAGGACATTTGTTCAACCATGTTCATAGCAGCTTTATTCATAATAGCCAGAACCTTGAAACAACCCAGATGACCCTCAGTTGAGGAATGGATAAGGAAATTGTGGTATTTTCCTAATGTGTACAACCAGTTAGACCAACACCATTTGTTGAAGATGGTGTCTATTTTCCATCTTATGGTTTTGGACTCTTTGTCAAAAATCAGGTATGCATAGATGTGTGGGTTTATTTCTGGGCTTTGGATTCAATTCTATTGATCAACTAGACTCTTTTTATTCTAGTACCATGCAGTTTTTTGTTATTATATCTCTGTAATATAGCTTGAAGTCAGGTATGAAAATGCCTCCTATAGTTCTATTATTGTATAGTTTTGTTGTTGTTGTCGTTATTCTGTTCTACTTTTTTTTTCCATATGAAGTTTAGAATTGTTCTTTCAAGGTCTTTGAACAATTATGTTGGTATTTTGATGGGAATTGTATTGAATCTATAGATTGCTTTTGTTAAGATGGACATTTTTACTATGTTAACCATATCAATCCGTGAGCATGGAATATCTTTCCATCTTCTGGTATTGTCTTCATTTTCTTTCTTCAGAGACTTGAAATTCTTGTTGTACAGTTCTTTGACTACCTTGGCTAGACTTACCCCTAGATACTTTATACTATTTGTGGCTATCGTGAAGGATGTGGTTTCCCTAATTTCTTTCTTAGCCTATTTGTCATTTGTATACAGGAGGACAACTGAGTTTTTTTTTAACTTAATCTTGTATCCAGCCACTTTGCTGGAGTTCTTTATCAGCTGCAGGAGCTCTCTGGTGGTATTCGGGGGGGGGGGGTGGTTCTTATGCATTCTACCCTATTGTGTGTGTTTTGGAAGTAAGGGTGCAAACTCAGGTGCCTTGAAGTGCAAGGGATGCAGGTGCCTTAAATGGTAGGGGTGCAAGAGTGGGTGTCTTGAGTAGCAAGTGGTGTGGGCTTGGGTCCCTTGATGGGCATGTGGCACCAGTGAGGGTGCCATGAAAGGCCAGCCACAGGCATCTCAGGTGGTAGCCACAGATGTTGTGGGTGGAAGATGCAGGGAGAAGGGGGAGGCTGGGGGTTGCAATCTCAGGAAATATAGTGCCTCAGAAAGCAGCTGAGCCGTGGCTTACAGGCCTATCAGAAACTGTGCTCCTGGGACTCAAACTTACTTGTGGCTTGCCATCTTGAATCGGGACACACATGATTTTATTATCCAATATAAACATGGGTTGGAGTTTGGGATGCTGCCCCAGGAATCCAGATGCTGTCTTGAGGGGGGTTCGGCAGGAGGGATCAAATGTCTGAATGGCTGGCTGCTGGAGCGGAGGGTTCCTGGAGCTGGGGTCCTGTACTCTCTCAAGCACACACAAAGGGCAGGGGGCTCATAGTTTGTGCTTTCTGGACCCAGGAGATGGTCATTGGCAGGGGTGGGGCTGGATCTGATTGATTCCAACTCTCTGGATATCTCCTTTAGTCCGGGAAGCACCAAAGTCTGAGTTTTTGAACCAGTCAACTGTTTATTCACCACTTTTACATTTTCTTCTGCCCCTTACATACAGTTCACATTGATCACCATCATCTTGAAACTCTTTAATTGTATCTTCTATTCCTAAAAATTATCTTCTATTTCGTGTGTTCTTTTGTTGATGTTCATATCTGTAGCTCCCATTCTTTTCCCTAGGTTTCCAATCTTCAGGATTCCCTCGGTTTGTGTTTTCTTTGTTGCTTCTATCTCCATTTTCATTTCTTGAATCATTTTATTCATTTCCTCCACCTCTTTGATTATATTTTTCTCTATTTCTTTAAAAAAGTTATTAATTTCATCTTTAAAGGCCTCTAATATCTTTATAAGATTGGATTTAAGGCCATTTTCTTGTGATTTGGCTGTGTTAGGATATCCAGTGCTTGCTGTAGTAAGATAGCTGGTCTCTGATGTTGTCATATTGCCTTAGCTCTTGTTGATTATGTCTGTAAGCTGACCTTTATCCCTCTGGTTGTCCTTGGTGCCTGATGGCCACTGGGGACCAGGAAGAGTTATAAGCAAAAACATGGAGTTCAGGGGAGCCATTGTGTTTTAAAACTGTTAAGATGATTTTAGGCTGGACTTGCACTGGATTGGTGGGGAGGGGTCTGATCTGGATGTTCCTGGTGCTGGACATGAAGAAATGGCAGGCAGAGCTGTGGGCTTGTGAAACAAGCCCAGAGGACAGCTCACAGCTCACCTCTGCTGGTTGTGCCCTAGGTAGACCTGGCAGGCAGGGAATTGTAGGGGTGGGATTCAACCTGTATTTTCTTAGATCCAGGCATGCCTCCTTGGGAAGGCAGGCAGAGCTGTAGGAAGGACAATGAAGCTCACCTCTGTTGGCTGTGCCCCAAAGGGAAAACAATTTCCTATATTTCCTTAAAGAGTTTCCAGTGAATGTAGAAAAACAAATAAACAAACAAACAAATATGGTTACATCTGACCTTTAAGTAGTGTAGTAAACATAAAATTGCCTACGTGTTTTCTTTGGAGGAAAATTAAGCAAATAGATTGTTATATGCGTAATTAAATAAAATATGTATTACATGTATATTATGTAGAATATGTGATGTATGGGATAAACCAATATAGAATTTATGAAACACTGAATAAAATCATCACAAGGTCTAGGGTCCAGACAATGTCCCATTCCTACAGAGGATCCAACAACATTCCATTTCACTCCTATGTATAATTTCATACAAGTAATGTCTTATTTGTCTTTTCTTGCTTATATGTAATTTTAATTTTATATCACTCCATTTTCTTTTTTCCAAAAATATATATTTTTGTTTATATTTTATAGGAGGGTAGGATGTGGGAGTAAGCCAGGAATAACACTTGAAATCAGAGGAAAATTTGATTTTATTCTCTTCTTCCTCCTTGTGTGTTCTAGAAGTTGAACCTCAGATACCAGAGTTGACAACTGGTACATGTAAGGGCTGAGACACATTGTAGATCCCAAATGTTCCCTGTTTTGAGAATGCATACATGATACTATTTCTATGTCATCCCAGGCACAAATAACTCCTCAAACTTAACTGTACCATGATGTGAGAATACAGAAGTTTCCTTAAAAAAAGAAAAAATATAGATGTGTGCGTGGGATTGCTTCACACACAATATTGATCTCAGTCAGACAAAGGCCAAGTATCTATTCTTGTATATACTTGGAACTTAAAAATAAGAATAATTTTCGGAGGTTCTAACATCTGATCTTAAATGGAAAAACTATAGCATTGCAGATATTTTTGTGACTTAAGTGTATTTTATAAGTATACACTGCTGATAAAGTGCAGTTTAATATTTTATGAAATACAAAGAATAATTATACAGTTGCACATGCTGAAGAAAAATATTTATCACTTAAGTATACTGTCTATCAATAATTCTAAATCTATAATACCATCTTAAATTGCACATTTATGAGTGTTTGTAGGCCATTTGTAGTTGTATTTTGCATACATACATATATACATCTATAGATATATACATATATAAATAAACACATGAATTGTGAACGATGTTCTTAAATGTTTACAATTTTTAATATGTTATAATGTTGTTTTAAAGGGTTATAGTCAGATATTTAAGAGAAATAAAATATTGAACATTATAAACTCAGTACCTGTGTTTAAATATATTTCTAATAATATTTTCAACATGTCTTGTAATAGTCCTGCGATACTCAAACACATTGATTCTAAACTGTGCATCTAAAATAAGCACATTCTTATATTGTTGTAAAGGATGAGATCATGGTGTCAAGTTTTGGTTGGTATGGCCAGTTTCTTTCTGTGTTTGTGTATGTGTGTGTTTGTGTGTGTATGTGACTAGGGAGGCAAGTGTATTTTTTCCCCATGGTATTTACTATTTATTACTTTGTTGCTGTTTCTCTCAGGTCAGTAGCCTTTTCAAGTTATGTGTAACTAATAACAGTTTCACGTTGCCTTAGAATTAATACCTTTTTGAATAACAAGATGATTTTCCATTTACAATGTTGTTAACTCAATTAAAGCTACAAAAAAATTTGAAATACAAATGCTATAGGTTCCAGGGATTAGTATGGAGGCATGTATCATCTGACCCATCTAAATGACTGGGTATGCTAAGGTACAATGTTTTTGTTTGTTTGTTTGTTTGTTTGTTTTTGACAGTTGATTCTTTTAATCAAGTGTCTCTGTAGAGACACTGCATTTGAGTCTCTACAATCCATGTTATAATTAGAGAAAGATCCTAACAGTTATCTCAAGATCAAGGAAGGAAGTACTGTAATAGTTGCTTATGGTAGAATCATGCCCTTCCTTTCCTTGACAGTTGTGTCTTTTCCATGTACAGAAGTTAGAAAGGGTATTAGGGATATATAGCGCCTGAGGCCCAATGGTAAAGTGACATTTCCATTATAGATGAGATTTTAAGTAGCAATTTCTCTATGTTCTATGCAATAGAATTAATGGAATCCTACATGAGCCACCTGTGACAAGATGTTGCAACACGGGAACCAGTGGCTTATTATTCCTGCTCAGTGACAATCCAAATCTAATTTGAGGGACACTGATGTACATAAATAAAAGATAGCGATTGAGAAGACACTGACATTTCACATGATTTACTTCCTCTTCAAGGACTCACAAGTTAACATGCTCAAATATTCAGGACCTAATGGAAAGCAGTCGACAATTTTGTTTGGCTGTAAAGCTGTGCCAATGATTCAGCAAATAATCCAAACAACAAATGTTCCTCCAGCTAAAATATAAATTTGGGGTGATGTAGAAATAGGTGTCCATGAAAGGAATGGCAGAGTACTCATCCCAAAATTTAAAATACCCAGTTGTGTAGAAGAAGAACTGGCAGCGAGTAGATCATCTATTATTCTCCACTGAAGGAACAGCTAAGAAGGCAAAGAGAAGAGAGAGAAGCCTTGCCAGAGACCTTACCGTGACCAAGCTTTACAGGTGCTAATGACAGCAGACACTGCATTTCAGGGATCTAAAGTTAAGCAGAAACTGACAGGACTCACTTTAACTGTTAAGGCACAAACTCTGAAGCCAGATAAAGGTCTGTTCAGGTCTTTGATTCTTTCTGAAAGAAGTCTCTTTTCAAATCCTCCTAAATTTTGTGTAGAACAAATATGCTGAGTTCTTAATCCTGGTGCCCTGGCTCCTTCACATGGGTAAGGACAAAGCAGATATAATGATAGTAATATGCCATCCAATTTCAAAATGACACATGGAACTAAGACATCCTTAATCATATTTTTCTTATGCTAATTTTTCTTATGTTACACTGATGGCAAATAGAGGGATTCCCTATTAATTAAATAGTTTTTACCACATTATATTCCGAATCTGGCTTATGAAGCATGAGTAAGGCCCAGAGGCCGTTTGTCATTAAATAGGAAATTCAGAGGTGAATTACTCCTTAGAGATGGCAGTATGTGAACTAGACATTTTCAATTCAAGTCTTGCTAAACTTTTTGACTAACATTTCACATTTAGTTTTTTTTTTTTCCTATCTCACTCTCTTTTCTCTCTTTGTCTTTCTTCTTTTTTCTCTCTTTATTTCTCTTTCTATTTTAATTTATTTGTTTCTCACTTTTGTTTTGTTTCCAAACAGTCACTTTATATAGCTCAGACTGATCTCAAACTAAGTCTATGGCTGATGTTACTTGAGCTTCTTATCCTCTGGCCTCAGCTGGTCACAAGCTTGAATTAACAACAGGCATGCACACTACTTCCTCAATTCATTTTTTAAACGGTCTTTTAGCTCTTAATAGCATTTCCACAAAGAAATGGAGTCAAGTTACCCTAGGTTATAGCACCCGATTGCAGACTGAGTTGAAAATATCCATTTACTTAATCTTTATAAGGCTTTCATGAAAAGATAGTAAATGACATTATCCCAAACAATTTGATTGCTGTAATGGCTGGAAATACAATTCTACAAAGGATTTAATTGCTAACATAATATATCTTTATAATTAATTATTTTTAGACAATCATAATCACTAAATATTTATCGAATTATCTAAAAGAAATAATTTGCATGGATTTTCTTAAACATTAGACCACCAAGTTTTCCTTGAATTTTAACTCTTCTATATATTTTTAAAAACAGCCATTGGATTCTTAATTTTTATTAGTACTTATTCATAGATAATTATTTGAACTGGAAGCCTCCTTTTTGTCAACATGCTTGACCTCTAACAAGCAATAATTTGTCAAATTTATTACCCTTACTGACCAACAACTGTGGCCTGGAGTTATCCTCAGTTAACTTGCTCACCTGAAGACTCAGTAATTAAACCCTATCATTGGCTGGCTCTTTGTTCACCTCCCCCTGAGGGAAAAACAGCCTTACCAGGCCACAGAGGAAGATAATGCAGCCAGTCCTAATGAGACCTGATAGGCTAGGGTCAGATGGTAGGGGAGGAGGACCTTCCTTATTAGTAGAATTGGAGAGGGGTGTGGGAAGAGAAGAAAGAGGGAGGGTGGGATTGGGAGGGAATGTGGGAGGGGACTACAGCTGGGATACAAATTGAATAAACTGTAATTAATATAAAAAATTAAAATAAAAATATTTTTAAAACCTTATCTCGGACACAAATGTTTTACAATAAACTCTCGAATGAATGAAAAAAGATTGGTGGGGTTTGGTAGAGAGATGGAAAAGTAGATGGAAGATGACTATGGGCGATGTTTGAGTAATAAGCTAGTTTGCTGCTGGTGACAAAGAACAAGTAAAAATCTACACAGATAGAGTTAATTAACATTATGTGACCCTCTCTCTACATATTTCTGTGTGGGAGTGAGTGTGTGTGTGTGTGTGTGTGTGTGTGTGTGTTTGCCTATGTATATTGGTTGCTGGAGGCTGAGAAGAATAAATACATATGTATAAAAATGAGCTCAAACACAGGGCACACTGGTGCATTCCTGTTCATGCAGCACTCAGGGAGGCAGAGACAGGCTGTTCCCTGTGTGTTTGATGCCAGCCTGCTCTACAAAACAAGTCCAGGACAGCTAACACTGCACAGAGTAACCCTGCCTCAAAAAACAATAATAATGATGATGATAAAACCAAGAGAGAGAGAGAGAGAGAGAGAGAGAGAGAGAGAGAGAGAGAGAAAGAAAAAAAAAACAGCTGAAATGTTGGTCCAGAGGAGCAAGTTCTTCAAAATTAACCTACCTCAAACTACTGGGTGATGAGATCACCTTAGCTGGGTGCAATCAAATGCCAAGAGTCTCTTTAGTTAAGGCAAACTATTATTGAGCCTATCCAGATTTTTTATAAATAGTAAGGCTGAGTGTTAGTTTGTGAAGTTATTGCTTCGTAATATTTTATATTAGATATATGATATTGATTGACAGGTGATGGTTATGGATAGATAGAAGACAGACATAGAAATATTGTATATTTATATAAAGCTATAGTATAAAGGATAATCCTTTCTGTCTAAATAGACATGTTTGAAGACTATCGCTACAAAAAGCTAAAAAAAATATGTTTACTAGTCAATCCCTATTAGCTACTTCCTTTTCCCACAAATGCCCATTGCTTTAATTTATACTGTGTGTGCGTGTGTATCCTGTAAGACTGTAAATGTGGACTTGATATAGTCATTTTTTTTTTTTACTTTCAAGTCCATGTGTTTGCAAGATCACCTTTGCAATAACTGTCTGCTTCTCCATTCTATCATTTGTTGGTATTCTGAGCATTGTCTTTTGGGGGCCTATGTGAAGAAGTGTCCCTCACATGTACAGTGTTGAGAAGGATGGATCTCAAGCTTATTGTAAATGGTAACATTGGGCTTGGAATGATCTTTTTATCACTTATGGGTAAGAGTTTGACCATGGCAACCAATGTAATCCATCAACTGCTAGCAGAAGACCAAACACTAAATGGTTGGAAAAGATAGCCTCAGCCCTGAAATTTTATGAACAGTAAAATATAAAAGCATCAAAAAAGCTCTCAAAATAAATCATAGAGCAGCAAATACTTGTGTAAATCAAAGCTTTTTATTTGTAAACATATCTATATATTACATAAAGGAAAGAAATCTCATAATTTGTTATATTTTATACAAACTGTTATTGATCCATAACTAACAGGAAAGTATGTTTAAATTATTTATCTTTAATAAAAAATACACCATTTGAGACTTAAAAGATACTTTCTCTGAGTCCTTTAAAGAATAGTAAGTGCATGTGTTTGGTTTTTGCAAACTGTGGTGGGAATTTGTTATTGTGTTTATTTAACTTAAAGATTAAACTGTAGAAAGGAAGTAGTTTATGTTTTTTTTCTTTTTCTAAATTTTATTTATGTATTTATTTATTACAATGTATTCACTTTGTATCCCTCCCTTGTCTCCTCCCATTCCCACCCACCCTCCTTTTATCCCCATATGGCCTTTCCCTAGTCCCCTGGTGGGGTAGGACCTCCTCCCCTGATCCTAGCTTATCAGGTCTCATCAAGGCTGGCTGCATCCTCACTTGTAAGTGGATATTAGCCATGTAATATAGGATAAACATACTAAAATATATAATCATAAAGAAACTAAAAAGCAAGGAGGACCTTAGGGAAGATCCTCATTCAGAAGAGCAACTAGAATAGACATTGGAAGTGGGAGAAGAAAAGGAACAGGACAGGAGTCTTCCAGAGTAGTTTGTGTCAATATGGAATGTCTTGTTCTAATTTTGTCTTTGTGTTGTAATTGACTTTTCTGATTCACAGGCAGACAAAGTCTATAAAAAGGGAAGTGAGCAAGTCACATAGCATAAAATGGATTCTTGAAATCTATCACATATGTGAAAAATTTAAAGAATAAATTGAAAAACAACAAATTGATCATAGAGATACTATGGCTTTTACTTTAGTGGCTTTTGAAGATTTAAATACTTTTTTTTTGGCTTATCAATAAAATTATACTCCTTATACAAATGTTTATACCAACTGCAAATACATATATGTAGTATTTTCTTTATTGATCTGTATTTTTTTCCACTTACTTCTTTGGTGTACATTCCACAGATTATGAGCTTTTTTTAAATATAATTTATTTATTTTTATATCAATCACATGTTAGGTACTTTGCATCCTAGGCGTAGCCCTCTCCCTCATTCCCTCCTACTCTCTCCATCCCATCCTCATCTCCTCTTCTCCCCCTCCAAGTCCAATCACAGGGAGGACCTCCTCCCTTTCCATCCGAACCCAGATCATCTTGTCTTCTCAGGGCGATTATGAGCTTTTTTATAAGGGCATAGCAAGAACATTGTATTGTTTTCAACATTCTTTGATGCTGATTGAATTTCTCCTCGTCTTTATTCTTCTTCTTATCCTATTCTTCTTTTACTCCCTTCCTGCTTCTCTTTTCTCTTCATTTTCACATTCATAATTTGTAGTGCTTGGAATAGAACCCAATACCTTTCTCATGCAGAACAAGAACTCCACCACTGTGGAGGAGATCCAAGATGGCTGCCACGAGAGGACACTGTGTCTGAGGAGTAGGACAGCAGAAACAACACAGCAACCAGGAAACTGAATTCTAGGACCTAAAACAACAGCATTTGTGATTGCCAGGTGAGCAGAACTCCTACAGTGAGAAAATCAAGTGGGACACACAGTTATTCCCCAGAAAAATCTCCAGGTGACCTGCTGCGCACAGCTCTGATCTGAATGAGCAGCCACGCTGGGCACCTGCAGCCGCCATAATAGACTGTATCACACAGTCTCCCGGCAGTCTGAGGAGGAACCAGGTACCCTTTTCACTGACCTGCACACTGTGGGCACACACTACCCGGATCTGCCAACAAAAACCTTAGTCCTTGTGTGAGTCCACCGGCAAGTCTGGGAAGGACCTGGGTTCTGCTTCAATCAACAGGCATATGGCAGGCACACACCAATCTCCTCTGCCAGAACCACCTCAGACTGAGAAGGATAGTTTAGTTTTGACCAGACCTCACACTGAGGGTGCACACTGCTCAGGGCCCGCCAGCAAAAACCTCAGTCTGTGTGTGTGTCCACAGAAAGACAGAGAAGGCCTCGGGCACCATTTCAGACAGGCCTGCATACAGCGGGTGCACACTGCTCGGCAATGCCTGCAACCAAACCAACCCCACTGTGTGTACCCCAAATATCATCTCAGACCATGGTGCAGAGCCCCTGGCCCAGAAGGGGGTGCCAAATCTCCAGTCTAGGGGAGAGCCCTTAGCAGCAAGCCCAGGGTGGAGCTCAGAGCTTGCAGCTGACATCTCAAACCAGGTCATTCAGACTCTAGCACAGAATGAGGAGTAAAGCCTCCAGACCATAGGGGTGACCAGCCGGCTGTGCTCACAGCTTCTAGCACAGAAGACAAAGCCAGGCACACAGAGTCCAAAACAGAGTTCAACTGAGACAAGAAAACACACTAACAAACCACTGGAAATCCATGATCTTCTTGAAGAATACTCCTGACACAAGAGATTGACAGTTTCAGACTGAAGTTCAGCCTTAAAGCACAAACAGCTCCTTGATTATATATAAACAAATGCCCAGAAATCGGCTAAAGACCTCACCCAACGAAAATCAGGACACCATGGCCCCACCAGAAACACCCAAAAACAGTGGAGATTTTAATTCAGCGGAGACACAGGAAAATTATGTTAAAGCTTTGATTATGCAGATATTGGAGGAACAAGAAGAGAGACAAAAAGAGGAAATGAACAAGGCCCTCAAAGAAATGGAGAAGAAATTAACTGCCCACATAGAGGAACAATCAAAGATAAACAGAGAGGAAACAACCAAAATAGGAGACACAGTCAATCAGTTGAAGGAAACCATACAAAGCATGAGAACAGAATTAGAATCTATAAAGAAGACACAAACAGAGAAGAACCTGGAACTGGAGAACTTAGAGAAAAGATCAGGAACTACAAAGGTAAGCATCAACAATAGAATACATGAGATGGAAGAGAGAATCTTGGGAGCAGAGGATACGCTGGCTGAAATGGATTCCTCACTCAAGGAAAATAGAAAATCAGAAAAAATCCCAAGCACAAAACATCCAAGAAATTAAGGATGCCATGAAAAGACGAAATCTAAGAATAATTGGAATAGATGAAAAAGAAGACCCCAGGCTCCAAGGACCGGAATATACTTTTAAGAAAATCATAGAAGAAAATTTTCCAAACTTAAAAAAGAAATGTCCATAAACATACAAGAAGCCTACAGAACACCAAATAGACTAGACCAGAAAAGAAATATGTCTTGTCACATCATAGTCAAAACACTAAACCTACAAAACACAGAAAAAATATTAAAGGCAGCAAGAGAAAAGGGTCAAGTAACATATGAAGGTAGACCGATCAGACTCACACCAGACTTCTCATCAGAAACTATGAAAGCCAGAAGAGCTTGGGCAGAAGTCATTCAGTCTTTAAGGGAACACAGATGCCAAACAAAACTACTATACCCAACAAAGCTTTCAATCAACATATATGAAGAAAACAAAATTTTCCATGACAAAACAAAATTCATGCAATACCTACATAGCAACCCAGCCCTACAGAAGGTACTAGAAGGAAAATTTCAGTCCAACAGAAAAAACTACACCAAAGAAAATATAGGATACAGATAATTTCCCAAAGACAACAACAACAACAAAAAACAATGAATCATAGTAAGACCACCAACTCCATAATAAAAGGCAGTAACAGTCATTGGTCACTATTATCTATCAACATCAATGGAACTCAACTCTCCAATAAAAAGACACAGACTCATGGAATGGCTGTAGAAACTGGATACAACATTCTGCTGCATCCAAGAAACACACCTATGCCACAAAGATAAACACTACCTCAGAATAAAAGTCTGGAAAACCATTTTCCAAGCAAATGGACCCAGAAATCAGGCTGGGTAGCAATCCTAATATTTAATAAAATAGACTTTCAACCAAAGTTAATCAAGAAAGATGAGGAGGGGCACTTCCTTCTCATCAAAGGAAAATTCCAACAGGAGTACATCACAATTTTAAACATTTATAGCCCAAATACAAGATCACCTACATATGTAAATCAAACAATATTAAAATTGAAATCTCACATTGATCCCAACACCCTAATAGTGGGAGAGTTCAACACTCCACTCTCACCAAGGGACAGATCATCTGGTCAGAAGCAAAACAGAGAAACAAGGGCACTCACAGATATCCTAAATCAAATGGACCTAATAGATGTCTACAGAACCTTTCATCCGAGATCAAAAGAGTATACCTTCTTTCCAGCACCTCACGGAACCTTCTCCAAAATAGACCATATAGTTTGTCACACAGCAAGCCTCAGCAGATACAGGAAGATTGAAATAATCCTTTGTATCCTATCTGACCATCACGGTCTAAAGCTGGACCTCAACAAAACTAGAAATAGCAAAAGGCCTGCACATACATGGAAACTGCTCAACTTGCTACTCAAGGAAAACTTGGTTAGGGAAGAAATTAATAAGGAAAGTAAAGACTTCCTAGAATTCAATGAAACTGAAAGTACAACATACCCAAAATTATGGGACACAATAAAGGCAGTGCTAAGAGGAAATTTCATAGCACTAAGTGCCTTCAAGAAGAAATTTGAAACATCTCATACAAGCAAGTTAATGGCCCAACTGAAAGCTCAAGAATAAAAAGAAGCAGATACAACCAAGAGAGCAGATGGCTGGAAATAATCAAACTCAGGGCTGAAATCAATCAATTAGAAATGAATAAAACTATTCAAAGAATCAATGACACCAAGAGCTGGTTCTTTGAGAAAATCAACAAGATAGACAAGCCACTAGCCAAACTAACAAAAAGGCAGAGAGAAACGGTCCAAATCAGCAAAATCAGAAACGAAAAGGGGGACATAACTACAGACAATGAGGAAATCCAA
>CM053754.1:6433266-6451438 GCA_028658305.1 Pachyuromys duprasi
TGTCTTTTTGTTGTTGATTTAGACAGGGTGTCTCTGTCTAGCTTTGATTGTTCTGGACTTGCTTGTAGAGGAAGCTGGCCTCCAGATCCAATCATAGAGATCCAACCCCTCTGCCTCCCTGAGTGCTAGGATTATAGTTTGCCCCACCACACCTGGTGAAGGAACATTGTCTTGACTGCATATTTAAAATATTTGTTTTGACTAATATCCACTTATAACTGAGTATATACCATTTTTGTCTTTCTGCTTCAGGGTTACCTCACTTAAGATGATCTTTACTAGTTCTCACCATTTGCCAGCAAATTTCCAGATTTTCTTGTTTTTAAATAGCCGAGTAGTGTTTCATTAGGTAAATGTACTACAATTTCTGTATTCATTCCTCTGTTGAGGGACAACTGTGTTGTTACCATATTCTGGCTATTATGAATAAAGCTGCTATGAACATGGTTGAACAAATGTTGTTGTTGTATACTTGAGTGTATTTAAGATATATGCCTAGGAGTGGTATAGTTGGATATTAAGGTAAAGCTATTCTTTATTTTCTGAGAATGTGTCTGATTGATTTCCAAAGTGTTTGTACAAGTTTGCATTCCCACCAGCAATGGAGAAGCCGTTGCCTTTTCTCCACATCCTCTCCAGCATGTGTTGTCACTTGAGTTTCTTTTCCTAGCCATTCTGATAGGTAAAAGGTGAAATATCAGGGTTGTTTTGATTTACATTCGCTTGATGATTAAGGGTGTTGAGCATTTCTCATATAATATAGGATAAGCATGCTAAAATCTACACTCATAAAAAAGTTAAACAAGGAGGAGGATCTTAGGGAAGTTGCTCAATCTTCACTCAGAAAGCAATCAGGATAGACTTTGGAAGTGGGAGAAAACAGGGAACAAGACAGGAGGGCCTGTGAAAGATTCTACCCAGCAGGGGATCAAAGGAGATGTTGAGACTTATAGCCACACTTTAGACAGAGTGCAGGGAATCTTATGAAAGAAGTGGGAGCTAGAGTGACCTGGAGGGGACAGGAACTCCACAAGGAGAGCAACAGAACCAAAAAGATCTGGGCAAAGGAGTCTTTGAAAAGACCGATACTCAAACCAAGGACCATGTATGGAGATAACCGAGACCCCTTGCTCAGATGTGCCCATGGCAGCTCTGTTTCTAAGTGGGTTCCCTAGTAAGGGGAGGCGGGGCTATGTATGGCATGAACTCACTGGCTGGCTCTTTGATCACCTTCCCCTGAGTGGTGAAGTGCAGCTCTACTAGGGCAGAGAGGAAGACAATGCATCAGTCCTGATGAAACCTGATAGGCTAGGGTAAGATGGAAGGGGAAGAGTACTTCCCCTATTAGTGGACTGGGGTAGGGGATTGGGAGGAGAAGGTGGAAGAAGGGAGGAACTGGGAGGGGAGGAGGTAGGGGGCTATAGCTTGGATAGAGTGAATAAACTGTAATAATCAAAAATTTAAAATATGTATTTATTTTGCAGAAGTGTTGTGTACATTGGTAGGATGGGTCCATCTACATTGTTCCTCTCCACTTCCTTTACTATTTATAACTTTTGTTTATGAACCTATTGCAAAACTGACATAAAAATGCAAGGACATTATTGGAAACTAACTTATGCATTCTGTTTGGATTTGATCCAATTTCCACTCATGTTTCTTTTCTGGATTGTGACCCAATATCAGACACCACATCACACTAATCATCACGACTCCTGTGTCCACTGTTTTTTTTTTTATTTCCTTTCATTTTTCATTATTTGTTATCTCAATACTTTGGTTGAATACAACTCAGGTATTTTATAGATAGTCCTTCTGTTGTAATGTATTATGAGAGTGGTTCCTTGTGTGAGGAGGTATACAACAGTAGTGGGACACATAGCCAATGTGTCCATTGGCCTTGGTTAAAGGGAGCTTGCTAGGTCTCTGACTTCTCACCTCTTGTTTAGCTTATGTTGTTTTCAAAGTGAGTTGCCAAATTCAAAGAGGAGAAAGAGCTTTCTCACTACTGAGACTGCATGACATATATTATGTGGAATTACATATAAAGGAAATCATGTTTTTTTTCTCTCATATTTGCTTATCTTTAAGTCATCTTTATCTGGCAATGTAAATATATGCTCAAAATAATTTCATTTGAGATATATTTATATGATAGTGCCTTCTTGGTTTAACTTTGCTGTCAGGTTAACTCACTTTTTGCTTGTGCATTTCCTTTTTGCAGCATGCGTTTAATATAGTAAATGTGTAAGTAAATGTGTGTGTGTGTGTGTGTGTGTGTGTGTGTATGCACCATGGTAGATGTTTACAAGCTCATTTTATGTTGACATTTTGTTAGCCTACTCATCTGGGCATCAGCTCTTTCATCAAGAGCCTCATCTTTGAATACTATTGAATACTTACTTAGAAAGCAGTTGACACAGGGGTATGAATGGTAGCCAATAGGATATCACTACTCCATGGTATCTCAGTAGGTTTGATTTTAGTGACTTTTTCACTAATAGTTTTTTTTTTCAATTGCCAACTTTATTCAGAGCTCAGACAATTTATACACTGAAGGTTTAAGAATAGTCACATAAGTAAAGTTCTAATGAGTTCAAGCTATACATAATCACTAAGATAAGCCTCAAATGGTGGAAACATGTTTTACCATAGAAGCATACAAAGAATGCTTTAAGTATTTAACTGAATAACAGCAGAATTTGAAGTGAACACATTTTTCTTTCTGCTACACCTGGGAAGAGCCTGAAAACACATTCTAAGAATGTTCTGAAGAAGTCGAGATCACAGAGCACTTTGTCTGGTTTTCTTAGAATGTTCTCACAAGCACTCAGAATTTTTCTCAGGTGACTCCATTCTTGGACTATGTCCAGACCGGTTGGAGTCAAGGCAGAGGCCAAGGATAACTGGAAATGCAAACATAATCTGACCATCCTGAAGTTCCTTTACCTATACTTGTGGTAACCTGGGTTACTCTGGTCATTATGGCCTCTCCTTCATGCTGTACCTTAATGTGTGTGTGTGTATGTGTGTGTGTGTATGTGTGTGTGTGTGTGTGATTTAATCCCAAGAGTCAGGTTTTTAAGATATATGACACAACTTATTGTTAAATTGGGAAAGCAATCTTTCATTGTTGCTCTCAAGTTAACACTAATAGTTTTAACAATATTTGATCTTAATCATTTTAACTCAGTGAATCATATTTACATGTAAAATTCTGTTAGTAATAATATAGTTCTCATAACATTATTATAAGGAATAAATAAAACTAAATATTCATGGAACTACATGGAAGTATTCTTGCTATATTGCAACAATTCCTTAATCACCATTATCATTAAATTCTAATGTCGTAACAGGGCACGCAATTTGAAGAACTCAGTTTGTTGTGTGATTTTTTTTCTTATTTATTCTAGATTAATATAAAATGTTTTATTATATGTTGAATTTTCTTTACCTGAATGCAATTTCTTATAAATTTTATATTTTGAAATTGCAATTGAGGTGTATAATGCATTTTGAAGAATAGTGTTTTAAATTTTGAGCTATGTGATTAAAATAGTAATGGATTCTTTCTAAATTCTCCTCAAATGCTATCTTGTTTTGTTTTATAATCTCTCAAGCAGAACATTTTATGTTTAATTTATGTTATTTTTGTAGCATTTCTGAGACATTGTGTTCAATTTCTATAAAATATGCTTATAATATATTTCCACCTAAACAAACTGACAGTATGTGTTCTCAAATACTTTGTTTTAATTAATTAGGAATGTCTATGCTTAAGATTTCTATATTTTAAATATTTTTCTTTAAAAAATAAATGTTTGTTTTATCTCTGACTTCTTATGAAATAATCTGGTTTTCCTTGTTTTACTTCCCATTCTATTACATTCACAAATTATTACATATTTGTGTTACTTATGTATCTTTCTGTTTGACAGATATTAATAACATTGTCTAAAATTAATAACTGTCTCTATTTTGTTTAAACCACATGAACATTGTTGAAAGATTAAGCAGAATTCACATTTCTCATTTTTAAAATGTTTATTATTATTATTTACAATTTCTTCACTTTGTATCACAGTTGTAGCCCCCTCCCCATCTTCTCCCAGTCCTAACCTTTCTCCCTCTTCCTCTCCTATCCCTTTTTCCTAATCCTTTAACTGATAGGAAAAGTCCTCCTCCCCTACTGTCTGTCCCTAGCCTATCAGGTTTCATTAGGACTGCATGGATCCTCTTCCTCTTTGGGCTGGCTAGGTTGCCCATCCAGAGAGAAGTGATCAAGGAGCACGCAACGAGTTCACGTCAGAGACTGTCTCTTCTCTCCTTACTGGGGAACCCACATGATGACTGAGCTGTCTATGGGCTTCATCTGAACAGGGGGTCTAGGTCCCTACTATGTTTGGTCTTTGATTGATGCTTCAGTCTCTGAAGTCCTCCCTGGGGCCTGTTTTTTTTTTTTTTTTTTTTACTTTGTTGTTCTTCTTGGGGAGCTCCTGTCCTCTATGGGTCCTTATATATCCTCCTTCTTCCCCTGAATCCATAAGGCTCTCTGCATTCTGTCTAAATTTTGGCTGTGAGTCGTTGCATCTACTTTGATACCCTACTGGTTGGAGTCTTTTAGAGGACATTTGTTGTAGGTTCCAGTCCTGTTTTCTCTCTTCTACCACTTCTGGTGTCTATCCTGTTTTCCCTTCTGATTGAGAATTAAGCATCTTCCCTAGGGTCATCCTTGTTGCTTAGCTTCTTTAGGTCGGTAGATTTTATTATATTTATCCTATATAATACGGCTAATATCCACTTGTAAGTATTTATCATGCATGTCTCTCTGCTTCTGAGATAACTCATTCAGGATGATCTCTTCTAGTTATATCCATTTGCCTGCAAATTTAATAATTTTTTTGCTTTTAATAGCTGAGTAGTATTCCATTGTGTAAAAGTACCACAAATTCTGTATTAATTTCTATGGTTTTGGGGCATGTAGGTTGTTTCTTCTCATTTTTGCTTTTCAACAGTTTTCACAATCTTTAAGCTCTACATGTTCTAAATACTGGATGTAAGGAGTCTTTTTTTTATGTACATGCTAGTAACAATTGTTTGCTCATTGTTAATTGTTCTCTGTCTTTCTTTTTGGTACATTAAACATTGTTATTTTTTTTTTTGTGAGTTACAGCAGTGTGGCATCTCTAATTGTTTTCATAACTCATTTCAAATAGTATTTTGGCTGCTGTTCCATATGCATGTGCATCTAGGTTAAGAGGAAGTGTTGTTGGTGAGGTATGATTGTTCGCTTTACTGGAAAAATGTTTCTTAGTAGCTGACAATTTTCAGTGTATTCTTATTATCATTTCTGTGTCATTCTATGGTCATTAATAGGATAGCAGTTTTAAACGCATTATTTAACTATAGTTCAAAATACAGTCTTTTTTAAAAAAATTAAATTGTTTTATTATTATCATTTATTACAATTTATCCACTTTGTGTAGCAGCTGTGTCCCCACCCCTCATCTCTTCCCAAAGCCTCACTTCCTCCCTCTTCTCTTCCCATGCCCCTCCCCTAGTCCACTGATAGGGAAGGTCTTCCCATTCTCTTTGAACTAGCCTTTCAGGTCTCACCAGGACTGGTTGCATTGTTTTCCTCTGTAGCCTGGGAAGGCTTCACACACCAGGGGGAGGTGATCAGAGAGCCTGCCACTGTGTTCATGCCAGAGAAAGCTCTTATACCTTAATGGTTTTCCAATAGTACACATGCACATCTTTAGCTTCCAGTTGAAGAAACAGAAGACTAAAATTTCACCAAGTCACACTGCTGCCTATAGGGATGTCCACCCTCCTGACTTCTAAAATTACAGATTAGTTATGCATATTTGTCACCTTAATGTGAAAGAAAACACAGAGAATGTAATTATTTTGTCCATTTTGTTTGTCTTATTTCACTCCACATTATATTCGAGAGGTTCATTCATTGCACAGTACACAATATCCATTCATTTATTCCCATTGCTATCATGTTTTCTATTTTAAAATCATACCAGAGTTTATTTATTCATTCTGCTGTCAGATTTTGTTATGCATTATTCAGTTTTTCTTTGTTACAGAAATATATTCATTGTGACTATGAAGAAATATTACTCAAAGCAAAGAAAAAGCAAATACTGTGCACACTACATACTTTTTTTCTATTCTTAAATCATCAATGAAAAAGTGAAATTGTATGGATGTCAACTTAGAACACAAGAAATTTCTTCAAATTCAGTTTTCTGAGGGGAACTTTCCATGGAAGGGAAGGGCACTTCCTTTAAGGGCTTCTACATTGAGAGGGTGAATCCCAAAAGATGGGTCTCTTTGGGTATGTCCCAGAGGAAGTTTTCCTAGAGGAAATAGATTGTTAAAGTATTCCTTCGGGACAGGGTCTTGTCCTAGGTCACGGTATGTTTCTTTCCATGTACTGTCCCTCCTGAAGTACAGCTCTCCCTCTGTACACTGGGTTCACCATGCCAGTGAGGAAGGACCAAATGTCCATGAATTCCCTGCTTCACTCCCTGAAGCAATGAGTATGATCAGCTTTTCCTTCATCAAGCACTAGAAAGTGCTTGATGTCAGGTACTTTGTTCAAAGTGGTGAGAAGGCAAACTAAAATAGGTTTGTTACCTGTGTGTTACTTAGTATTATAGCTTAGAGTAAGATGTTATTATATCACTCATGTCATGCCCAAACCTACTTTAGAATTGACTATCAAGAACTTTTATAAGATGGGCCCAATGCCGTCTTACTTTAATACAAGAACACTGAAGTCTGAAACAGGAGGATCACAAGTTTTGTGATATTCTGAGGTACATGACAAGATTCTGTCAAAGAGAAAGAGAAAAACAAAGGAGAGGAAGGAATGAGATGTAAAACCTAATTTAGTAGCACTTACTGTGTTGATGAATGGAATAATTGTTTCTATCTTCCTCACATATTTGGATTTGATGGACATAACCTGATGATTCTTTGTGTAGATTATATGTAAATAGACATATGCATAGAAATAAGTTAGATGTAATGTGGAAAATACATTTTCATAGGCTCCTAATAGATACAGAGAACTGAATGTAACTGGAATAAAGAATAAAATGACTGTGCTTTCCAAACTTTTCATGGTGATTTTACCCTGGGGGTCATTGTATTTTGTAGACATGCTTTGTTTTATGATGGCTGTGTCTGCAGATTGTAAGCTTCATAAATGAGAACTGGTAATTAATCAAGTCACACACACAGTTCTTTGAATTCTAAAATTATTTATAAGGAATTACCCCTGTGACCTGGGATTGGGATACTTTATTAACTGTCCACATCAGGAGTTTTGCAGCTAAGAATATTATCTGCTCTAATCCATTATCTTGTGGAAAATGGCTCTTTCATAGTTCCACTAACATTTATCAAACACATTTAATTATATGTTCATTTTCTACTCTGTCAAAAATTTGGCTTACTTAACACTTTCGATTTTTATAATCTCCAGAGCTCAATGTAATAAGCATCTACATGTTTTCCAGTTTTCAACGTATTTGCTGACTTCCATAGTTACCAAAGATCTGTGAGAATGAATTGACAGCCAATGTCCAGGTGCTATACATTGAGTGCAGATGAGGTACTGAACTTATTTTTTTTATTTATTATTTTTTATTAATTTATTTCTATATCAATCACAGGTTAGGTTTTTTGCATCCCATGCCTAGCCCCCTCCCTCATTCCCTCCCAACCTTCCCAACCCTCCCTCATCTCCTCCCCACCCCCTCCAAGTCCACCTACAGGGGAGGACCTCCTCTCCTTCCATCCAACCCCAGCTTATCCTGTCTTCTCAGGGCTGGCTGCAATGTCCTCCCCTGGGATCTAGTCAGTCTGTCACTCCCCAGCATGTATGGGGGAGGGTCAAAGAGTCAGCCATCAAGTTCAAGACTGAAATAGTCCCTGTTTCCCTTGCTAGGGTCTTTAGTCCTACACCTAGCTATCATGTGCCCCATCTGAGCAGGGGTTCCAGGCCACATCCACACAGGGCCCTTGGTTGTAGAAACTGTCTCATACAAGACCCCTGTGTCCTGCTCAGTTTGGTCTTTGTGGAGCTCTTGTTCTCTCCAGGTTTCACCAACCTCCTCCATTTCTATCATCACTTCTTGCCCTCTGTTAAAGGCTTGATCGCGAGTCTTAATATCTGCTCTGATACATCGCTACGTTGCCCCCCCTCCTCCGAAGAGGTCCTCCTTGGCATACTTATTTTTCTTTGTATCTACCTTATTTTAAAAATCTCCTTTCAAAGAATTCACGTTTTCGTGCAATGGTGAAACAGTAAATGTTGAGACAGTGAAAACAAAACCTAAAAGAAAATCTCATTTTATAAGAATCAGTTAGCAAGAACAACTCTATAGATCATTACAGAGACATAACACAGACGCATGTTCATTGAACTGAACTTCAGTGTTCCATTTATTTCTATTATGCAATTGTTCCTAGTGAAATATTAAATCATTTGCTATATTATGACTTGATTATGGAATACCCTCTCAATATGTTCAGCCCATTTATCCAGCTTGTAGTGCTATTTGGAATATAGTGAAAACTCATGTCACCATGGCTGGAGAAGTAGGTTACTTAGGACTATGCTTTTGATGCTTGTGGTTATAATACAGCATAACAGGTTTCTTATTCATTTTTGATTCCTATCCATAAGGTGGTGAAGCTCCTCTTCACAAATCACGTGTTCTACTTTAACACATGGAGCCATAATCAATGAGAACAAAGACCAAGAAGTCTGAAATATGAGGAAATTGGTATTTCTTCTTTTAAGGTATTTTTTATGGTATTTTGACAAGAATCATGTAGAAAACATCAATATAGCACTCCAGATTAAATAGTTACAAGTTTTGGTTTTGAAATCATCAGTATTAACATATCTTAGGACTCAAGGATACCCTCTACTATGCTTTCTTAAGATTTTTTTGAAAATTTCTCAAACATAATTTTAATAAATAACTCCATAATTGCAGCAATACATGTTATCCAAAACCTAGGTAGCATCACATTTAAACTGGTGGACTGACATATTTGTACAATGTTGACATTTAAGTCCATTAAAATTATACTTAATGTTATTCCCAAGCTAAGACTGTCATGAAAGTCATGGAAGTGAATTGTTCAAAGACAATATACAGAAATATATGTCCTAGAGCCATATTGGAACAATTTACCCCTCAATATATGTTGAGAATTTTCTCTTTTTTTTTTACATTTTTTATATTAATCACAGGTTATGTACTTTGTATCCCAGCCATAGCCCCCTTCCGCATTGCATTCCCTCCCTATCCTGCCCATTCCTCCCTCATTTCCTCCCTGCTCCTTTCCAAGTCAACAGATAGGGGAGGACCTCCTTCCCTTCCATCTAACTCTAGCTTATCAGGTCTCTTCAGTACTGGCTGCAATGTGCTCTTCTGTGGCCTACCAAGGCTGCTCCTCCCTCAGGGGGGTGGGGAGGTCAAAGAGGCAGCCCTTGAGTTCATGTCCGAAATAGTCCCTGCTCCCCTTACTAGGGTACCCACTTGGATATTGAGCTACCACTTGCTACATTCAATCATGGGTTCTAGGTTATATACATACATGGTCCTTGGTTGGAGAAACCGTCTCATAAAAGACCCCTGTGCCCTGATATATTTGGTCCTTGCAGAGTTCCTGTCGTCTTCAGGTAATACTAACACCCCCCTCTTTCATATGATTCCCTGCACTGTGCCAAAGTGTTGCTTACATGTCTTAATATTTGCTTTGATAAACTACTAGGTAGAGTCTTTCTGAGGCCCTATGTGGTAGGCTCTTGTCCTGCTACTTGTTTTCTCCTACATCCAATGTCCATCCCATTTGTCTTTCTAAGTGAAGATTAATCCTCTTACCCTACATTCCCTTTCTTGTTTATCTTCTTTAGGTGTATAGATTTCAATATGTTTATCCTATCTTATAAGTCTATATAAGTGAGTATATATCATGTGTGTTTTTCTGCTTTTGGGATACGTCACTCAGGATGATCGTTTCCAGATTCTACCATTTGCTTGCAAATTTCATGATTTCCTTATTTTTAATTGCTGAGTAGTATTCCATTGTGGAAAAGTACCACAATTTCTGTATCCATTCCTCAACTGAGGGAAATCTGTTTTGTTTTTTTTTTCCAGATTCTGGTCATTACAAATAAAGCAGCTACGAATATAGTTGAGCAAATGTCCTTGGTGTGTACTTGAGCATCTTTGGGATATATGCCTAGGAGTGGTATAGCTGGATCTTGAGGAATCACTACTCTTAATTGTCTAAGAAAGCTCCAAATTGATTACCAGAATGGTTGTACAAGTTTGCATGCCCACCAGCAAAGGAGGAGGGTTCCTCTTTCTCCACATCCTCTCCAGCATGTGTTGTCACTTGAGTTTTTGATCTTAGCCATTCTGACAAGTGTAAGGTGAAATCTCAGGGTCATTTTGATTTGCATCTCCCTTATGGCTGAGGACATGAGCATTTCTTTAAGTGTTTTTCTGCCATTCTACAGTCCTCTACAGAGAGTCCTCTGTTTAGCTCTATACCCCATTTTTTTAATTGGATTACTTGATTTGTTGCTTTTTATCTTCTTGAGTTTTTTTATATATATACTGGATATTAGCCCTTTGTCAGATATAGGGTTGGGAAAGATCCTTTCCCAGTCTGTAGGCTGTCGTTTGGTTTTGATGATGGTGTCTTTTACCTTACAGAAGCTTTTTAGTTCCATGAGTTCCCATTTATTGATTGTTGATTTTAGATTCTGTGTTGTTGGTGTTCTGTTCAGGAAGTAGTCTCCTGTGCCAATGAGTTCTAGGGTCTTTCTCACTTTTTCTTCTAAACGATTTAATGTGTCTGGTGCTTTGTTGAGGTCTTTGATCCACTTGGACTTTAGGTTTATTCAGGGTGATAAATATTGATCTATTTTCATTTTTCTGCATATAGACATCCAGTTGGTCCAGCACCATTTGTTGAAGATGCTGTCTTTTTTCCATTGGATGGATTTGGCTTCTTTATCAAAAATCAAGTTTCATAGGTGTTTGGGTTTATTTCTGGGTCTTGTATTTGGTTCCTTTGATCCACTATTCTCTTTCTATGTCCATACCAGGCAGTTTTTATAAATATTTCTCTGTAGTACAGGTTGATATCAGGGATAGAGATACCCCAGATGATCTGTTGTTGTACAAGATTGTTTTGGAGATTCTGGGTTTTTTCGTTTCTCCATATTCAGTTGAGAATTTTTCTTTCAAGGTCTGTAAATAATTGTTTTGGTATTTTGATGAGAATTGCATTAAATCTGTAGTGGCAGAATAGCATTTTCACTACGTTAATCTTTCCAATCCATGAGCATGGGAGATCTTTCCATCTTCTGATATCTTCTTCAATTTCTTTTTTCAGAGACTTGAAGTTTTTCTCAAACAGATCTTTCACTTACATGGTTAGAGTCACCCCAAGGTACTTTATCTTATTAGTGGCTATTGTGAAGAGTGTTGTTTCCTAATTTCTTTCTCGGCCCTTTTGTCTTAAGTTACAGGAGGGCTTATGATTTTTTTGAGTTGATTTTGTATCCAGCCACTTTGCTGAAGGTGTTTATCAGTTGAAGGAGTTCTCTGGCTCAATTTTTGGGGTCACTCATGTATATTATCATATCATCTGAAAGTAGGGATACTTTGACCTCTTCCTTTCTGATTTGTATCCCCTCGATCGTTTTAATTGTCTTATTGCTCTAGCTAGGACTTCAAGTACTATGCTGAAGAGATGTGGAGAGAGTGGGCAGCCTCTGATTTCAGTAGAATTGACTTAATTTTCTCTCCATTGAATTTGATGTTGGCCAAAGGCTTGCTGTATATTGCCTTTACTATGTTTAATTATGTGCAGTGTATCCCTGATCTCTCCAAGACTTTAAACATAAATGGATGTTGGACTTTTTCAAAAATTTTTTCTACATCTAAGGAGATGATCATTCGGTTTTTCTCCTAATTCTTGGACATGGTGGATGATATTGTTGATGTATTCTTGGAATTGGTTTGCAAGTATTTTATTGAGTATTTTTGCATCAATGTTCATAAGAGATATAGGTCTGAAGTTCTCTTTTTGTTGTTGGGTCTTTGTGTGCTTTAGGTATCAAGGTGACTGTGGCTTCATGGAATGGGTTTGGTAATGTTCCTACTGTTTCTATTTTGTGGAATAGTTTAGAGAGAATTGGAGTTAACACATCTTTGAAGGTGTGGTAGAATTCTGCACTGAATCTATCTGGCCCAGGGAACAACTTGCTATTCAATAACAGTTTGGTTAGGGATGAAATAAAGAAAGAAATTAAAACTTCCTAGAATTCAATGAAAATGAAAGCACAACATACCCAAACCTATGGGACACAATGAAGGCAGTGCTAAGGGGAAAGTTCATAGCACTAAGTGCCTTCAAGAAGAAATTTGAAACATCTCATACAAGCAACTTAATGGCCCAATTGAAAGTCCTAGGAAGAAGAAGAAGAAGAAGAAGAAGAAGAAGAAGAAGAAGAAGAAGAAGAAGAAGAAGAAGAAGAAGAAGAAGAAGAAGAAACACCCAAGAGGAGCATACGGTTGGAAATAATCAAACTCAGGGCAGAAATCAATCAATTAGAAACAAATAAAACTATTCAAAGAATCAATGAAATCAACAACTGGTTCTTTGAGAAAATCAACAAAATAGACAAGCCCTTAGCCAAACTAACAAAAAGGCAGAGAGAAACAATCCAAGTCAGTAAAATCAGAAACGAAAAGGGGGACATAACAACAGACACTGAGGAAATCAAATCAATCATTAGGTCTTACTACCAAAGCCTATATGCCACAAATTTTGAAAATCTAAATGAAATGGATGATTTTCTTGATAGATTCCATCTATTTAAATTTAATCAAGATCAGGTAGAAAAAACTGAATAGTCCTATATCCCCCAAGGAAATAGAAGCAGTCATCAACAGTTTCCCTTCCAAAAAAAGCCCTGGGCCAGATGTTGAGAGTTTTCTAACTTTATGAAGAATTTTGGTTTTCTTACATATGTAAAAGAAAAAAAAAGTGTTACTTTGAAACATTTTCATATACTTTAAAAGTTGTGTTTTATTTGAAAAATGTCTCTTTTTGAACAAAAATAAATATTTATTTTTAATAGTAGAAAGGATCTACATACAAGAGAGTACATTTGTTTGTCTGAACTTTTGTTACTTCAATAAATATATTTCCATTTTAAAAAATTTTTGATATTAATTACAGTTTATTAACTTTGCATCCCAGCTGCATCCTGCTCACTCATTCCCTCCCAATTCCACCTTCCCTAGTGTCCTCCCTGCCCCTTTCCAAGTCCACTAATAGGGGAGGACCTCCTCCCCTTTCATCTGACCATGGTTTAACACGTATCTTCAGGACTGGCTGCAAGTCCTCCCCTGTGGGATAGCATGGCTGCTCCTTTCTTAGGGGTGAGCAGGAACATCAAAGAGCCCACCATTGAGTTCATTTCCCAAACAGTCCCTCTTCCCCTTACTAGGGTACCCACTTGGATACTGAGCTAAAATGGGGTATACATGAGCTGAGGTTCTAGGTTATATCCATACATGGTCCTTGGTTGGAGAAACAGTCTCATAAAAGACCCAGGTGCCTAGATATATTTGGCCGAGAAAGAGATTAGGGAAACAACACCCTTCACAATAGCTACTAATAACATGAAGTACCTTGGGGTGACTCTAACCAAACAGTGAAAGACCTGTTTGAGAAAAACTTCAAGTCTCTGAGGAAAGAAATTGAAGAAGATATCAGAAGATGTAAAGATCTCCTGTGCTCATGGACCGGTAGGATTAACATTGTAAAAATGGTTGTTCTGCCAAAAGCAATCTACAGATTCAATGCAATTCCCATCAAAATACCAACACAATTCTTTATAGACTTTGAGAGAAAAATTATCAACTTCATATGGAGAAACAAGAAACCCAGAATTTTCAAAACTATCCTGTACAACAACAGACTGTCTGGAGGCATCTCCATTCCTGATCTCAACCTGTACTACAGAGCAATAGAAGTAAAAACCACACAGTATTGTCATAGAAACAGAATAGTGCATCAATGGAACCAAATAGAAGACACAGAAATAAACCCACACACCTATGGATACTTGATTTTTCACAAAGAAACCATTCAATGGAAAACCAAAAATCATTCAATGGACAAAAGATAGCATCTCCAACAAATGGTGCTGGTCCAACTGGATGTTGGCATGCAGAAAAATAAAAATAGATCCATATTTATCACCCTGCACAAAACTAAAGTTCATATGGATCAAAGGCCTCAACATAAAACTAGACACACTAAATCAGTTAGAAGAAAAAGTGGGGAAGAGCCTAGAACTCATTGGCACAAGAGACAACTTCCTGAACAGAACACCAACAGCACAGGCTCTAAGATCAACAATCAATAAATGGGACCTCATGAAACTGAAAAGCTTCTGTAAAGCAAAAGATACTGTGGTCAGAACAGAACAACAGCCTACAGACTGGGAAAGGATCTTCACCAACCCTATATCTGACAGAGGGCTGATATCTAGAATATATAAAGAACTCAAGAAGTTAAAAAGGAACAAATCAAGCAATCTGATTAAAAAAAACAAAGCTCAACAGAAAAATGTCTTAAGATGGAATGTAGAAGGCATTAGCCCTGATGTGAAAACAGTAAAAATAAAAAACGTTGATAAAATAGAACTTTTGTAGGAATATGTCCAGTGATGATTGGAGTAAGGAAAAGAAGTGGCAAACTCTGAGTTCAAATGTATTAACAATCTTTGAAGAAAGGAAATAAATTTACAGTAGAGAGCTTTTAGCTTATGTACACACTGAACGCAAATGAAGGTTTATATTTTTTATATACTTGAAATACAAACAACTGATACAGGAATTATATATGCAGGTGATGTTCATGCATCTAAGGAAGAAGAGAGCTTGTTGTCCAAGGCTAAAAGGAAATACATTACAAATGTCCTCTTTAGCTCCAAATGGCAAATGTTGGGAAGGTAAGATGATCTATGAAGATTCAAAAAGTGACTTACATTGCAGATCACTAGCTTCTGAACAAGATACATTTTAGGAAGAATGCTTAGAAAGTGAAGTTAATAGATGGAAAGTTGATAAGGAAATAGAAGTGAATTGAATCTAATTGAAGACCCCAAAATAAACCCACACTCTACATATACCTGATTATTAACAAAGAAGCCAAAACCACACAATGAAAAAAAAAAGACAGCATCTTCAACAAATGGTGATGGTCTAACTGGATGTCTACATGTAGAAAAATTCAAATAGATCAGTTTTTACCACCCTGCACAAAACTAAAGTTTAAGTTGCTCAAAGATCTCAATATATAACCAACCACCCTGAAGCTGTTAGAAGAAAAAGTGGGAAGAACCTTGAGTTCATTGGCCCAGGAAATAACTTTTTGAACAGAACACCAAGAACACAGGCTCTAAGATTGACAATCGATAAATGGGACCTAATAAAACTGAAAATCTTCTGTAAAACAATATACACTATAAACAGAACAAAATGACAGCCTAGAGACTGGAAAATCATTTTCACCAACTGTATATCTGACAGAGGGCTAATATCCAGAATCTATAAAGAACTCAAGAATTTAAGCACTAACAAATGAAGGAATCCAGCTAAAAAATGGGGCTAAAGAGAATTCTCAATAGAGGAACAATGAATGCCAGAGAAAAGACTTAAAGAAATGCTCATCCAGAAAATGAAAATCAAAACGACCCTGAGATTTCACCTTACACCCAACAGAATGGCTAAGATCAAAATCTCAACTGACAATACATGCTGGGGAGGATGTGGAGAAATGTACTCCATTGCTGGTGGGAATGTAAACTTGTAGAACCACTTTGGAAATCAATCTGGCACTTTCTTAGAAAATTAGGGATAATACTACCTCAAAATCCAGCTATACCACTCCTAGGTATATATCCAAAATATGCTCAAGTACACAACAAGGACATTTGCTCAGCCATGTTCATAGCAGGTTTCAACAGAGGAATGGATTCAGAAATTGTGGTACATTTACACAATGAAATACTACTCAGCACTTAAAAACAAGGAAATCATGAAATTTTCATGCAAATGGATAAAACTAGAAAAGATCATCCTGAGTGAAGTAACCCAGAAGCAGAAAAACACACATGTTATATACTCATTTATAAGTGAACATTAGACATATAATATAGGATAAACATACTAAAATCTGTAATTCTAAAGAAGCTAAACAACAAGGAAGACCATAGGAAATATGCTTAATCCTCATTCAGAAAGGCAAACAGGATAGACATCAGAAGTGTAAGAAGACAGGGAACAGGATAGGAGCTTACCACAAAAGGCCTCTGAAAGAATCTATCCAGCAGCAATATCAAAGGAGATGCTGAGACTCATACCCAAATGTTGGGCAGAGTATAGGGAACGTTATGGAAAAGGGGGGGGGATAGAAAGACCTGGAGGGGACAGGAGCTCCACAAGGAGAGCAAAATATCTGGACCAGGAGGGCTTGCAGAGACCTATACTCCATCCAAGGACCATACATGGAGTGGACTTAGACCCCAGCTCAGAAGTAGGCCACAGGCAGCTCAGTTTCCAAGTGGGTTCCCTAGTAAGATGAGCAGGGACTCTGTCTGACATGGACTTAGTGGCCAGATTTTGATCACCTCCTCCTTGGGGGTGAAGCCTTGCCAAGTCAGAGGAAGACAATGCAGCATATCCTGATGAGGCCTAATAGAATTGGGTCAGATAGAAGGGAGTAGGACTCTTCCTATCAGTGGACACATAAGAGAGAAAAGGGAGGGAGCATGGGACTGGGAGAAGATGGGGGAGGTAGCTACAGCTGGGATACAAACTGAAAAATGGCAACAAATAATAAATGAGAATTTACAAAAAGAAAATAAGATAGCTCTTATCTAGTTAGCTTTTATATATTTATTTTAATAGATTTTTAAAAGATTCAAACAAATATGATACATGAAATACCTAAGTACAAATATTCTAATGAGAAAAGAATAAAAATATAGCAAAAACATAGCTGTTTTACGAAATAAAGAAAAATCTGCGGTCCAGAATATGGAACTAAATTCTAATCTTACATCTTCAATATTCTGAGGAACCATTTTTTTTTCATTAAAGTGTTTCCACTTTAATAATGATATCGCTATTAAGACTTTCCTCAGAGAAACAACAGCTGTGGGACTAAAGATAGATGTTAGGTTTTGTTTTACAACACCAAACTATTTTCATTTGTAAATTATTCTTTTTTTTTGGAGTAAATTTACTTTTTATTTTTATTTTATTTATTTATCTATTTATTTATTTATTTATTTATTTTAATATATCAATCAGAGGTTAGGTACTTTGCATCCCCGGCGTAGCCCCCTCCTCTTGTCCCTTCCACTCTCTCCATCCCTCCTTCATCTCCTCCCTGCCCCCTCCAAGTCCACCAACAGGGGAGGATCTCCTCCCCTTCCATCCAACCACAGTTCATCTTGTCTGCTCAGGGCTGGCTACAATGTCCTCCCCTGGGATCTAGCCAGGTTGTTACTCCCTGGCGTGTATGAGGGAGAGTCAAAGAGCCAGCCATCTAGATTATGTCTGAAACAGTCCCTGTTCCCCTTACTAGGGTCTTCAGTTGGACACCGAGGTACTATGGGCCACTTCTGAGCTGGGGTTCTAGGACATATCCGTATATGGTCCTTGGTTGGAGAAACTGTCCCATAGAAGACCCCTGTGCCCTGCTCAGTTTGGTCTTTGTGGAGCTCTTTTTCTCCACAAGTCTTATTAACTTCCCCTATTTTTATTATTATTTCCCACCCTCTGCCGAAGGCTTGGTTGTGAGTCTTAATATCTGCTTTGAAACATTGCTATATTGATTCTTTCAGAGGCCCTCTTTGGTATGCTCCTGTCCTGTTTCTTGTTTTATCCTCCATTCGATGTCCATCCCATTGGTTCTTCTAAACAAGCATTGATCCTACCAACCTGGGGTCCTCCTTCTTGTATATCTTCCCTAGGTGTATAGATTTCAGCATGACCTTCCTATTCTACAGGTCTATATAAGTGAGTATATA
>CM053754.1:6451938-6469040 GCA_028658305.1 Pachyuromys duprasi
AGATCTTCTTCAATTTCTTTCTTCAGAGATTTGAAATTTTTTTCATATAGATCTTTCACTTGCTTGGTTAGAGTCACCCCAAGGTTCTTTATGTTATTAGTGGCTAGATTTCCTTCTTTTTAATTGCTGAGTAGTATTCCAATCTATTTAAAACTGTGCTATTATAGGTAATTAACTTTGTAGAACTAATATTAAAAAGTGGGTGTTATAAATTCAAATAGATGTGCTGACTACCATGTGAAAAATGGAGCATCAACAATTAGTTATTGTGCTGATTAAGATTGTCATTCCATACAAAGCAAACATGCAATATGACAAACCTAGATGGTATAATATCATACCCTTAATATATATGTTATAGAAATTACAGAAGTAAGAGGAATATAAAAAAAGGGTAAAAGATATTCAAGTAAGGAGAATGTTAGAAACGAAGGACAAGAAATGTACAGTAAAAGTTTATAGCAAATATGAACATGTATTATAACCTATTTGTGGGAACTGTTTTTGATCAATGAAGATCATGAATGATACTTAAAGGCTGAAAGCTTAGGACAAGGAATAGATACAATTAAGTTAATGTAGAGAAAATAAACTGAAAGTGGTCATGGAAGACAAAATATGCTTTTATTGACAAAATATTTGATTCTTCAAAAGATATAACAATTACATATTTGTTAAAGTTAGATCATCAAATCATATTTTAAAACCCTAAAAATCAATTGGTAAACTATCAAAGCAGCAATAAAATATGTTAACATCTTCTGTTATGAGTCACTGATTTAGGGAACATTCCATTTAACGAAACTCTAATTTATATTTTTGGGCCATGGTTACTCATAAAAAGCAGGAGCAGAAGCAGGAGCAGGAGCAGAAGGAGCAGAAGCAGCAGAAGCAGCAGAAGCAGCAGAAGCAACAGAGGAAGCAGCAGCAGACGAGGATGCGGATGCGGAAGCAGATGCAGAAGCGGAAGCGGAAGCAGAAGCAGAAGCAGAAGCAGAAGAAGAAACAAAGAAAAGAAAACAGCCTATTATCTTATTCTCTTAAAGTAGAACTGGTATTTGATGTTGACAAACATCATTGCTCTAAACTAAATTCAGTGCATGTTGGGTAGAACAGAAAAAGAGGGAAAATTATAAAGATCTGGTCAGGAAGAGAACTGCCTCCTCTGGAGTCTGATCCAAGTTTATCTCCAGTTGACAGTCAAGAATACATACACAATTCATAACATTTGCTGTGATGATGAGACAACATTCCTTCTTTTTTATTTTATTTATTTTTATTTTTTAACATTCCTTCTTTACAGAGACATTTCAAAGAATAACATGAAAATGCATGGCTATGTTTAAAGCCTAAATGTTTATGTCTATGACATTTTTCATTTTCTTCCTGCAACCTGCTGCACTTTTCCAGGAATCTTACCGACATACCATTTACAGCAAACAATATGTTTCACTACATTGGGTAACCCTCGTGCTGCCTAGTTTAATTTTATACCATCCAAAGCAACTCCAGAGAAACTCTATAATCTCACTGAAACTTAGGGGAGAAGATTCTTGGCAACCCATCCAATTGTAACTTGAGAGCCATTAAAATGGTGAATATGTCTTTAGCTATGATAATAAATATAACTCTTTTGATAACTGCACAACCATTTTCTTAATGCGCCTCTGCTTTTCCTGTGTGCTTTATTCCTCCTCATAAACCCAACTATGCTTATTAATTCAGTTTCATGTTGCTTTATGTGTCAAAGTCATGGACCTGCTTTACTTAAGTGGAAATCCCTAAAGGATGAACTTCTCGGGCTTCTTCAGGCAGTTCCCAACAGTTCCTGCAAGTTTTGGGCTGTGTCTTCAGGTGCACCACCACTGCCATCTTTTGTACACATTGCAAATGCCTCTGGAAAAAATTATTTATGTTTTTTGTCCAACTGAAACTCATCTATTAACCTTAATATTTTGTCTTATGCTTCTTTCACTTTTCATTTCTTTCATTTTCTGGCCATAGATCCACACAATATTAAATAAGTGTCACTGGGACTAAAGGATAAATATCACATAGAGATTTCCATCTATTATTCTGGAGCAGAAAGAACAGTATATGACCTGCATGCAAAGGTATCACCATGAGGACTGATTGGCCAATGTCATGTGCCTCTCTTGCCTCCAAGAGAGCATCTAAGATTCTATAGAAGTTATTCCACTCTGAGTTCCCACGCACAGAAACCTATTTTATTGAAGAAAACATTCTGAATCCAAAGAAAATGTAAAAGTACCACTTTCCCACCCTTTCTTAATCCTGCCGTGTTGTATTAGCTGCAGTTTCTACTTTAGCTGCTTTCAGTGAAATTGGGAGCATCTGGGAACTTAATTCCCACAGTTCATAAAGTACGATATTCCAAGGTTGCTTTCACAACCTCAAAATTTTGTCATTGTGAGATCTTTCTTTTTTTTTTTTTTATTTCTGCTTTTTGTGGTTTGGAGTAAGAACTCTCATAACAAAGGCAGGCAAACGAAAATGCCATGGCTTCTAATTTACAAAGATTCTCTGTGCCTAGCAGACCATTTAAGTCCAGTAAATCAGAGACCTCTAATGATATCTATTCCTGGTTAGGAACTCAGTGTCCAATGAATGTCTGTAGACATCCATATGTTGTCTTGTTGTCTACTGTTCCCTTTTCTTTTGGTGTTTATATAAGTAAAGGGACCATAATTTAGCTTTACTGAGAAATAGAAATTAGAAAGTCTTTGTCCTACAGCAACATTGCAGAATAAATGTTCATCTATATGGGCATTGTTTAACCTGCTCTTATTTTTTTGAAACAATAAAAATATTCTACCTAAATCTGCATGTCTAGTCAGTGATCTATGTCTTTGACATGTATGTTTTCTTTTTATTTATATTGAAATATTTCTTCAGAAGTACAAATTTTAGATTCAGTATTAATTAGTACTTTGCAGGAAAAAAATCAGATCAACAGTTTAACTCCAACATGACCAAATAATAAATCTAAATGAAAATGTTTCAAAACCTGTTAAGTCTATCTTAATGTATATGTGTATGTCTTGTTAGTTATGTTTTTTTTTCCTTTCATATGACAATAAATTGGGTCATAAGACAGTATTTGTTGGGCTGGAAAGAAATTATCTATGGGTAGAATGCTTGCTGTATAAGAGTTAAGACTGAACTTCAGCTCTCAGAGCCCTCATTAATGATGGTGACAACACTGGATTTTCTGAAATACAGCATACAGAAGGTGCAGATAGAGACAAAAACAAACTGGTTACCAGACTAGCTGGAAAGATGAACTCTTGGTTCAATTAAAAAAAAAACTATTTCAATATATAAATGGAGAGTGCTCTAGGAAGATATTCAAGGTCAACCTCTTGTGTCTGAACACACACATAGTACATTCAATTGCATCTGTACTCACACTGTGTCAGAAAAGTAAGCACATTCAGAGAGACACATATAGACACACACACATGCACATGTACATATATGTATGTCCTTGTAGGTTAGACTATCACATTTTGGCTCACACTGTAAATATTATTATTAAATGTCCCAGTTTCACCATCTCCAACAGACTGTGCTTGTACATATTTCCCAATATATTCATTAATAATACAAAGCAGTAATATATGTCAGAGAATTTAGGCAATTAGGATGTGTTGGGAAATAATGTGAGGGTCTTGTAAACTTTTACCTCAATGAAACTCCTCAATGAAATCAAGGAGGAATATAAAGGGGGCAATGTTTGCCACAGTTATGGGTAGCAAGAGCACTGTAAAAGATCTGCCTCAAACTCTAGAAGGGTTCTAAGAAACAGCACTTTTCCTGCATTGTTAACTTGGGAATCATTATATGGGATGATATTTCAAACTCCAAAAAGAGGATGCAACTTTAGCTTCTAGGATCATTGCTCTTACAGATTAAAGGCATCCAAATATACAGATGCTAGCCACGCACAAGCAACTACAGTCATTAAAGTGCACTGGGTAGCTCTTGACATGGAGGCAGGCAAGCATGAACAATACTTCAGCAACCAGGGTCTACACTTATTTGGGGCTGTGCACATCTTCCTCTATCACAGTTAGAAGTTGAGAACTCTCATTTTTAGGTTCTTGGAACACACATCCACTTCAAAACATGTTTAGCAATCTGTTTGAGACCTAGCACTTCCACTTGCTTCAAGATGAATGCACACTTGTCTCTGAACAATTGAACAAATGTTTCCTCAATTAAGAATCATTGTACTTGAATAGATTCTTTTCAAGTATATTCCCAGTAGAGCCAGTAGTAAGGCAGGAGAGTTAATCTGGTTTATATACACAAGACAAATTGTGTCTTCAAAGTCAACTTTTGTACGGAGAAACTCTTATTTGCTTCTTTATGTCTAGATGTAATAATTGGGTGTGTATATTATTAAAATAAGATGTGTTATTGATAAGAGCACATGCCAGTTTATGTCTCTACATAGTAACTGGGTGTGCATAGGAATAAAATCTGTTGTATTATGGGAAAGAAAGTAGACAGACATTAAAAAATGTAAAAAAACAAAAACAAAAACAAAACAAACAGTCACAAAATATATCCTTGCCTGAGACAAACTCCCCCTTCTTTTAAACCTCTTGAAAGAAAACCCAAACAGTATTTGGGGCCCTTGAGAACCTTTAGTTATATGGCCCACTGTCAGTTTTGATAATGTATTACTTTCTAATCTGTGTTTTCACTGTGCTTTGTATAAATTGTTTACAATATACCCATTAAAATAATAAAATGTTTAATATGGAATTTTGTTCTCTGCCCTAGTTGATGATCAGGATCTTTTTCTAAAAGCATTGCTTAGTAGCAAGTACATATGGAAATATCCTAATCCAAAGAGGTTATTGTTGTCAGCTACAGCCTTGGCAATGACCCTAAATATACTAAAAAAACAAGACTTGATATTGAAATTTCCTCACCTGGAGATTCCAAATTGACACCATTACTAAGATAATGAGAATGCTTACAAAGCACAATAGCTTTCAGTAACATTCTGAGGCTTCCTTCATGGCTTGATGACTATATCCCAAGATTAAATATACGAACATCTGTGCTGGTTACTGTGTCACAACACAAGCTAGTGTCAACTGGGAAGACAAAATCTCAGCTGCTGGATTAACTCTATCTGGTTGATATATGGGGACATTTTCTTGATTAATGATTGACTTAGAGGGGTTCATCCCACTGTGGGTGGTATCAACCATAAGCAGGTGATCCTGAGTTGTGTTAAAAAGCTGCGGAGCATATACAGAAAGTGAGCCAATAATTTGGCAGCATTGCTCCTTGGTCTCTGCTTCAGTTCTGCTTCTAGATACCTGCCTTCATTTACTGCATTGTGTTCCCTTATTGATAGACTGTGACCTTTCAGCCAAATAAGCCCTTTATTCTGCTAGTTAGTTTTGGGTCCTGGTGTTTCTGACAGCAACAGAATACAACTAGGGAAGCATCCTATGCTGAAAATGCAGACAAAGTGGGCCAGTTGGAGAGTGTCTGGCTAAGACATTGAATAAGGTTCCTTAGCAATAAGCAGAGATTTAAAAATAGTATAAGGAATTAATATTTATGTGGAACCAGGGAAGTGAAGTTTTAGCTCTTTAATACTCAATTTAGTTTTAGAAATAAAAGGACTTTAAAATCTGCAATGCCCAAAGCCACCAAATCTGTAGTAACAACCCTAGAGCCAATTTTTAAAATTTTATTTTTAAAATGATTTTAGAATTTATTCACTTTCTTTTTTTTTCTTTTTTTATTTACAATTTATTCACTTTGTATCCCCCATAAACCCCCCCTCCTCCCGTCCCAATCCTGCCTTCCCTTCCCCTTCTCCACACATGCCCCTTCCTAGTCTATCAGCTCTCATCAGGAGTGGCTGCATTGTCTTCCTCTGTGGCCTGGTAAGGCTGCTCCCTCATCAGGGGGAGGTGATCAAAGAGCAGGCCGATCAGTCATGTCAGAGGCAGTCCCTCTTCCCATTATTATGGAACCCACTTGGATACTGAATGCCATGGGCTACATCTGTACAGGCATTCTAGGTTTTCTCCATGCATGGTACTTGGTTGGAGTTTCAATCTCAGGAAAGACCCCTGTGTTCAGGTATTTGGTTCTGTTGTTCTCCTTGTGGAGGTCTTGTCCTCTCCCTATCTTAATATTTCTCACATCTTTTGTGAGATTCCATGCACTCTGCCCAGCAGTTGGCCATAAGTCTCCAGTTTTTATTTTATTTTTTTTTATCTTAACCATTCTGACTGATGTAAGATGGAATCACAGAGTTGTTTTGATTTTCATTTCCCTGATGACAAAGGATATTGTATATTTCTTTAAGTGCTTCTCAGCCCTTAAAGATTCCTTGTTGAGAATTCTCTGTTTAGGTCTATACCGTATTTTTAATTGGGTTATTTGGTTTGTTGGTATTTAATTTCTTGAGTCATTTATATATTTTGAATAACAATTCATTTTCAGATGTAGGACTAGTGAAGAAAAACTGCCATTTTGTTCTATTAACACTGTGCATTGCCTTGCACAAGATTTTTAGTTTTGTGAGGTCCCATTTATTGTTGATCTTAGTGCCTGAGATGTTGGTGTTCTATTCAGGAACTCTGACCAACAGTTGGCCATAAGTCTTAGCATCTGCTTTGATATTTTGCAGGGCAGAGCCTTTCAGAGGGCCTCTGTGACAGGCTCCTACCTTGATTCCTATTTTCTTCTTCTGATGTCAATCTGTTTTGCCTTTCTGGCTGGGGATTGAGCATTTTAGCCAGAGTTCTCCCTCTTGATAAGTTTCTTTAGATGTACAGATTTTAGTAGGTTTATCTTATTTTATATGTCTATATGAGTGAGTATATATCATGTGTGTCTTTCTGCTTCTGGGATAGCTCACTCAGGATGAACCTTTCCAGTTCCCACCATTTACCTGCAAATTTCATGATATCCTTCTTTTTTATTGCTGAGTAATATTCCATTGTGTAGATGTACCACAAGTTCTTTATCCATTCCTCAGTTGAGGAGCATATGGGTTGTTTCCAGCTTCCGGCTATTACAAATAAAGCTGCCACAAACATGGTTGAGAAAATGTCCTTATTGTGTACTTGAGCCTCTTTTGGTTATATGCCTAGGAGTGGTATATAGCTGGATCTTGAGGAAGTGCTATTCCTAGTTCTCTAAGAAAGTGCCATATTTATTTTCAGAGTGGTTGTACAAGTTTACATTTCCACCAGTAGTGGAGGAGGGGTCCCTTTTCTCCACAACCTCTCCAGCATGTGTTATCACTTGAATTTTTGATTTGGCCATTCTGATGGGTGTCAGGTGAAATCTCACGGTCGTTTTGATTTGCATTTCCCTGATGGCTAATGATGTTGAGCATTTCTTTAAGTGTTTGTCTGTCATTTGATATTCCTCTATTGAGAGTTCTCTATTTAGCTCTGGGGAAGTATACTTCATACTTATCAAGGGAAAATTCCACCAGGAAGACATCAAAATCCTGAATACCTATCCCCCAAATACAAGGGTGCCCACATTTGTAAAAGAAACATTGATAAAACTTAACCCAAACAAAGATCGCCACAGATAAAGAGTGGGACACTTCAACACCCCACTTCAACAAAGGGCAGGTCAACAAAACAGAAATTAAACAAAGAAACAATGTGTCTAACAGAGGTCATGAATCAAATGGACCTAACAGACATCTACAGAACCTTACACCCAAACACAAAAGAATTTACCTTCTTTTCAGCACCTCATGGAACCTTCTCCAAAATAGACTATATGGTTGGTCACAAAGGGAGCCTCAAGATACAAGAAGATTGATTTAATCCCTTGTATCCTATCTGAACACCATGGAATAAAGCTGTACCTTGACAACAACAAAAATAGCAAAAAGCTTGCACACACATGGAAACTGAACAACTTACTAAATGACAGCTGGGTCAGAGAAGAAATAAAGAAAGAAATTAAAGTCTTTCTAGAATTCAATGAAAATGAAGACACAACATACCCAAACTTATGGGACACAATGAAAGCAGTGCTAAGAGGAAAGAATTTATTCACTTTCTATCTCCATTATAGCTCCCTCATGTCCTCCCCATTCCACTCTTCCTTCCCATTCCCCTCATCTCCCTCCCCTAGACAGAAGCAGATGCTGAGACTCATAGCCAATTTTTGGGCAGAGCTGAAGGAGTCTTATGGAAGAAGGGAGGATAGAAGGACATGGACAGAAGTTGCACAAAGAGACCAAAAAAGACAAAATATCTGGACCTAGGGGGACCTGAAAATACTGGTGCCCCAACATTACATGGAGAAGACCCAGACTCCCTGTTAAGATGTAGCATACAGGCAGCTCAGTCTCCATATGGCTCCTCCAGTATGGGGAGCAGGGTCTGTCTCTGACATGAACTCCGTTTCCTTCTCTTTGATCACTTCCCCCTGGCTAGGTATCCTTCCCTGACCACGGAGGAACAGGACACGTGTAGTCCTAACTACACTTGATAGGCTAGGGTCACGTGGTTGGGGAAGAAGACTCACCCTTCTAAGTGTCAAATTTAAACCACCAGGCTTTCTTAGTCCAATAAAAAGTACAGGTGGAAAAAAAAAGGATTTACTTAAATACTTCCCTATAATGTATTTAAATATCTTCTGATATTTGCTTCTCGGGATAAATAGAGTCTTACCCCATCCATACTGAAATAACCTCAGAAGTTATACTGGAGAATGATTCTGTGTCTTCTGAATCTTTACAGCTTGAAGAAAACACAGTTGCTTAAGTGTGTAAACTACTCTTTTTAATGCTTGAAATGTCTCTTCCAATAAATAAGAATGTCTTCTTTAACACGAACATAGGTTCCAATTCTTAACCTGTCGCACATTTCAAGCTGTCTTTATGCTTTGGCTTGCCCCATTGCATCTCCTTAAGACACTGCTGGTAGAATCCATGCGCAATGATACAAATCTCACAGCTCTCCTTTACGTCTATTCAATCATTGGATTTATTCTTGTAACTGTTACTTTCTAATTCTCAGTATTTAGCCTTCCATATGGAAGTGTCTGCTTTTTTATGTTTTTGTTTTCTTTTTAATTTTTATTAATTACACTTTATTCTCTTTGTATACCCCCATAAAACCTCCTTCTCCCCTCCCAATCCCACCTTCCATCCCCCTTCTCCACACATGCCCCTCCCCAAGTCCACTGATAGGGGAGGTCTTCCTCTCCTTCCTTCTGATCCTAGTCTATCAGCTCTCATTGGGAGTGGTTGCATTGTCTTCCTCTGTGGCCTGGTAAGGCTGCTCCCCCATCAGGGTGAGGTGATCAAAGAGCAGGCCAATCGGTTCATGTCAGAGGCAGTCCCTGTTCCCATTATTATGGAACCCACCTGGATACTGAACTGCTATGGGCTACATCTGTACAGTCGTTCTAGGTTTTCTCCATGCATGGTATTTGGTTGGAGTATCAGTCTTCTGTTTGATGTCAGGAGAAGAAAACAGGAAACAAGCTAAGAGCCTGTTACAGAGGGCCCCTGAAAGGCTCTGCCTTGCAGAATATCAAAGCAGATGCTGAGACTTATGGCCAACTGTTGGGCAGAGTGCATGGAATCTTATGAAAGATGTGGGAAATAGTAAGATAGGGAGAGGACAGGAACTCCACAAGGAAAGCAACAGAACCCAAAAATCTGTTTGTTTGTTTTTAAACCAAAAAATCTTTCTACTAAACTCAAATGTTCAGATGGAGAGAATAGCACTACTACAAAATCTGGTGGATCTTAATTCTTTTAGAGCAACATAAGTAAATCTGTGTCATTTTTAGAGTACTTGGTATTTCTACCTAACCACTGGGATAATGAGGCCCTCACTTGTCCAAGATTTGTCAACCAAAAGTAAACCTAGCCCAACTTATGCTTTAAGTTCTAATGATTTACTTATGATTATCAAGAAACTTATGGATTTTGGGTGCCGACCAGACGGCGGCATTTTCAGAAAATAGCGCCCTGTGCAGAGAAGAGCTCTGTGTGTGGCTGGGCCGCATCAGCCCTGCAGGCTCCCCGTACCTCTTCCTGCTGCTCCCCCACAGGTGCTCCTGAAGCTTTTCCAGATGTCCCTGGTAGATTTGGGGAAGAAGCTTTTAGAAGCGGCACGAGCAGGTCAAGACGATGAAGTTCGTATTTTGATGGCAAATGGAGTTCCTTTTACTACAGACTGGCTGGGAACTTCTCCTCTTCATCTGGCTGCACAGTATGGGCATTACTCTACTACAGAGGTACTTCTCCGAGCCGGTGTAAATAGGGATGCCAGGACCAAAGTGGACCGGACACCACTGCACATGGCAGCATCTGAGGGCCATGCTAGCATAGTAGAGGTTTTGCTTAAGCATGGTGCTGATGTCAATGCAAAGGATATGTTAAATGCTCTGCATTGGGCAACAGAACATAATCATCAAGAGGTGGTGGAACTTTTAATCAAATATGGTGCTGATATACACACGCAGAGTAAATTTTGTAAAACTGCATTTGATATTTCAATAGACAACGGAAATGAAGATTTAGCAGAGATATTACAGATTGCTATGCAGAACCAAATCAACACCAACCCGGAGAGTCCTGACACTGTGACAATACATGCTGCCACACCCCAGTTCATCATTGGACCTGGAGGGGTGGTGAACCTAACAGATGAAACAGGAGTATCTGCTGTCCAGTTTGGAAACTCCTCTATGTCAGTATTAGCTACGTTAGCTGCCTTAGCCGAAGCATCTGCCCCATTGTCCAATTCTTCAGAAACTCCAGTGGCCACAGAGGAAATGGTTACCGCACAATCTGTGGATGGTGCAATTCAGGGGGTCAGCAAGTCATTACGATAGTCACAGATGGAATCCAGCTGGGAAACTTGCACTCTGTTCCAACCAGTGGGATGGGTCAGCCCATCATTGTGACCATGCCCGATGGACAGCAAGTATTGACAGTACCAGCAACAGACTTTGCTGAAGAGACTGTCATTAGTGAAGAGCCGCCAGCTAAGAGACAGTGTATGGAAATAAGTGAGAACCGAGTGGAGTCTGCAGAAATTGAAGAGAGAGAAGCGCTTCAGAAACAGCTGGATGAAGCCAACCCAGAGGCCCAGAAATACCGACAGCAGCTGCTGAAGAAGGAGCAGGAGGCGGAGGCCTACAGGCAGAAGCTGAAGGCCATGACACACCTCCAGACCAAGAAGGAAGCCGTTTAGCCACTGTGAACACAGGTTCACTTTTACCTTTTGTCTAGAACGAATTCAGTCTTGAACTGTACACAGTAAGGACACAGCCATGGGAATACCGGATAATAGAAAGTACTACAGATTGATAATGGGACTTAAGCCATGAGCTCCGAATTCTTGTAATATAAAACTTTAGAACTTGTGAAATGTATTTAAAACTGAATTGTGTAAGTAGTTTTTTGGTTGTTTCTTTTTTTACGGTTACAAATGAATTAATAAAGATTTTGTTGAGGAGATCCAAAACCCACAGTAAGCCACTGTTACAGGGAATTCTTTTTGATTTGGGTACAGACTTAATTTCTCAGAAACAAGTTTTAAGGGTGGTTGTTGTTGGCTAGACCAAATGTGTATTAATTATGGTGGACTGATGCTGGAAATAACTCTGCGAAGAGATTTCTCCCAGGAACTTTTGTACTGCTTTTAAGTTGTCTCAGGTTCTCTGAAAACATTTTTTTAGGAAGCATAAATTTTACATTTGTTCAATTTCAGCTAAATGCAAGTAGATTTACATGTATATGAAGCAAATACGTTTTAAATTTTGTTTGTACATATTCTGCATGTGTTATGATTTTAAAATGCATCACTTGCTTAGGTATGTTTCCCACAAAGACGATGAAGATTAACAAGGACAAACAAAGGCAACACCATCACTCTGCCGGTCATCGAAAGTAAGTAAGCTAGCAACTGGTTCTGCTGGCCACCATGACAGTGTTCTTGGGAGGAGCAACTTGCAAGAGAACCTGAATCTGCAAAATCTGTGCTTTTTTGAAAATTCCATTGTGGGGACGTGAGACTGTATTCTGTGCCTTCCATCATGATTTCCACACGAGCACTTTGAGGCGCTGGATTTTAAGATAATGTTTTTGGCATTTGAGTTTCTGAAATATTTCATGGACTTACTCCCCTCCCCCTAAGAAATTATTCTTATGGAAAATTGCTCTTGTATGCAGAACAGGAACTTTTTGTACTCAGTGATGCTATAGATACGTCTAATGTAACTTTTGCTGTTTCCTGTGAAAGCTCCGGACCTGTGAGCCTCACTCTCATCACAATATTGTCCGAAATATATGGACACTTAACAGACTATTCCATTCTTTTTTGTAAAATGTAACTTCAAGCTCTTTATTGTTTTGTTTTGTTTTATTGCTTTATGAAAATGTTTAACTCCCAAACCTCTCTAGGTTATCTGTGTAAAGAGCCAATTGCCCTCAAGACTGTACTCTGGCCTCCTTTTCTATTTTACAATTAAATAACTTTCCACATTAAAAAAAAAGAAACTTATGATAAAAAGATTTTGATAATCTTAAGATTAGATGCCTGTATGCTTTATTATTTATATGGTTGTATATCTTTTGTAGTGTCATCTTTTCTTCCACATTCTTATCAAATTATGATACGTAATCTTCAAACTTGAATCCCCTCTTTTTTTCATTTTTACTTTTTATAATTTCTTTGTTTTCTCTCTTTCTTTTTCTTTCTTTTCCTTTTTGTTTTGATCAGGCAGTTTGACACTTTTGCTTTCTTGATAAGGGAGTCTATGTCCCTAGTCATTGCTGAAGAAGCTGTAGGAAATTGATTTCCAACTTTCATCAACGTTTCTGATTAAGGAATCAAAGGCTCAGAGAGTGATATTGAGACAGACAAAAAGAAAAAATATATATACAGGACATGAAAAGAGGAAGTGGGCTCTCATGAGCCTAGTAGAAACCTCTCACCCTCTGAGTCAAGAATGTCAAAGCAATTAAGTACATCTCTGAAGAATTTTAACACAGAAAGGATATTACTTCTATATAAAGACTTTTCAAATTGGAACATCAAAATAATTATGACTCAGGATTAACACCAAAACCTTCAAGATTTTTCTTCATTCTGGTGATAAACATTGCATTTTTTGTGGATCTTGCCAGACACTCCATTTACAGTAAAAGTTATGTTAGAAATATTTGTGTATCCATTGTAGCTTGCAGCTCAAGTTCAGCAAATTGTAATCACATTCACGGACCTCTAGAACCCCTCTATAACCTGACTTTTGAAAATATACTCCTATTGGCAACAAAGGTAAACATTACCTCAGAGTGAAGCACTAAAAATATATCTTCCAAGCAAACTGAACTAAGAAGCAATCTGGAGTAGCCAGCCTAATATTTAAGAAAATATGTTTTCAACAAAGATTAATCAAAAGAGATGTGAAAGGATGCTTCATTCTCGTAAAGAAAAAATCATTAAGAGGGCTATCAATCTTGAACAACGATGCCCCAAATCCAAGGGCTTCCACATTTGTAAAAGAAACATTATTAAAGCTTAAATCATACGTCGATCCTCACGCATTAATAGTGAGAGACTTCAACACACAATTCTCAACAAAAGACATCATCAAGACAGAAACAAAATAGAGAAATATTGAAACTAACAGAGGTCATGAATTAAATGGACCTAATAGATATCTACAGAACTTTTCACCAAAACACAAAAGAATATACTTTCTTCTCATCATGACACTGAAACTTCTCCAAAATCGACCATATAGTTGTTCACAAAGCAAACCTCAACTAATACAGGAAAATTGTATTAATACATGTCACTTTATCAGATCACCATGGATTAAAGCTGGAGTTCAACAACAGAAATAACAAAAAGTCTACACCCTCATGGAAACTGAACAACTCCCTACTCAATGACAACTTTGTCATGGAAAAATAAAGAAAGAAATTAAGGACTACCTAAAATTCAATGAAAATGAAGACACAATTTACCAAAATGTATGGCACACAATGAAAGCAATTCTAAGAGGAAAGTTCATACCATTATGAGACCTCAAAAAGAAATGGGAGAGTTCTCATACAAACAATTTAAAAGCTCACCTGAAAACTACAGGAAAACAAACATAGACAGGAGGAGTAAATGGCAAGCAATAGTCAAATTCAGGGCTGAAATCAACAAAGTAGAATCAAAGAGAACAATACAGAGAATCAACAAAACAAAGAACTGGTTCTATGAGAAAATCAACAACATAGACAAACTCTTAGCCAAACTAAATGAAAGGCAGAGAGTTAATATCCAAATCAGCAAAATCAGAAACAATAAGAGGAACATAACAGACACTGAGGAAATCCAACAAATCACTAGAACTTATTTCAAAAACTTATACTTCACAAACTTGAAAAATCTAAAAGAAATTAAAAATTTTCTAGATAGATTGCAATTACCAAAGTTAAATCAAGATCAGATAATGAGATAAACAAGTTAAATAATCCTAAGGAAATAAAACCAGTTGTTACAAGTCCAATCCAAAAATAAGTCCTGGGCCAGATTGTTTCAGTGCAAAATTCTACAAGACAATCAAAGAAAAGCCAATATCAATACTGCTCAAACAATTCAACAAAATAAAAACGAAATAAACATGGCCAAACTCATTCTATGAGGCCACAGTCACCAAAACCACACAAAGACCCAACCAAAAAAGAGAATTTCAGACTAATTTTCTGCTTGCACATTGATGTAAAAATATTCAATAAAATACTTGCAAATCGAATCCAAGACCACATCAAAACTATCATCCACTATGATCAAGTAATATTCATCCCAGGTGGTTCAATATCCAAAAACAAAAACAAAAACAAAAACAGAAAACAAAAAACAAAATCAAAAAACCTACCACACCACATGAACAAACTGAAAAAAAAATAATAAAATAAAAACAAACAGAAAACCTCTACATGATACTCTCATTAGATACTAAAAAAGCATTTGACAAAGTCCAACACCCTTTTATGTTGTCTTGGAAAGATCAGGGATACAAGGTACATGGCCAACACCAATTTAAACAGACGTAATCTTAAAGCAATCCCACTGAAACCTGCTGCAAGACAAGGCAGCACATTTTCATCGTATCTCTTCAATACAGTACTTGAAGTCCTAGCCAGACCAATAAAACAACTAAAGGAGACGCAGAGGATAAAAAATTGAAAAGGAATAAGTCAAAATATATTTTTTCTCAGATAATATGATAGCATACATAAGTGACCCCAAATATTTCACCAGGGATATCCTACAACTGAGAAAAACTTTGAGCAAAGTGGCTGAATACAAAATTAATTCCAAAAAATCAGTAGTCATCCTGTGTACAAATGACAAACAGTCTGAATAAAAATCAGGAAAACTACAACCTTCACAATAGGCACAAATAATATAAAGTATTTTAGTGTAATTTAAACCAAGTATGTCAAAGACATGCATGACAAGACTGTAAGTCTCTGAAAAAAATATAAATTGAAGAAGATATCAGAAGATGTTAAGATGACTCATGCTCAAGGATCAGCAGGATTAACATAGTGAAAATGACCATCTTTTTTAAAAATAATTTTATTTTTATATTAATTACATGTTGTTTACTTTGTATCTCAGCTGTAGCATCCTCCCACATTCCCTCCAAATCTCACCCTCCATCATCTCCTCCCTGCCCCTTTCTAAGTCCACTGATAGGGGAGGTCCTCCTCCCCTTCCATCTGACCCTAGTTTATCAGGTATCTTCAGGACTGGCTGCAATGTTCTCCTCTGTGGCCTAGCAAGGCTGCTCCTCCCTCAGTAGTAGTGATGGTGGGGGAGGTCAGAGAGCCAGCCATTGATTTAATGTCAGAAATAGTCCCTGCTCCCCTTAGTAAGGTACTCACTTGGATACTGAGCTACCATGGGCTACATCTGAGCATGGGTTCCAGGTTATATCCATACATGGTCCTTGGTTGGACAAACAGTCTCATAAAAGAACCCTGTGTCCTGGTATATTTTGTCCTTGTGGAGCTCTTGTTCTCTACAGATCATACTAACTCCCCCTTCTTTCTTATGATTCCCCGCACTCTGCTGAAGGTTTGGTTATGAGTATCAGCATCTGCTTTGATACACTGCTAAGTAGAGTCTTTCAGAGGCCGTCTGTTGTAGGCTCCTTACCAAAAGCAATTCACAGATTTGATGCAATTCACATCAAAATATCAACACAATTCTTTACAGATTTTGAAAGAACAATTCTAAATTGCCTGTGGAAAAACAACAACAAAAAAACAAGAATAGCTTAAATAATCTTATACAATAGAAGAATTTTTGAAGGTATCTCCATTGCTGACTTGAAGCTATACTACACAGCAAGAATAATAAAAGCTGCATGGTACTAGCACTGAAATAGGCTAGTTGATCAATGGAATCGAATTGAAGACCCAGAAGTAAACCCACACACCTACAGATACTTGAGTTTTGACAAAGGATCAAAAAACATGCAATGGAAAAAAGAGAGCATTTTCAATATATGGTACTGGTCTAACTGGGTGTCTACCTGTAGAAAAATGGCCTCTGAAAGACTCTACCCAGCAGGGTATCAAAGCAGATGTTGAGGCTCATAACCAAACTTTGGGCAGAGTTCAGGGACTCTTATGAAAGAAAGGGGACATAGAAAGACATGGAGTGGACAGGAGCTCCACAAGGAGAAAAACAGAACCAAGAAACTTGGGCACAGGGGTCTTTTCTGAGACTGATGCTCCAACCAAGGGCCATTCATGGAACTGCTGCTCAGATGTAGCCCATGGCAGCTCAGTATCCTAAATTAATTTTTAAATTCTAATATAATGGAAAATTTATTTGATTTGCTTTTCATATAGTTCATTGTTGGTGTAAGGAATATTGTTGCCTGTGGGATTTTTGCACTTGCAGCCTGTGACATTACCATGAACATAATTCCAAGATATATTTTTTAATGATGTCATTAGCATTTTCTACACAGAATCATGCCACCTAGAAATAGAGATCAATTCTTCTGTTCTGATTTTGATGCCTTTG
>CM053754.1:6469540-6504190 GCA_028658305.1 Pachyuromys duprasi
AAGAGATGGCTCAGAGGTTAAGAGTACTGGCTGTTCTTCCAAAGGTCCTGAGTTCAATCCCCAGGTAACCATATGGTGGCTCACAACCATCTGTGATGAGATCTGGTACCAGCTTCTGGTCTCCAGGCACACATGCAGGCAGAACACTGTGTAAATAATAAACAAAAATAAATCTTAAAATAAAAGAGCCTAACTATCCTATTTCAGCCAGCCCTGAATAAAAGACAAAAAAAAGTAAAAAGGTGAAGAAAATAAATAAACCTGTTCCAGACCAGAAAATACAAATAGAAGCAATAAAGATAAGACAAACTGAGGGAATCCTGGAGGTTGAAAACCAAGGGAAAAGAGCAGGAACTACAGAAGTAAGCAACATCAATAGAACATAAGAGATGGAAAAGGAAGTCTCAGGCATTGAAGATATTGTACAGTCAATACAGTATACATCAGTCAAAGAAAATGTTAAATCAAAAGAAAAAATTCTGACACAATACATCCAGGAAACCTGGGACACTATGGAAAGAAAAGAAAAGAAAGGAAAAGAAAAGAAAAGAAGCCCTAAGAATAATAGGAATAGAAAAATGAAAAAAAATCTGAGCTCAGTGGCCTAAAAATATTTTTAACAAAATCACAGAATAAAAGTTTTCTAACTAAAAGAAGAACATGCCCATAAATTTATAAGAAGTTTAGAGAACACCAAGTAGAGTAGACTAGAAAAGAGTCCAATCACCACATAATAATTAAAACCCTAAACATGGAAAACAAAGAAAGAATATTAAAAGCTGTAAAAGCAAATGGCTAAGTAACATATAAAGGCAGACTAATTATAATTACACACAACTTCTCAAAGGAGACTCTAAAAATGTCTTGATATAAAGGAAATATCTTGAGAATATTTATGATGTAATTTTTATTAATTATTTTTATAAATTACAGTTTATTTACTCTGTATCCCCCCTGTATTTACTCCTTCCCCCCTCCCAATTCCAGCCTCCCTCTCTCTTCCCTCCCCCAGTCCACTGATTAGGGAGGTCCTCCTAACCCTTCCCTCTGATCTTAGTCTATCAGGTGTCATCAGGAGTGGCTGCATTGTCTTCCCCTGTGGCCTGGTAAGGCTGCTCCCTCCTCAGGGGGAGGTGATCAAAGAGCAGGCCAATCAGTTCCTGTCAGAGAGAGTCCCTGTCCCAATTACTATGGAACCCACTTGGGCACTGAGCTGCCATGGGCTACCTCTGTGCAGGGTTTCCAGGCCATATCTATGAGTGGACCTTGGCTGGAGTATCAGTCTTAGAAAAGACCCCAGATTTTTTGCATCTGTTGCTCTCCTTGTAGAGCTCCTGTCCTTTCCAGGTCTTACTATATCCCACTTCTTTTATAAGATTCCCTGCACTCTGCCCAAAGTTTGATAATGAGTCTCTGCATCTGCCTCCATACCCTGCAGGGTAGAGCCTTTCAGAGGTCCTCTGTGGTAGGCTCCTGTCCTCTTCCCTGTTTTCTCCCTCTACTGATGTCCATCCATCTTTGCCTTTATGAATAGGGAGTGAGCATCTTAGCCAGAGTTCTCCTTCTTGATTAGCTTCCTTAGGTGTACAGATTTTATATTACATGTTTAATATTCACTTATGAGTGAGCATATACCCTGTGTGTTTTTTCTGCTTCTGGGATACCACATTCAGGATGATATTTTCCACTTACCACCATTTACCTGCAAATTTCATGATTTCCTTGTTTTTTTATCATTGAGTAATATTTCATTGCATAGATGTACCACAATTTCTGTATTAATTCCTCAACTGAGGGGCATCTGAGCTCTTTCCAGCTTCTGGATATTGCAAATAAAGCTGCTACAAACATGGTTGAGCAGATTTCTGTATGCCTGTGCCCAGATATTTGGTTCTGTTGCTCTTCTTGTGGAGACCCTTCTTTCATAAGATTCCCTGCACTCTGCCCAAAGTTTAGCTGTATGTCTCAGCAACTGCTTTGATACCCTGCAGCGTATAGTCTCTCAGACGCCATTTGTGGTAAGCTCCTGTCCTGTTCCCTGTCTCCTTATTCCGATGTCTATCTTCTTTGCCTTTTTGACTGAGGATTACTACTCAGTAATTAAAAACAAGGAAATCATCAAATTGGCAGGCAAATGGTGGGATCTAGAAAAGATAATCCTGAGAAATCCTAGAAGCAGAAAGACACACAGGGTATATGCTCACTCATAAGTGGATATTAGACATAGAATATAGGATAAACATACTAAAATCTGTACATGTAAAGAAACTAATCTTGAAGGAGGACTCTGGGTAAGATGCTCACCCAAAGCCATTTTGTTAAAAAAAAAAAAAACATGCTAAAATTATGTAATACATTTTAAAACTATCTGGGAAGAAAACAGACTTTGAAATGTAGGATTTATATTCAAATATTTTACAAAATAATAAGAAACTCTGTGAACACTTGATGCCAAGCATTGAGTATAATACGACTAAACAGTGAACCCGATGAGAATATGGAAAGGTAACCTGTGCTTAATAAGAAGAGAGACAGTAATGCTGTCAAAAGAGAATTTGCCCATGGCAGCTCAGTTTCCAAGTGGATTCCTTAGTAATGGGAACAGGAACTGTATCTGAAATGAACTCAGTGTCTATTTCTTTGATCACCTCATGCTGGTTGGAGAGCAGCCTTACCAAGCCAGAGGAAGACAATGCAGCCAGTCCTGATGAGACTTGATAGGCTATGGTCAGAGGGACGGGGAGGAAGACTTTCCCTATTAGTGGATTTGGGGAGGGGCATGGAAGAAGATGAAGGAGGGAGAGTCAGATTGGGAGGGAATGAGGGAAGGGCAACAGTGTGGATATACAGTGAATAAACTAATTTATAAAATAAATAATTTTTTAAAGTGGAAAAAAGGAAAACAAAAAATAAAAAAAAACAAGAGAATTTGATTGCATCAGCAAAATTAAGAGCTAGTTCTTTAGAAATAGGAGGAAATTAGAATATATGTGTGTCTAAAAATGGCCTAGGAAGAAGATGAAAATATGCTGGAAAGGATGTGGAGAAAGGAGAGCCCTCTTCCATTGCTGGTGGTAATGTAACTGTACACACACTTTGGAAATCAATCTGGCACTTTCTCAGACAAATAGGAATAGTGCTACCTCAAGATACACCTATATAACTCCTAGGCATATATCCTAAATATGCTCAACTATACAAGGACATTTGCTCAGCCATGTTCATAGCAGCTCTATTCATAATGGCCAGAAACTGGAAAAAAAACTAGATGTCCCTCAACTGAGGAATGGATACAGAAATTGTGGTACATTTATACAATAGAATACTACTCAATTATTAAAAACAAGGAAATCATAAAATTTGCATGCAAATTATGGGAACTAGAAAAGATCATCTTGAGTGAGGTATCCCAGAAACAGAAAGACACACATTTATATATATTTACTCATAAGTGGTTATTAGACACATAAAATAGGATAAACATACTAAAATCTATAGTCCTAAAGAAGGTAAACAAAGAAGACCCTAGGGAAGATGCTCAATCCTCATTCAGGTGGACTCACATTATAGCCATTGGAATCAAAGGAAGATAGGGAACAAGACAGGAGCCTACCACAGACACAGAAGGCCTCTGAATGACTCTACTGATGGAGGTATTGAAGCAGAGGCTAAGACTCGTGGCCACACTTTGGGCAGAGTACATGGAATCTTATGAAAGAAGGGGAAGATAGAAAGACCTGGAGGGAACAGGAGGTCCAAAAGGAGAACAACAGAGCCAAAAAATTGGTTCTGGGGGTCCTGTAGAGACTGATACCCCAACCCAGGACTATGCATGGAGGGGACCTAAAACCCCTGCTCAGATGTAGCCTATAGACTCAGTCTCCAAGTAGGTTCGCTAGTGAGGAGAGGAGGGGTTGTCTCTGGCATGAACTCATTGGCAGGTGCTGCTTTGCCAGGCCACAGAGGAAGACAATACAGACAGTACTGATGAGACCTGATAGCATAGGATACAAGGAAAGGAGGTGTATAGGTTTCATTATGTTTATCATATCTTATAGGTCTAAATAAGTGAGTATGTACCATGTGTGCCTTTCTCCTTCAGGTATACCTTGCTCAGAATGATCTTTTCTAGATTCCACCATTTGCCTGAAAATTTCATGATTTCCTCTTTTTTAATTACTGAATAATATTCCATTGTGTAAAAATACCACAATTTCTGTATCCATTTCTCTGTTGATGGATATCTGGGTTTTTTTTCCAGGTTCTGGCTATTACAAATAAAGCTGCTACAAACATGGTTGAGCAAATGTCCTTGTGTACCTGAGCAACTTTTGTATACACACCTAAAGAAGATAAAGAAGAAAGAAGCCCTGGGGTAAGATGATCGATCCTCACCTAGAAAGACAAATGGGATGGGCATGGGATGTAGGAGAAAACAAATAACAGGACAGGAGCCTACCACAGAGGGCCTCCAAAGAGGCAGTGTGTCAAAGCAGAAACTGAGACTCATGACCAAACCTTCAGCAGAGTGCAGGGCATCATATGAAAGAATGGGGAGTTAATATGACATGGAGAGGATAGGAACTCCATAAGGGGTCTTATATGAGAGTGTTTCTCCAACCAAGGGCCATGTATGGCTATAACCTAGAACCTCTGCTCGGATGTAGCCCGTGGTAACACAGTAACCAAGTGGGTTTCCCTAGTAAGAGGAACGGGGACTATTTCTGACATGAATTCAATGGTGGGCTCTTTGACCTCACCATCCCCCAAAGGAGGATTACCCCTGCTAGGCTGGAGAGTACTTTGCAGCCAGTCCTGAAGAAACCTGATAAACCAGGGTCAGATGAAAGGGGAGGAGGTCCTCCCCTATCAGTAGACTTGGAAAGAGGCAGGCAGGAGATGAGGGAGGGAGGGTAGGATTGGGAGGGAATGAGGGAGTCGGATACAGCTGGGATCCAGACTTAATAAAATGTAATTAATAATAAAAATAAATTTAAAAAGAAAGGGGAGGAGGACCTCCACTATCAGTGGCCTGGGGGAGGGAGATAGGAGTAAAGGAGGGAGGGAAGGAGAGAAGAAGGAAGGGAGGAGTGGAAGGAGACCAGGGAGGAAGTCACAGCCAAGATACAAAATAAATAAATTGTAATAAATAATTATAAAAATTAAGAAAGAGATCAAAGATGACAACAACAAAGAGATGACAGACAATCACAAACATATCAAAAGAATATTTTTCTCAATTTTGTCTCTTTTTTTCTTTTAGGTATATATGCATATATGTATGTATTTTGAAGCCACATTCATGTCACAGAAATACATAATTTTTTATTTTATAAATTAAGTACATCTAAGTGATGAAAAACTTTCCACATATATTTTTTCTAAAAATTATTCAAGGGAGTACATAAAAGAAAATAACCTAAATGTTGTTAGTAATTTAATAACATTTTGAAAATATAAAATCCAAAACCATAGTTGCAAATATATGAAGCAAGTTGTTCTTGTTTTATACTTTGAATCAGTAGACACAAAGCCCTGTATACTTAGAGGATGTCTTGTTGATAACATTACAGAAATGACAATAGCAGGAAACTGTAGGACTAGCAAAATGCAGCAAGTAGAGGGTTTTAGGCATTTTGACCACAACTTTTAAAACACATAGTAAAAGCTACTATGTGTTAAATAAAGGGAAATGCTGACTTACTGGTGTTAAGGTTTACTTTCTGCTGCTGTAATAAAACAATACGGCCAACAGCAAACAGAGAGGAGGAAAGCCTTTGTTGGCTCACACTTCCCGACAACAATCCATCACTGTTGAAAATCAGAACATGAATTCTAGCAGGAGGTTGAAGTAGAAACTGTGGAGGGAAGGAAGCCTTGCATGCTGGCCACCTTAGCTTTCTTTTATGGCAAAAATCATCTGCTGAAGGAACAGCACTGCCAGCAAAGGCGTGAGCCCTCCTACACCAAATAATACTCAAGACAATCCCTCACAGGCATGCTAAAGTGCAACTTGATAAAGATATTATTCAGTTACTTTCTACTCAGGTATTCCAGGCTTTGAGTGAAATTGTCTATTAAAGCCAACTAAGATACCAGGATTATAAAAACACTAAATTGGCTCAATAGCATGAACTAGCCTGCATTAAAAATCAATTTATTAAAGTAGAAGGACAGTCAGGAGAATATAAAACATCTTATAAAATATTTGATTGTGTGAAGATGTTATAAATCTAATAAAACTTTATAATTGAGTTTGTAAGTATTTATTTTCATTGTATGTGTATTATTGCTTTACCTGAACATAGGTAAGTGTATCAGGTACATGCAATGCCCAGAGACCAGAAGACCCTGGGACTACAGTTAAGGACAGCTGTTGAAGTACCATGTTGTTGGTGGGAATGACAAGCCAGTCTTCAGGAAGAACACTAAGTGTTTTTACCAAGATTATTTCTTTAGCTCCATAAATGGAACTTTTAAAAACACAAATCGAAGCACATTTTTCAAAGATGGGGAAAATACTTTTGGTTAGAAGCAGTAATAATTTAAACAAGATAATAAATTCCAGTGGAAAAAACCTCAGCGTTTGCTTTTGGGAGATTTGATTAGCAGATATAAAAATGCTTCTGTCTAATAGGTCATTTGAAGCATAATTTTGAAAGCAGAAAAATGTCAAGTATTCCTCAAAATCAGTTTGCTATAAGGTGACATTGGAAATAGTGGTTACTCGAAGTTGAGATGATTATTGGTCAGTGGATCATGCAATAAAAGGTAAGCATGTTAACTTTAGGAATATTAGCAGATATTACCTGAAATGTTCATATACAAAACAAAACTCATATTACTAAGGTAAAAGATTATAAACTTTTAGATTTCCTGTATTAGCTTTGATGAAGGAAGTTAATTTTTGAAGACATGCTAAATATAAAGAACCATAAAAACGCATTATTGTGTTTGAAAACAAACACTGAAAATTGTCTGGTTCCACGGAAGATTCTGGGTGGGCAAACATTACTGTATTTGAAAATCACTAATTTTCTCACAAAAAAATCAGTAATAAGAAAACGTAAAACGTTGTTGTATCTTATTATCATTGTTTATGTTATTGTCTACAAATATTTTTACATGATTTTTGTACACACAAATCATGAAATAATCGTAAAAACAGAAAGGAAGGAAAACACAATTAATAGCTTAGAAAAAATAAATATTTCAATAAACAAATGACTGCTCAAACTAGATAAAATCTAAATATTCTTCATATGAACCCAAATTATCAAAAGTATGAAGTATATTCCTGAAATAATGACAAATAAACTCCTAGACAGACTTTCTTTCTTTCTTTGAAATTGAAATTGACATACCCACTTTGGTAAAAAGTGGAATTTTCAAACAAATTGAAATTATGAAATCTGTGATTTAAGCATGTCTTTGTCAGCACACAGTATGGGGAAATACTCACAGCTATTACTGAGGACACATGTATAGGACAACACTCCAGGGAAACTAAACACATCACACGGTGTTTGCAAACACTTGTCTACTAAAATGGAGATAAAGTGTACCAACTGTCAAAAGTCTTAAAAGGCAAATTACTGAAAAAAGTAACTATGTGAACAGCTACTGCATATGTTAGCAATAATTATTAGTGGCACACCATAACTGAGAGTAAACAAATAAAGTATAAAGAGTATATTTACCACAGTTATGTAGTATTTAACACCTAGATACACAAATATTGCTTGTAAATATACTCTGTGGATAAGTGTGCATATGTACATGTAGTAACACAAATACTGCTTGTAAATACATTTCTATGTGTGAGTGTGCATATATGTATGTGTGCATGTAGTTAACTAGCAAAAGGAGACCTGGTTCCAATGATTTCCAAAGAAATTAAAATTATCAGTGCTGTGTACAACCAGAAAACTAATGTCAACAGTGTCCTGCACATCTTTTGCATTACTGTGTTAAATATCTACTGAGTGGGTAAGTTGAGTTTATGCTTTATGTCAGGACACACCCAAATATACGTGTTATTATTTTCCACATTAAATTTCTTAATGACTCTCATTAACATTTTATACTATAAATGTATACTCTGTGCTTATTAACATTTTCCTCATAAATTTGTGAGTATGCTATTTTCTTTTTAAAGCTACAGTATTAATTGGTTTAACTATAATGATTTGCTACAACTAGAAGCTAGCCATGTTAGCCATCACCAGAAATTCACTGGATGTGACTAAGAAACCATTTCTTAGTCATAGCCAGGATTACCACAGGTGTACTTGGGGCAAACTAGTAGGGGAAAGTTTACACATTCTTCATGACATCATTGAGTGTGTTAAGTGGAAAAGTCAGTCTCACAGACCAGACCTCTCACATCTCACAGAATGAGCCTTCCTATCCTTTACTGATCTACATTTGAATTTCTATTAGCTAAGAATGTATTTTCACACTATTATAATCAACTCTCTTGCAAAAACTTAGTGTTTTTCCTTTTCCTTCATTTATAACCCAATTCCTTATAACTCAAGCTACTAATATTTTCTCTTCTATTTTTCCTACAATACACTTTTTATTTCTTTCTAAAATACTAATTGTAAAAATTAGGTGAATTTATAGTGGAATATCCATAAGTGGAAAAATATTGCATCAGTTAGGTCTATCCACTCTGCCATGCCCATATCACCCTCTCCCCTAACACACCCACATATTTTCCCTCAGGATTCTTTCCACTCTCTAAAAGTCTGCCTCAAATTTTCCCTTCCCACTCTCTTATTCACCTTTCTCTGTCCCTTGTGACTTCTATCCCAACCCATACTTACACAGGATGAATCATTTTTCTTTCCAAGCCTGGCTTCCCTCTTTCACTACAAGCTTCTCCAGTTATAGCAGTGTTGCTTGAACTGACTGGATTCTCATCCTTTGGATGGCTGAGTAGTATTTGTTCTTGATAATCTGTTTTCATACACTATTGAAGCTACAGATGCTTGTATTTTTCTTCTCCTCTTTTATATATTTTCACTCTGTCATTTAGACAATTGCACATGACATAACCATAAATATCAGAAGGCAACCATTTCTTGGAGACTAGAGACACCTTCTCCAACATAGTACATAAATTTTCTTCGACTTTCATCATGTTACAATTATCAGGTAGGAATAAAATAATGCTATTATAAAATATCAACAATAAAAACAAATAACACGTAAATGTGAACAGTCAAATTAAAACAAACAAACCAGATCATTTTATCAGCAGTCTGCGACAGCAAATAGCCTCATAATGATATGAGATCATTTGACAACCTGAAAGGAACCAACACACACAGATGAACACCATCAGCCAACCTTTGGTAGAGCAGGGTAGTTCTACACATAATTCTCTTTCTTAAAAATCTTATGCTAACTCATATTTTTTATAAATATGAAGAATAAGTTCCAACATACATAGCTTACAGAACTTAGTAAATGTCTTTAATTTGTATACATTTGGGTTACTGTAAATTACCACTAAAAGTAAGATCCAAAAGAAATTTTGAAAGGAATGCATTTTTCTATGGATGTGAACTACCGTGGGGTACAAGGCACACACAGACATTCTGCTGTCACAGGTGAGCTCTGCTCAGCAGAACAGCATCTGGATCTGTCATGCTGACCAAACTGCTTGAAGAGAATGCACTGATTTGACATCTACTGTGCAGTGGTTCTTCCTGGGAACGTATTTGGCCAACATTTTTTTACATTCTGAAACTATAGAATTACAACACCAATCTGATAAAAAAAAGGGGGGGCGGGGACACAGATCACTGCTTTTCAGATAAAGAGTGCTAACATCCTGTATCTGTGTTTAAAGAAACCCAGTTCACTGCAGGGAGGAGAAGCCGTGCCACCATGCTGCCTGGCTGTTGGGCCTCTAAGCTGACTGTCTGGTATTGCTTGGAACTGTGTGCAGGGGCTAAAAGGAAAGAGATTTGAGACCCTTTGGAAAACTGCAAGGAAACAAAACCGCAACTAATAGGTCAGACTCAGCATTGGCATGTGGTGAACTTTGTCATGATGCATGCATTAAGTGCATGGGGTTTTCAGTAAATATCAGATGAGTAAAGTCTGCAGTGTTAGACAGCAATAAGCTTTCTCAGACACAATTTTAGACAGGTCTCATGCAGCGCTGAAATTCCCTTTGTTGTTCAGAAGGAGAAAAATCTCCACCTGTGTTTGTAGATATTCTTGTTTTCTCATGGTAGGAGTGTTGGATTATTCATTTATTCATTATTTTAGTTCCTAAGGATACACAAACCTTAAAAATTGTACACATTACTGAATGCCATCTGGTGTTTTCATCCTTGTGTGTGTTATGTGATACTAATTCAGATTAACTATGTCTGTCTCATTGAAAATTTACCATTTCTGGTAGAAATATTCAAAATTGGTTTCTGCTGGCCTTTTGAAAGATAGAATTCATTGCTGTTGTATATTTGGAATGTGGGTTAGCTATGATGTAATGCATCATGGATGGCTGGGTGCATGAAGCTGCAGCATATGTATGGTCTCCTAGATTAGAGGAATATGACTACAGACATGGAAACCAGAGAGTCTGGCAACAATACAGAGAGAGAGACATGGAGCAGTCCAGCGAAAGGACATGCAGAGAACAAAGCTCTTCTTAAGGAGAAACTGCCTTCTATTGTATGAATCTAAGCTGTTATGTAATCTTTTTCATTTCACTATAAATTATTTTCATGACAAATCAAATTAAAGGAAGACTGTATTTAATGAGAAATTGAGTCCTACATTTTTATTTTCTGTGGTATTCTTTGATTAAAGAGTTATTTGCTCAAAGATTGCTGAATTGTAACACTAACAGCTTAAAAACAATATGTGAAAAAGCATCACACCTACTAAATTTTTGCCATCAACTTGGATACCGGTTAACAGAGTCAACTGGAGGAAGGTTCCTTTCTCTCTCATATTTTGAAACCTGACTTCATCAAGTACACATTGATTCAAGTCAATTTGGTCCATTTCAGCTTTCAATACCTGTAAGTAAAATCTAGTTGGAACTCATTTTAAGTGTAGTAATTACTTGCAAAATGAAAAACTTTCACAGATATTAAATTATGCATCCTTTTCTGTTGAGTAACCATATGATTAAGACAAAAATAATGATAATTCGTGCTCTGGTTTCCATCAGTGAAGGTTGCCATTTCTACAACTGCCAGAGTCTTTTTGGATATTATTATTTACCGAACTCTCCACTCCAACATGAAGATATGTATGCATATCTTTAGAAATACTTTATTTTTTTGGACAAGTGCTTGTTAAATGGTTGATAGAAAAACGGCTCAAGGAAGTAGTGTTTTGGTGGGATATCAGAGTTAATACTCCTGATAAGAACCCAACACCTGAGGGGCTGTGAATGTTGTATTTTATATCACATATTCACAGAGGATGAATATGGAAAGGAATACATACACAATTCAGACACAGGGTAGGGAATTCTGTGATCACAAGACTGAGCTCAGCCTTAGTTGTTGTCATTAAGGTGGTATACGACTTGATTTACTGATCTAAAACTCAATGAGTATGCTGAGGCGGCTGCCCAGTAATAATAAGGAGCAGCCTGGCTATTTGGGGGATTAAATTTGGGTCACCAACATTTCATTGAACTATATTTGTCCTCAATCACTCAATAACATTAGCAACAAACAACAACAACAAATAATAGCTATTATCTTATTTTTTATTTTAAAAGTTTTTTACACATCATTTCCACATTCTCTCCATATTTTTAGCAGGTGGGTTTTTTTTTGTTTGTTTGTTTAGTTTTGTTTTTAAACTGTGTTCCTTTCTAAATAACACATAGGCTTATAATTAATTCTTAATTTTTATGGATTTTGCAGAGTTTCTGGTTACTGATTCACAATCCTGCTTAATGTTTTTATTTATACATTCTCCAGTTGCCTTAACTCACAATATAGGCAAAAAGCAAAAACAAAACAAAACAAACAAAAAATCCGATTGCATTCCTTACAAGGGCAATTTCTTTCCTCTCTTCCCTGATTCTCTTGACAATTAATTTTCTCTGACTCTTTTTCCTTCTCGTTCGTCTTCATGTGTGTTAAACTACACTGAGCACATGGCACCTTGCATCTTAAATAGATTACATTTATCTATGCTCAATTCCACCTCAAAGGCTGTCAATGTCTTTCTTGAACTTCTGTATAAATGATTAAGTAAGTATTTAACCTTATAGCTCTCTTAGCTATATCTATGTAAGAGAAGGTTGTGACGACAGTAGAGTTTACATACTAACTTATTTTGTTGTTTGTGATAAAGGCAGAAAGGTGAGCACTTCTCAGGTTCTGTGTCTAGGCTTCAGTGTACTACGTGGAGGTGCAACAACTCGCTTTCCATTTCCCCACTTCATAAATACTTCAGCTGTTTACAAAGCTTGGTGTATGAAAAATAAAACTTTTATGTTTTTCATAGAATTCTTTGTGTAGACAGAGTTACTGCTCACTTGAGGAAATGCCTAAGAATGGGATGTTGAAACATACAATAATCATACAGTTTTCTCTTGTATTATGCTCTGTATTAAGCTATGTTAATTGCTCCAAAATAATCAGAATACATTGTATACATGTTTGAAATCATCAAAGAACAAATTCATATAGTAAATAGTGTGGTTTAAAAAATCCTGTAAGTTCACATAGTTAAGACTGATTTATCTTGGAATCTTTACTCACAAATAAAAATAACAGCCCCCTGCCTCTTTCAGTTTTGAGTGAAATGAATTCTAAAAAAAAAAAAAAATCCTTTATGTACATTAAGAACAATGACTTTGGGTTTGCAAGTGACCTAGCTGCTTTGCATCTTTGGGCTCACTGTGTATTTCACTTTAAATAGAATTTAAATAGTTTTTTTTCTGGGTTACTTAAAACAGAATCTCATTGACATCTCCTAATGACTGAAGATTTTGAATACATATTATTGTGTTCAGTTGCCCTTCATATACTTTCATCAGTAAAATACTACATGTATTTACAATAAATATTAGGCTTGTATTCTTATGTCTCTATTTTGATAATTAAAAAATTAAGTATGACTTTTTAAGAGATTTAACTTTAGTAAACTTGTAATTTTTAAAAGAATTACATAGTATGGTAGTAACATTAATTCCATTCCTTCTCAACTCTACCAGCCCACCCATTTCCCCTCCAGACTCTCTCAAATTTATGACTGTTGTCTTATTTGTCATATTTATTATTGTTTTACACACACACATACACACACACACACAGTCTATGATGTTAACAGTTTTGTTCATACGTATATTACTTAATGCTAACTACTTACAATTTAATAACTCATCAGGGGGCCCATCTCTGTTAAAAGTAATTCAATCACTTTTTCCCTGCTTCTCTTTGTCTCTTTTTCTCTGTTCTGTCTCTGTCTGTCTGTCTGTCTGTCTGTCTGTCTGTCTCTCTCTCTCTCTCTCTCACACACACACACACACACACACACACGATTGTTTATAAATTTAAAATTACTGTTGAATCAAAATTAGATGTTTTACACAGAAAACAACTTGGCATATGTGATCAATTTCATCTTGAGTCATTAGCACTGTGAGCAGATCAACCACAATAACCCGGGAGGGTTAGTCACACAAAGTTTAAAGCATTGGGTGTGCATGGCCAAATCAGTTTTCTTCCCTTTCTAGTCATTTTTAACTTCTTAGGAAGTAAGCACAAAAATATTTCTTAAGAGAGTATTAAGTCCTTAACTATCAAATATTCTGCAAGTCAATTATAAACTATATTCGGAATTCTCTTAGATAAGATTAATAATAAGGTAGAATGTAATAACTATAAGTAAAGTTTGAATTAGGTGAGAAATGCCTTTCTGTATGGAAGTGGCACTTCCAGAGCTTCGTTATAACTGTCAAAAGAAAAGAAAAGAAAAGGAAAGGAAAGAAAAGAAAAGAAAAGAAAAGAAAAGAAAAGAAAAGAAAAGAAAAGAAAAGAAAAGAAAAATTGATATGGGGTTGATGCTTTCAACTGCACCACAACGAGATTCTTATTTTCTTTAATAGATAAATATCAGTTGTTCTAGAACACCCTGGATTAATGTCAATGCCTACTTAATATAGAAACAACCAGATTTAGCACAATGGTCCTCAAAAAAGATGGCTAATATATGGTATCAACACTACCTGGGAAAGTGTTAAAAAAAACACACAATTTTTAGCCCAGCCAATGTTTATTGAATAAAGAATAAAGAATTCTGGAAATGAGCCCAGAAATTGGTAGGGTTTTCATTGTTTTGTTTAAAAAAAACTCTTCAGAGGATTCTGATGAATGTTCAAGTTTAAGAAGCCAAATGCATAGCAAAATGCATGAGCCAACTCAGAAAGATCGTTGCCTATACTTACTCCTAGTAGTTCATTCTCTGAAAGGTGGCTTTGAAGCTTGTAAAATCAATGACAAATAAAGCAGGTCAGGTCTGAAGCTTTCACTTGAAATACCTGCAGAATATTTTAGTGGTATCGCTTAAAAACACTACCCCAGAGGAAAGTAGATATGGATGGCCACAGGATAAAAGAGCAGATGATTGTATTCAAATGTGTCTATCCTTGTCAATCAGCATATGTTAATGTCAGTTACTTTGAGGAGTCCCAAATCATACAGGCCAGAGGGAAGACTATGTCATAACTGTCAAGAGTCTGGCTGAATACAGCTAACTTATTTATGACAAGTGTTATACTTAGTTTTGTTTATTCAAGTTGCAATGACAAAGTACACTTAAAAAATCAGATATAAACCACAGAGGTTAATCTCAGACAGCTCTGAAGGCTGTGAGGGTCAAGATAGTCATATTCTCCTTGTTATTATCTCTTGTGAAGGATTACCATGACTAAGGCAATGTTTATAAAAGAAAGCATTTAATTGTGGACTTGCTTACTGTTTCGGAGGGATAGTCCATTATCGTTATGATGGTGAGCCTGGTAGTATGCAGACTGGCATGTGAGTGAAGAAATAGTTGTGAGCTTTATATCCTGACTGAGAGGCAGAAGGCAGAGAAAGGATACAGGAGAGACACAAAGATAGATAAATAGATAGATAGGTAAGTAGGGAGGTACATTAGATAGATAGATAGATAGATAGATAGATAGATAGATAGATAGATAGATAGATAGATAGATAGATAGATAGATAGATAGATAGATGGATGGATGGATGGATGGATGGATGGATGGATGGATGGATGGATGGATGGATGGATGGATGGATGGATGGATGGATAGATGGATAGATAGATAGATAGATAGATAGATAGATAGATAGATAGATAGATAGATAGATAGATAGATAAAGAGAGAAGAGACTGGGCCTAGTTTGGACTTTTGATACCCACAAAGCCTACTTCCAGTGACACATCTTCTCCAACAAAGCCACAACACTTAATTCTTCCAAACAGTCTATCAACCGGAAAACATACATTCAGATATGTGCACATATAAGGGATATTCTCATTCAAAACAGCAGACATACCAACATGACTAGGATAAACAGGAGGTGGCTTCTTTCACAAGAGCTGTCTTCTTGCTGTAACCTCAGATGGGAAAGTGATCTAGCCAGCTGTTTCATGTAGACAGTGATTCTTTTTTCTGGACAGAGCTCTCATGGCTTCATCACTTTAGAAGTTAGGATTTTAGTATATGCATGTTAAAAGGGCACAAACATTCAGACCTCTTCTGTACTGTTGAACACAAAAGTCAGAATAACAAACAATAAAATTCAAAATGGGATCTTCCACTGTAAGACACTATGAGCTTATGATTTATTTTTATTGCCTCTGAAAATTTTCACTACATGATCAAAAGAACCAATCCTAATTATACTTATTGAGTTAGCAATTCCACCTATCAAAATGTATCCTGAGGAAAAATGATTGTTAAAATTACATATAGGGCACGCATCTATCACTAATTATAAAAGCACAATTTAAAACTACGGAAATATATATCAATAGAAGCTAGGTCACAAAACAAATGACATATCCATGAGTAACATAATAAGTACCTCTAGTGATAACAGATGTATCATTTTTACTCAGTTTTTGAAGATGGAATCATACCTCATGTCATAATGTCAAATTACAGTGCGTGAGATAGATATATTTATATTGTACATTCCAAATGTAAATATGGGTTTTTAAGGAAAAAAAAACGATGGGGGGTGGATGTTCCAAAATGTTACTCTAGTTGTCTCTTTCAAAGGGAATTCATTATTTTCAGTTTTTAATTCTTTAACTGAGCTTAACTTATATTTATCACAAAATTATTTTATGGTAAAGGCTGTATTATATCAATTTTATCATGTACTTTAAATATCATTTAACTTATGTAATATTTTTCTATTTACTTTTGTACTTTAAATATTTTTGACTGACCTTATGTTAAATGATAGTTTTCAGTTCTTTGAAAACTAAATCCTTACTGGAGACACTGAGAAGAAAGAAAAATGAGGATTAAAACATCAATAAATAATTAAACCCTCTAGTTCTAGAGAAAAATCATAAACTGAAAAGGCAAATTTATATTTATAAATTAAAATTTTTATTCTGGAAAAAGAATCATAACAAAACATAATTTGCAAAAAACTTTCTGAAACTAAGAAAATTGGTTCTAAAATAAAGAATATTTATACATATAAAACTTGTTTTAATGATAAATATAACCCCTTGGAATTTTTTTCAGACAAATGAGCATCTGGTTTACTATGAAGTTTTCTTTCAGCTCCTATCAGTCAATACTTACAGCATAATTTAGATACCATCCATACATTTTAAGCAGTTTAAATTTCATTGATATTTAAAAGTTCAATATAAACTTTGATTCTTGCTTTGCATAATAGAAATAATTTTGGGTGATTGAGATGTGTTCTCTCATGAACCTCACTTCTGCGAAGACTATGATTGATGGTAAACAAATTCATGAACACCTGCCACAGCATGAGTGTCCCTCATTTTTTTTTCACTCATGATTTCAGCCCACACATAATGTTTGCTTCTGTGACTCAGGGATCGTTTTCAGCACTTGAAAGATAATAGCATGTGGGGGAAGTAAGGCCAGTGGCCTATGGGTTCTTCTCCTCTAGAGGAGAGTCAAATAGATACAATGAAGTTTTTAATATTATTAGAAATATGTGGCATTAAAAAATCATCCTACTTGCTATAGATGAAAGTAAATGTAAATCCTGTGTAACACTGAATGGTAAAATGAGCTAATAGTTGAGGGTTTTCACTCATGAGCATCTTCCAGCTGAGCTGTATTAGTAACGTCTACGTGATCCTGCTCAACTGACTGGCCAAGTCAGGAATATGACATCATATAATTCAGACTGGCATCCACATTGTCCTCATAAAAATCTTGATGACACCTTGTGGATTGTGTGGCATTGCGTGTGGCATCACACAGCCTCAGTACCCTGTGCAGACTCATGTTTGCTTTAATCTTGGCAGGAGAACATAAGACCCTGCTACCAGCTCACAACATAATTAAAAGATATTTGAAATTTCTCTATTTGGATGGTAATGATTTAAATAGAAGCCATGAATCCTCCGTATACTGTGCCATTTTCATGGTGATTACTAGACCTCCCCTAGAGAATAGAATATATTTGAACATGAAATTTGTCCTACAAGACTTGCATGTTGATTAATTCTCAGGCCATGGCTGCTTGATAAGGCTACAGAAACTGTGGAGGGTGGAGAAGAGCTAGAGGGCATAGGCCTATAAACCTTATCTGGATCCTGACCCGTGGCTTACTCCTGGCTTCCTATATAAAATGTGCTACAGCTGCTTGATGCTGATGTCATTCCCTCTCACAGATAAAGCAATGTTCTCTCAACCCCAGAAGGCCAAGCAAGAGTAGACTGAACTCTGATATTGGTTAGCCAAAATAAATTATTTTTTTTAGGTCAGCACCTAGATACTAGGTAACAGAGACAGTAAACCTAATACGTAGGTTAAGGTATAGTCTGTCATTTATTAAAAAAAAAAAAAAAAAAAAAAAAACATTGTAAAGTTAAATATGTGATGTGACAATCGTTACATAAGGCATTCTCAAAAGACAGCCTGCTACAGAACCAGCTCCTTAAGCACAGAGGCTATAGGGTGGAGATGGCCTGACAAGATGATGCAGAAAGCAATTCTATTTCAGAAGAGTCAGTATTTGACAAGCATCTGAAGTCCCAGCTTGGCTCTGAGTGAGGTCTAATCATGGTCGTGATTGCTTTCTAATAGCTCTGAGATTGAGCCTCCAATGCTGCTGGCAGCTTCCTTGTGCCAAGCCGTTCATGTGATGGTACGAGTTCTGGGCTCACGGAGTGTGGGCTCAGTGGTCAGTAGTGGTCAGTCCCGCACAATACCTACTGGCCGAGATATGTATCTACTTATATTCTCTATGGAAAAAGCCTATCACTTTTACTTGTTTCTTCTCTCTCTCTCTCTCTCTCTCTCTCTCTCTCTCTCTCTCTCTCTCTCTCTCTCTCTCTCTCTTCCTTTCTTTACTATTTTATTTTTTGAGTAAGAGTTCCCTCTCTCTTGTCTTGTTGTTGTGGTTACGGTGTTAACTTACCTGTCTGGAAGAATTATATCAGTGAGTTCTGATTACATATGATCATATGACACCAGTGTAAAGATTTATGGGGACATGATAATCAAGGCCTTCCATTTGCTTTTAGTGCTAAAGATGCATGATTAATTTCTTCTCAGAAAATTAATATATTTGATAAAAATAATGCATTAGAAGATTTGATCCCCTGAGAATCTACAGCAATCTCTGGGAACACATTCTGCCTCTCATATGTCAGTGAGAATGTGTTTGGCAAAGCATAGAAGCACCTCATTGCCTGACTATGTGAAGGACAAGAGTCCTGTCACTGGAAAAGTGCTTTATAGCGGTGACTCAGTTGTCTGGAAATGATGCAGAAAGATCTAGGGTTCAAGGGCAGCCTCGGCTGCAGTAAAATCCTACGGGAGTGGAGTGTAGCTTACCTGATATCTTGAATAGCATATATGAGGCTCTAGCTTTTGCCCTAACATGACCCCTCCAACACACACACACACACACACACACACACACACACACAAACAAACAACCCAAAGAGTGATTTTTGTAACTTAATGCTAAGTTTCCCCCCAAACAAAAATATCACATAGACATACTTTCTGTAATATCTAGAGGAAACCTTAATCACTTTCTTTTTTAAAAAAATAGGCAGCCTTATTTCATCTATTTTTAATGTAAAAATTATGGTTTAGTCTATATACAGTAATCTATTAAGCTGACTACTTATTGTTATACTTAGTAATTAATAGGATTAGTAGCTAATTGTATTAATCTCAAGCAAATGTTAAATTAGATAAGTATGTGATATCAGAGAATTTCCCCACCAATACTTTTTTAAAGTAAAATATATTTTCTAAATTTCTATGATATAGAAATCCTGTAATTTAAATTTGATAATTTTGTAGCTTTCAACCTCTGTCTCAGATAGTATTTGTTTTTCATAGAGAATTCTCTCTCTCATCACAGATGCTAATTATCTTTGTCTTTCACTGTGTGTATACCAGGAAAACTCATAGTAGAAGATTTTGCCTGCTTCAAGATCTCAAATAGTTTGCTGTGTAATGATTAAGTAGAATGGAAATACCTTGAGAGGCTTTTTTTTTTAGTATTATGGACTCAGAATTGTATTCTTTTAAAACAATGGTTGAGTGTTCCTTGTTTTTGATGCTGTCTGTGGAGACAACATTCGTTCTTTGCATCCTCGCCTCTGTTTGTACCGCTCCCATTAAGATGTAAACATAGTGTTTGTGCTTTGACATAGATACAGTGTTCTGACTTCTCTGGGAACCACAGCATCTATCTTCTCAAGTACTAAGTTCCAGCAAAGGAAAGGGATGCATCTTAAAAACATTTTTACTATTTAAATAATCATACTCTTCCTCATGCAGTTGTTCAATTATGTCTCAGTAAAAATGAAAGTAATTTTAATAAACTTCTTGTATGCATTTTCGTGATTTGTAAATAATATGTTAATATTTGAAGTACTATGCTTTTATAATTAAAAAAATAGTAAATTGTATTATAGTATAACCATTAAATCATAATTGAATATAAATATATACATTTAAAGTTATATATTATAATTAGGTATATAGAAAATATTTTATGACTTTCTTCAGGTGATGTTATTTTTAGGAAAATATGATAAATGTAGGTATAAATTAACCTTTTAAATTTTGGCATAGTTTTGTGAGTAACATAAATTACTTATTTAATCTATAAAAGATGATTGGTTTGGGCGGGATTTGAGTATCATAAGTAATGCTGTTGCTAGGAACCACTTTGTCTCCATATTATGGTTACTATTTTGAATTATTTATAGAACTTTGACACTCACTGTGGGGAAGTTTATCTTGATATTTGACAATGTCTAGAAAAATTCCAGATTGTCACCTGGAGAGTGTTATTCACATCTAGTAAGAAAAGACAAATACTTTGCTAGCTATCCAACAGCATACAGCAACCATATCAGAATTTTTTTCTGCAAAATTGCCTATTTGTCAGTGTTGTGCAACCTTCATCTAAAGCGAATGCCTAAGGGCTAAATTTCTTCAGGTTATAAAATATAAATAAAGAGCTTTGAGCTTTGTGAAAAAGATGAACAGTTTTCCAAATAGAGTTTTTACATTTTCATCAGCCTTTCATAAGATTTAAAATCTCTGTCATCAAAAACGCTATGTTTTTATTCTTTTACAGTTTTTATGGCTATAAACCCGTGTTTGAGTGGGTTTTGTTTATGTATTGTAATAAAACAAGTTATGTAAAATACCCTATCACTTCTGTTTCTATTCAGTTCTTTGATTCTTAATTTTCAGTGCTATTCTATATCTTAGGCACCAATTACTTCTACCTTATAAGGGCACTCTCTGGGTTGTACCTTAGAACTTTCATTTTTATTGTGTTTTTAGTTTGTTTCTGCTTGGGTTACAACTAGAGACTGAAGCTAGGGCCTCTTAGTGCACAATAATCAAGATGCCGACATTTATAAGAACATGCTGTTAGAATCAATCAACTGCTTAGCTGCAGCTCTGTCTACCGCAGATACTGACCTTCACCTACCAGGACATTAGAGAAGCCACACCTGGCAAGTGAAACATTAAAGGTACTGATGTGGCTGACACTCTGGTGCCACACACTTGCTTCTCATCTCTTTTCCATATTTTACCTGGAAGCCTGAATGCTGTGTTCCTGACCCAATCCTCAAAAGACATCCCTCTCTTCTTCCACATGAGCTCTACATTCTCTTCAGAGAACCCACCATGATGTCTGTCTTTTGGGTTGGGTTTAAAATTCTCCTCAGTGTTTTCCTCCATGCTGTTGTCACGCTGTCGGTCCGCGCTATTACTAAGTCTTCAAATAAACTTCACAGTTCCTATAGTCCACCTCATTGTCTCTTGACCCACCATAGCTCATGTCCGACACCTAATAACATTCTGCCCCTGCGGTATATCCTCTGCGACAATGGTGAATTTTAATGAGCAGTAGTATTTAATTTTATGGAGTTAAACTTACTATTCTCACACTCTCTGGGTATTATTTGATAAGCATTGTTGATTTGATGGTAAATGACATCTATTTTCTAATTTCAGCATGAAAATATAAGAACAAAGTTTGGTACTGAAGAAAACTACTACACACCTCATTGAAAAAGGAAAATTGAAGCAGTTGCCTACATAGAGCCTTCACCCCTATATGCTTTTGCCTTTGTACAGGAAGGTAACCTATACACCACCAAGAGACATATGTAAATACTGACCCTGTCACAAACCCTTTGATCTACAATGTTGTCCTACGTGCAAAACATTCTACAGTAATGGTGGCACAAGGCTTCTGAGAGTAACCAACTGATATCAAATTCGACTTCAGCTCCAGTAAGTGAGAGGGAACTCACACACAACACTGCTTTAGAGATCATCAAGAGATTGCCCAGGGTCCTAAGGTAACATCAAATACTACTGTTATTCTAAATGAACATAGAAATGAAAATGACTCCTAATAGCATCCTGCAATACTCATTGATCAAAGACTTGCTCAGCCATCATCAGAGAAGCTTCCTCCTCAAATAGACCATGCAGTGCATAATTTTATGTCAACTTGATGCAAGCTGTAGTCATAAGAGAGGAGAGAATCTCAACTGAGAAAATATTTGTTTAAGATTGGCATGTAGGCAAGCCTGTAGAAACTTTTCTTAAATAGTGGTTAATGTGGAAGTGCACAGTGTATTTTGGGTGGTGTCTTCCCTAGGCTGATGGTCCTGGGGTCTACAAAAAGGGTAGGCTGAGGCACAGCATTAAAAAGAAAAGTAAAACTCATGAGAAACAAGCCAGTATGCAGCAGCCTTCCATGGTCTTTGTATCTGGCCTGCCCTCCATGTCCTTTTTGAGTTTTTGTCCTGACTTTTTTAAATTAATTTTTATTTTTATATTAATTACAATTTATTCACTTTGTATCCTAGATATTGTCCCCTCACTCATTTCCTCTCAATCCCACCCTCCCTCCCTCACTTCCTCCCATGCCCTTCTCCAAGTCCTCTGATAGGGGAGGTTCTCCTCCCCTTCCATCTAACCATAGCTTATTAGTTCTCATCAGGACTGGCTACATTGTCTTCCTCTGTGGTCTGGGAAAGCTGCTACCCCCTCAGGGGGAGATGATCAAAGAGCCAACCACTGAGTTCATGTCAGAGACAGCCCCTTTTCCCCTTACTAGGGAACCCACTTGGATACTGAGCTGCCATGGGCTACATCTGAGCAGGGGTTCTAGGTTTTCTAGGTTCTATCCATGAATGGTCCTTCGTTGGATATCAGTCTCAGAAAAGACCTCTGTGTCCATATTTTTTGGTTCTGTTGCTCTCCTTGTGGAGCTCCTGTCCTCTCCAGGTTTTACTATCTCCCCCTTCTTTCATAAGATTCCCTGTAAATGTCATGATTTCCTCCTTTTTAATTGCTGAGTAGTATTCCATTGTGTAAAAGTACCACAATTTCTGTATCCATTCCTCAACTGAGAGACATCTGGGTTGTTTCCAGGTTCTGGCTATTACAAATAAAGCTGTTACGAACATGGTTGAGAAAGTGTCCTTGTTGTGTACTTGAGCATCTTTTGGATATATGCCTAAGAGTGGAATAGCTTGGTCTTGAGGAATAACTATTCCTAATATTCTAAGAAAGCACTAAATTAAATTCCAGAGTGGTTGTACAAGTTTGCATTCCCACCAGCTATGGAGGAGGATTCCCCTTTCTCCACAACCTCTCCAGCATGTGTTGTCACTTGAGGTTTTGATGATCCTGAGTGAGGTATCCCCAAAGCAGAAAGAAACACATGGTATATACTAATATATAGATCTATAAGATAGGATAAACATAATGAAAGCTACAAACCTAAAGAAGATAAACAAGAAAGAGGACCTTGGGTAATATGATCAATCCTCACTTAGATAGACAAATGGGATGGACATTGAATGTAGGAGAAAACAAGCAACAGGAAAGAGCCTACCACAGAGGGCCTCTGAAAGACTCTACCTAGCAATGTATCAAAGCAGATATTAAGAGTCACAACCAAACCTTCAGCAGATTGCAGGGAATCACATGAAAGAAGGGGGAGTTAGTAAGACTTGCAGAGGACAAGAGCTCCTCAAAGACCAAATAGATCAGGGCACAGGGGACATTTTTGATACTGTTCCTCCAACCAAGGACCATTTATGGATATAACCTAGAATCCCTACTCAGATATAGCCCATGGTAGCTCAGTATCCAACTGGGTACCCTAGTAAGGGGAACAGGGACTATTTCTGTCATGAACTCAATGGCTGGCTCTTCGACCCTCCCTCTTCCCCCAGGAAGGAGCAGACTTGCTAGGCTCCAGAAGAGGACATTGCATCCATCCCTGAAGAGACCTGATAAGCTAGGGTCAGATGGAAGGGGAGGAGGTCCTCCCCTATCAGTGAACTTAGAAAGGGGCAGAGAGGAGGTGAGGGAGGGATGGGGAGAGTGGGAGGGAATGAGGTAGGGGGCTATGGCTAGGATACAAAGTACATAACCTGTGATTAATATAAAAATAAATAAATAAATAAAAGATTCCTTGCACTATGCCCAGAGTTCAGTTATGAGTCTTAGTATCTGATTTGATAGACTGTTGGGTAGAGTCTTTCAGAGGCTCTTTGTGGTAGGCTTCTGTCCTGACTTCTTTTAATGAAGAGCTATAATATGGAAGTATAAGTCTTTGCCCCTCAGCTTGCTGTTTGTCATGGTGTTTTATCACAACAATAGAAACACTAACCAAGAAAAATTAGAACAAATACAGAGACCCACAGCCATATAATTTATAGAGAGTGAGAGATCATGAAATACTAGTTCCAAATGGAGTGTCTCTATCAAATCCCACTCCTCATGTCTCGGTGAACCAACGATGCAGAAGATGAGCAAAACAAGTTTAAAAGTCAGAGGGAATGGAGGACACCAAGGAAGGAAAATACTCTTTTTTGTCTCTTTTTTATATATTAATCCCAGGTTATGTACTTTATATCCCAGCTGTAGCCCCCTCCCTCATCCAAAATTGACACATATATGAACTCACAGAAACTAAAGCAGCATACACAGGTCCTCCATGAATTTGTACCAGACAGAGTCTTAGAGCTGAATACAGAAGTGGACACAGGGCTCCTTTTCTATCACAGAAGCTATCTCCAATTGATAACCACTTGCAAATGAAAGTTTAGTCTTCTTCAAGAGAGTCTAATATGAAAAAAAAAAAACTACTCATGCAGGACAGAAAATGAACTTTCCAGCATCTTTAGTGTTTTTTGTTACATAATTCTGTGTCACAGTTTTCTTATTTTATTTTATTTACATTTCTATGTCTATCTTTTACCCTACAGATCCCTTGGTTTTTAGTTTAAAGTTTATGGAATCCCTGAGTGTAAGAAAGAGTGGATCACAAGATCCTTATCTCTTCCTTTTGTCTTTTGGGGGCTTCTTTTCCTTCTCAGTGTTTGTTTTGTCTTATTATTTTTAGAATGCTACATTAGTTATAATATATCATTAAACTTTTATATTATTATATTATATCATATCATATCATGTCATATCATATATTATATTATCATAATTAACCCTTAAAAGCCAGTTTCTCTTCTTTGGGGTAGTGTTTCAAGACAGAATTTCTCTGTGTACCTGGCTGTCCTGGAACTCATTAGGTAGATGAGGCTGGTTTCAAACTCAGAGATCTACCTGCCTCTGCCTCCAGAGTGTTGTGATTAAAGGCATGTGCCGCCACTTGAATGTCTTCCTTCCAATATTAAAATCTAATTGTTCTAAACCTTCAGTTTTTAGCTACAGTTAATTAAGCCTTGTATCCCATGGAACCCTGTTTCTAAGACAGAGCCATGGCAAAGTAATCTCTAACCCTCAACAACTCTCCAGGATCTTGTGAGGGATTCCACGCCATTTCATAAGTCAGAATGCTCCTCAGATGTCTCTCTGTTCATGTCACTAATAACTCTCTTACCTAATTACTCTCTGATTTGACAGGACAATTCCTCTAGTGTCCACTAAAATGCACAGCAAAACACATAACTACTTCTTCATAGCTCCTGCTTTCATCATCCATATTATTCTACATTTTTAATGCACACTCCTCTGTTCCAATAGCTTGTTTATCTACATAACAGGTGTATCCACTGACTAATAGTCTGAATTTGTGTAGTCACATTGTTCTCCTTATATAAAATATTCTCCTTCAGAACAATTCTGACTTAGGCTTTTAGATTCAAAATTTTAAAGTCTGATAATTTCTACTCTCCAAAAGTGCTTGTAATTTTTTTTTTTACTGAAACTACATTTTTTCCACAAACTTTACATTTAACAACATTTAATCTCCCTGTGCATTTATCCTCAAGTCTCCTTTTAACTTACCATCTAAACTACATGTTTTTTAAAATAAAATTTGTAGCTTGTCATCTCTGTCTCACTCTCTCTCACGTGTGTGTGTGTGTGTGTGTGTGTGTGTGTGTGTGTAATCATCTTTATGGGTCTTCTCTCAGCACCCTCCACCTTATTTGTTAAGGCAAGTTTTTCATAGAACCCAGAACTTGCTGATTCTGAAAGATTAGCTGGTCAGCACTTTTCAAGGTCCTGTCTTCATTTTCCCAGCACTGGGATGACAGCTTGGCCCTGGATTTTTACATAAGTGTTAAAGATTAAAACTCTGTTCCTCACAATTGCATGGCAAGTGTCTTACCAGCCAAGCCATTATTCCAGCCATTATTCAAATTTCTTTATATTTAGGAAACTTCTAGTTGTTAATTTAAACATCTCTTTGTAAAAAAAAGATCATATTTTGTTATTTTGTGCTTGTTTTGGCTGTATAAAAAATTTAATTGCCAAATGTGTAGTAGTAATCAAAATTGATTACTGCATTGGGAAGTTATACTTGTCAGTTCCTTTTTAAAAGGCTTACATAATGTACCTAGAACTTGCATTGGCTCCAATTTTAATACCTTTCTCCAGCTATCTGTTACCAAACCCAGGAAGCCATTCCCTTTCTTTGAGTCTGATACACTTTTCTGTTCTTCCTTTCTGTTATCACCTTCAATGATTCTGTTACTGTGGTGTTAGATAAAGTTCTTTGCCTACTCAAAATTTCTCCATGGCTTCCTACTGCACTCTGGGTAAATAAAAAGTTACAAATGATTTGGGAGGTTGAAGGTGCATGGTCCTGGTGCTTTTGGTCATTGCCACCTCTGTTTTAACTTAGTGCACTGATCCATAACCACTGTATTTTATAATCACCCTAACTATATCTCTTGAGTATAGTCATGTAGTTCATTTGTTTTCATTTGGCACACTTTTTTTCCACACCGCTTTCTTTCTTATTCTTATATTGTTCACATATTGTGCAAAAATGTGTTCAATTGAGGGAGTTATTTCTTAAAATCACACCTCCCTTCATGATTATGGTCACGTAATTCTAGTCTGAATTTGTTGCTGTTGTTGTGTTTACTATTGCATCTAAATCAATTACCACCTTCTAAAAGGTGGTACACATCTTTAGTATTTGTTGCTATTCATTGTGATAGGCATTTAATTCACTGTGTCCTTGTCTTATGAGAATGATCCTTGGTTACTTTTTGAATTATAGACAACTAAGCAAATTCAGTAATTAATAATCATTTATTTTTATAAAACCATGGAGACAACAGCTGAACTGATAGTAATAACTGGTTTACTGTTTAACATTTCTTTCTTTGTTTCTTTCTTTCTTTCTCTTCTTCTTCTTCTTCTTCTTCTTCTTCTTCTTCTTCTTCTTCTTCTTCTTCCTCTTCTTCTCTGCTGCCTTGAGATTTGGTTTGATTTTACTATTTGAACAACACAGAATCCAAATTTTGGGTAAGAGCAATTACACCTGTAATTTTTATATCTCCTGAGAATTGCTTTAACACTTACCCAATGGGAATATATCCTGTACATTGCACTGAGAAGGTTGTTGGCATTTGCATAATCCTCTTTTGTCCTTGTTTATGATGTTGATGAGCGGAATGTAAGTTATAGTACAGGATATTTTATGCTTTGATGCAGAAAGTCATTTTCTTTTGAAAACAGTTACTGTGATAATATGGATAACTGTTTTCTGACATTTGACATCTAAAGATATAGTATATATAAAGGTATATACGTACATTTTGTCAAATAAAATGACTCGACTTTTTTCTTTATTTTTATTTTATAAATTTTTTTACATTTAGCCTTTTAAGAACTGATATCCATGGTTTATTTTAGTCCTGTATTAGGAGTGGTTTTCTAAGATATTCTACACTGTATGTGAAAAGGCTGTTTGCTTGAATATTTGATAGAACTAATGGACATTTTGTGAGCATAGTACTTTTCTGAGGAAAATTTGATTTTAAGGATTCAGTAACTTCCCTGATTATTTTTCATTGAAAATTACTCTTGCTTGTTGGGTTCTTGTTTTGTAAAATGCAACATTGTACATCAAAGCTTTTTGTTTAAATTTTTGAATCTATGATAACAGTGTGGTTCACAGACTCATAAATGCAGCAATAACATCACTGTCATTTTACTCCTTGTGTGAATTCTACATCACGTCTTTCTTGCTTTCATTCTTTACTCCTTTTTAATATATAATTTCCAATTGCATCTCAATTAATTGAAATTTAAGAAAATAGGAAAATTTGTTTATTTTGTCAGCACTTTCTGTTGTGTTTTTCTCTTTTTCATTAGTTTGAATTGATCATTTTTCATTGCTTTAAACTTTGGAGTTGTTTTTAATCTTTCTTTTAAAAATTGTATTTATAGATTATTATATATATATATATAATTTATATATTATAATTTGATCACTTTTTATCCCCTCTGCAGCCCCCTTGCTCATCTCCTCCCAGTCCCACCCATCCTTCCTCTTCTCTCCCTATGTCCTTTCCCTAGTACCCTGATAGGGGAGGACCTCCTCCCTTTCTATATGGCCCTAGCTTATCAGGTCTCATCAAGGCTGGCTGCATCATCTTACTCTGTGGCCTGGAAAGGCTGCACACCCCAGGGGGATGTGATCACAGAGTCTGCCGCTGAGTTCATGTCAGAGACAGTTCCTGTACTCCTTACTAGAGTGAAGTAACCCAGAAGTAGAAAGGCATGCATGATATATACTTACTTGGGAGGTAGCCCAGGAGCAGAAAGACACATATGATATGTGTCACTTATAAGTGGACATTACCATATAAGATAAATACACTAAAATGTATATTCCTAAAGAAGATAAACAACAAGGAGGACTCTAGGGAGGAGGCTGAAATCTCATTCAAAAGGGCAAACAAGATAGACATCAGAAGTAGGAGAAGACAAGGAACAGAATAGGAACCTTCCACAGAGGGCCTCTGAATGACTACCCACCAGGGTATCAAAGGAGATACTGAGACTTGTAGCCAAACTTTGGGCAGAGTGCTGGAATCCTTATGGAAGAAAAGGAAAATAGAAAGACCTGTAGGGGACAGGAACTCCACAAAGAGAACAACAGAGCCAAAATACCTGGGCCCAAGGTAGCATGCAGAGACCAATACTCCAACTAAGGACCATGCATGGAGATGACTTATACCCCTTTTCAAAAGAAGTCCATTGGCTCCTCAGGGTCCAAGTGTTTTTATTCTTTTAATGCTTGGTGACTACACAATTTATATTTAGTTTTTTCATTTTAAATATCATCAGTGTTTACAGATTTCACAGTTCTCTTGATGAGATTCTGAGTTTGGCCCTCAGATGTTAGGTGGTGAGTCACATCTGACCTGCAGTACAGGAATCATGGATTTGTCAAACTAGATGCAGACTACATATTCTTACCCATCTGCTTCTGCCAATCGACATCCCTGAGTGATATTATTCACCAAGTCATTCTATACTATAACTACTGAATACACACATAGAAGTGAAAATTTGAAAACCATTCTCTAATCTAAAGAACTAGTTATCTCTTCAAGTTATTGTTGCTTATTCAACCTTCCATTATTACAATTTTACTGATAATAATATCTGTGTCTTTCAAATAATGTCCAGTGACTCCTACTTTGGATTCATCAAGTTGTAATTTAGTTGGAAATACAGTGATTAATGTCAATGTAAAGATGAAGTTATTTTCAGTTTACCACTTTTCTCCTAAAAATTCTGTATTATCTGTGAATAAAATTGTCTACTGATTATTGATTATTCCAGTTCAAACATATTAAACAGAGAACACTTTGCTAAATTTCCTGTGGGAAAAAGAGTAAAAGAAAATAGATTATAGATATGTGATAAAGAAATACTTCATTATTTACTTTTTTATGTAATAAAATAACAGCATGGTAGAATATTCTAGACTTGGTAATCTCAGTAAAATTAAAATACAATAGTTTTCTAAATTTTTAGTCCCAATTTGTTTTTATTACCTCGTAAAATTGATGCTGTGTATTTATTATTCAGAAGAGGAATCTCATTCTGCTATAATTAAAATCTGGCTCCTCATTTTAATTTACAAGACCCACAGATTAAACACCCAAATTTAAAAACTCAATTAAAACATTTAAGTAGACTGAATTTTCTAATCAACAAAAGAACAAAAAGTTCAAGCAATTTATGGTTTACTACAAATTGCCCCATGCCTCTCCTTACAAATGCATGTACTGCAGTGGTCAATTACTAGGTAAAGCAGAGAAACAACTGGAAATGTGAGTTAATAATAGTTACCACAGAATTGAAATCTGAAATGGAATGTAGAGACAAGGTGTTCTAAAAATCAAAATTATTCAGGTGGTCATATTTTTAAGATGTCATGCCTTTTACCAAACAGACAAAGAAGAAAACCTAAAAACAAAACACAAAACAAAACAAAAAAAAAACAAAAAAAAATCCTGCAGGTCTGATTTTCAGAAAACCAAACAAACAAACAAAAAACTCAGAATAAGGTTTTAGCATCAGAAAAATGAAATCATCCTTCCTTTTTCTGAGTGGTATTCCATTGTATAAATGTGCCAGTTTCTCTATCCATTCATGGTTGAGCGACATATAAGTTGTTTCCAATTTCTGGCTATTATGTAATGCTGCTGTGAACATGGTGGAGGATGTTCCCTTTTTGTATAGTGAAGCGCCTTTTGAGTATATACCCAGGATTGCTATAGCTGGGTCTTGAGGTGAAGCTATTCTCAAATTTCTGAGAAAGCACTAGATTGATTTTCAAAGAGGTGGTACAAGTTTACACTCCCATGATCAACAAAGGAGTGCTACCTTTCTCCCTTGTGTTGTTGCTTGAAATTTTGATCTTATCCGTTCTGACCAGTGTGGGATGGAATCTCAGAGTCAGTTTACTTTGCATTTCCTTGATGACTAAGGACACTGAGCATCTCTTTATGTGTTTCTCAGCCATTGGAAATTCCTTTGTTGAATGTTCTCTGTTTAGTTGTATCCTATTTTTAGTTGGCTTATTTCATTTATTGGTATTTAATTTCTTGAGTTTATTATGTATTTTGGATATTAGCCTTTTGTTGAGTGTAGGATTAGTGAATATCTTTTCCTAATCTGTAGACTGTCTTTTCATTCTATTGACACTGTCTTGTGCCTCACAGAAGCTTTTCATTTTTATTTTTATTTTTAGTTACATTTTATTAACTCTCTATCCCAGGTGAATTCAGCTTCCTTCTTCCCTCCCAATCCTACCCTCCCTACTTTCTCTACTCCCTGCCCTTTCCAAGTCCACTTATAGGGGAGGACCTCCTCCCCTTTCATCTGACCTTGGCTTATCAGGTCTCTTCAGGACTGGTTGCAAAGTCCTCCTCTGTGGCCTAGGAGGGCTGCTCCTCCCTTGCAGGGTGGAGATGTCAGAGAACCCAGCATTGAGTTCATGTCAGAAATAGTCCCTGTCTCCTTATTAGGGTAAGCACTTGGATATTGAGCTACCATGGGCTACATCCCAGGAGAGGTTCTAGGTTATATACATACATGGTCCTTGGTTGGAGAAACAGTCTCATATAAGACCCTGTGCCCAGATATATTTGGTCCTTGTGGAGCTCCTATCCTCTCCAGATCATATTAACTCCCCCTTCTTTCATATAATTCCCTGCACTCCGCTGAAGGTTTGGTTATGAGTCTCAATTTCTGCTTTGATACACTGCTATGTAGAGTCTTTCAGAGGCCCTCTGTGGTAGGCCCCTGTCCTGTTACTTGTTTTCTCCTACATCCCATGCCCATCCCATTTGTCTTTTTAAGTAAGGATTGTTCATCTTACCCTGGGTCCTCTTTTTTCGTTTATCTTCTTTATGGGTATAGATTTCAGTATGTTTATCATATCTTATAGGTCTAAATAAGTTAGTACATACCATGTGTGTCTTTCTCCTTCTGGGATACCTCACTCAGATTGATAATTTCTAGATCCCACCATTTGCCTGCAAATGTCATGATTTCCTTATTTTTAATTGCTGAGTAGTATTCCATTGTGTAGACGTCCCATTTATTAATTGTGAATCTTAGAGAATGAGCTATTGGTATTCTCTTCAGCAAGTTGTCTCCTGTGCCAAGGAGTTCGAGACTCTTCCCCACTTTCTCTTTCATTGTTTTCTCATCCATTCTGTTAGCCTGTGTATTTTTTATTGGGCTATTGAATCCACTGGTATTGAGAGATATCAGTGACCTATGATTGTTAATTCCTGCTATTTTGATGTTAGTGGTCTGTTCATAGCCTGTGTGTTTGTGTGTTTCTCTTTCTGTGAGTTTGTGTGTGAGTGTTCTGTGCTTCCCTTGTTTTGATTTTACTAGTGTGGAATTATTAATTTCCTGTATTTTCTTGGGTGTAGTTAACCTTCTTGGGTTGGAGTTTTCCTTCTAATATCTTCTGTATGGCTGGATATGTAGAGAGATGTTCTTAAGTTTTGTTTTGTCAAGGAATATCTTGTTTACTCCATCTATGATTAGAAGTTTTACTAGATGTAGTAATTGGGGCTGACATTTGTGTCTCTATGGACTGCACGACATCTGACCAAGCCTTTCTGGTTTTTAGAGTCTCTGTTGATAATTTGAGTGTAATTCTGATTGGTATGTTTTTATATGCATCTTGGTATTTTTTATTTCTTTGTTCATAACTTTTAATATTCTTTATTTTTATATTTATTGTTCATTATTATGTGGATGGAGGACTCTTTTCTGGTCTAATCTATTTGGTGTTCTGTAAACTTCTTGTATGTTTATAGACATGTCTTTCTTCAAGTCTTGGAAATTTTCTTCTACGATCTTAGTGAAAATATTTTCTGGACCTTTAAGCTTGGGATTTTCTCCTTCTATTTCTATTATTCTTAAGTTTGGTCTTTTCATAGTGTTCCATATTGCTTGGTTGTTTTGTGTCAGAAACTTTTATAGATTTAACATTTTCTTTAAGCAATGTATCAGTTTCTTCTACCCAATTTTCTACTTCTAAACTTCTCTCTCTCATCCCTTGCATTCTGTTGTTGATTCATCTTTTATTCCTATTCTATCTCTAGGATTTCTTCAGTTTGAGTTTTCTTCATTGCTGCTATTTCCATTTCAGGTCTTAAACAACTTTTTTTTTTTAATTCACATCTTTGACTATATTTTCCAGTATTTATTTAAGAGATTATTCATTTCCTCTTTAAAGGCCTCTATCATCTTCCTAAAATTGGATTTATTGTCACTTTTCTTGTTCTTTGTCTGTAACAGAATATTCAGAGTTTACTATAGTAGGATAGCTGTGCTCTTGTGGTGCCATTTTTCCCTTGCTGTTGTTGGTTCTGTTTTTATACTGGCTGTTAGCCATCTTGAATTTGCAGTTATTAAAAGTTTGTTTGCTGATTTGTCAGTTTATCTTCGTTGGATTGGTCCTTTTTTAGAACTCCCCGACACACACTGTTTCTTATTTTTCTCTGTCTTTGGGGTTGGGTAGCTTGGGTTTCTGTTTACTAGAAAGTCTTCAGTTTCAGTAGGGTGTGACCCCAGGGTGTTTTGTTGCCAGCATGGCCTTTGGGATTTGGGTACTGATTTTGCCTCTGGCGTCCCTAGTACCAGTGTAGCCTAAGGTAACTGGTGCCCTCAGGCTTCTGGAAAATGAGATTGAGTTGTGGGCTGGAAAATGGACTCCAGGGTACAGCCAGCTGTTTAAGACTCCTGAGTGTGATTTAAAGGGACATGATGGTTAAGGGCTTAAGGCAGGTTCTTACCTGATTGTCCTTCATGCCAGCTGGCCTCCAAAAGAGGCAGAAGAAGTTGCCGAGTGGGAAAGGGGCACCAGGATATAGGGTACGGTTTACAACTGTAGGTTATGCTTTCAATTGAATTGTCAGGCAAGTACTGGGGAAACTTACCTAGTATCCTTGGTTGTGGGGCCATAAATGGAACAGAGGGTTTGGGGGTACAGTTTACCACTCTTGGTTATGTTTCCAAGTGAGTTGGAGGGCAGGGGCTTGTGGAGAGGCTTAACTGATATCACTGGTACCAGAAGGCCTTCAGAAAAGCACACAGAATTGCAGGGCAGGGTATTGGGGTGCAGTTTACTACTGTTTTCTGTGCTTTCAGGGGAGCTGGCAGGCAGAGGCTTGAGGAGGGAGAGGTTATCTGATGATTCTCATGCCTGCTGGCTTCCAGGAAAACAGGCAGAACTGTGGAGCAGGAAATGGAGCACAGTCTATGGAGAGCACTTTGCTGCATTTAGGTTTGTTTGGTTTTTTTTGTTTGTTTGTTTTGTTTTTTTCAGGACAACTGGTGGGCTGGGGCTGGGAAGGCGGGGGGAGGGGGGGTTACCTGGTTTTCTTGATGCTCTCAGGCATCCTGGAAAGCAGGCAGAGTTGTGGGGTGTGAAATGAAGGTAAGGATAAGGAGAGCATTTACCACTTCTGAGTGTTGCACTTCTCTATATTTATATCATGTAGTATCAGTTCCTTCTCCTTTAAACATGAGGCACTGCCCAGTAGGACACGTCCTCTTATTCCTTTCTCTCTGACTCTTTATAGCCCTTCAGTAAATTGTAT
>CM053754.1:6504690-6524875 GCA_028658305.1 Pachyuromys duprasi
TCAATTTGTATAACCACTCTGGAAATCAATCTGCTGCTTTCTCAGACAATTAGGAATAGTACTTCCTCAAGATCCAGCTATACCACTCCTAGGCATATATCCAAAATATGCTCAAGTACACAACAAGAACATTTGCTCAACCATGATTTTAGCAGGTTTTTTCGTAATAGCCAGAAACTGAAACCAGCCCAAATGTCCCTCAATGGAGGAATGGACACAGAAATTGTGGTACATCTACACAATGGAATACTACTCAGCAATTAAAAACAAGGAATTTTGTACAGTGTGTTTGGATCATGTTACCCCTCCATCCCTCCATTTTTCTTTGATACAAAAGGAAGTCGGGATATTTTTGAGTTTCTACTCTCACTAGTAATGGACGCAAAGGAAAATGAAACACTACTTTATTAGAGCTTAAAAAGGAAATAACAAGCCAAGCAAATTCCATAACTTTAGCTACTTTCCAGAAAAATTAGAGCAGGAAAGAGAAAAGCTATGCCATTTAGGTTGCCATGGATATCAGACACATGACTGACAAGCAATCACATAGTGGGAAAGAAGGCTTTGCTTAAGGAGAAAAAAAGAAGAAGAAATAAAGAAAACTCAAAATGTCATGTGAAAATACCAAACTGTTAAGGAAAGCATACTTAGAAAAGAGAGAAATAAGGTTCCATTTATTGATCATTGATCTTAGAACCTGTGCTGTTGTTCTTTTCAGGAAGTTGTCTCCTGTGCCAATGAGGTCAAGGCTCTACCCCAGTTTTTCTTCTAGCAGATTTACTGTATCTGGTTTTATATTGAGGTCTTTGATCCACATGGACTTTAGTTTTGTGAAGGGTGATAAATATGGATATATTTGCATTTTTCTACATGTAGACATCCTGTTAGACCAGCACCATTTGTTGAAGATGTTATCTTTCTTCCATTTTAGGGTTTTTGCTTATTTATAAAAAATCATGTATCTTTGCATATGTAGGTATATTTCTGGGTATACTATTTGATTCCAGTGATCCACCATTCTGTTTCTATGGCAATATCAATTAGTTTTTTATCATTTCTCTGTAGTATAGCTTGGCAGGCTCTAAGATCAGCAATGAGTAAATGGGACCTCATGAAACCAAAAAGCTTCTGTAAAGCAAAGGACACTCTCATCAGAACAAAATACCCGCCTATAGACTGGAAAAGGATCTTTACCATTATATGTTTTGGATATTAGAGGGCTAATATCCAAAACATATAATGAACTCAAGAAGTTAAACAACAACAAACCAAGTAATCTAGTTATAAAATGGGATACAGAGCTAAATATAGAGTTCTCAATAGAGGAATGTAGAATGGCAGAGAAACACTTAATGTCCAACATCCTTATACATATTGAAATGCAAATTAAAACAACCATGGATTTTCACCTTATATACATCAGAATGGCTAAGATCAAAAACTGATGTAACTGTTTCAGCTATATGTTGAGGAGTAGTATAGCTCGATCTTGAGGTATCAGTATTCCTAATTTTCTGAGAAAGCACAAGATTGATTTACAAAGTGATTGTACCAGTTTACATTCCCACCAGCAATGGGAGAGGGTTCCCTTTCCCTACATCCTCTCCAGTATATATTGTCACTTGAGTTTTTTATCTTGGTCATTCTAGTGGGTTTAAGGTGAAATTAAAGGGTTGTTTTGATGTGCATCTCCCTGATGACTAAGGACATTGAACATTTTTAAAGTGTTTCTTAAACACTTAAACACTGTTTTGATAACAGTGTCCTTTGCAGGGATATAGTTACTGTCTCTGACATGAACTGATTGGCCTGTTCTTTGATTACCTACCCCTGAGGGTAAAGCAACCTTATGAGGCCACAGAAGAAGACAGTGAAGCTACTCCTGAAGAGGCCTGATAGACTAGGATCAGAAGGAAGGAGAGGAAGACCTCCCCTATCAGTGGACTTGAGGAAGGGCATGTGTGGAGAGAGGGAGGGAGGGTGGGAATGGGAGAAGAGGAGGGAGAGGACATAGGGAGATACAAAGTGAATAAAATGTAATTAATAAAAATTAAAATAAAAATGAAAAAAAAAGAAGCTAAGCAAGGAGGACCCTGGGAAAGATGCTCAGTCCTTATTCAGAAAGTCAGATGGAGTGGACATTGGAAAAGGGAGAAAACAAAGAACAGGACAGGAGCCTACCATGGAGGGCCTCTGAAAGACTCTAACCAGCAGGGTATTAAAGCAGATGCTGAGACTCATAGCCAAACTTTGGGCAGAGTGCAGGGAATCTTATTAAATAAGTGGAAGATAGAAAGGCCTGGATTGACAGGAGCTCCACAAAGAACCAAAAATGTGAGCCCAGGTGTCTTTTGTGAGACTGATATTCCAACCAAGGACCATGCATGGAGACAACCTAGAATAGCTGCACATATATAGCTCATGGCAGCTCAATTTCCAAGTGGGTTCCCTAGTAAGGGGAGCAGGGGTTTTCTCTGACATGAACTCAGTAGCTAGCTCTTTGATCACCTCCCCCCGAGGGCAGGTGAGAGTTACCAGGCCACAGAGGAAGACAATGCAGCCAGTCTTGATGAGACAGGATAGGCTGCATTCAGATGGAAAGAGATGGGAACTTCCCCTATCAGTAGACTGGAGGAGGGGCATGAGAGGAGAAAAGGGAGGAAAGGTGGGGCTGGGAGGGGGAAGAGGGAGGAAGCTACAAACAGGATACAAATTGTAATTAATTAATTAACATTAATTATAATGAAAACTAATAAAACATCTACATGATATAAAAATTTAAAAAACAAAACAAAACAAAAGGTTGGTATGACCAATGCTCATTTAGATGAACAAATGGGATGGACATTGAATGGGGGAGAAAACAAGCAATAGGACAGGAGCCTACCAAAGAGGACCTCTGAAAGAATCAATATAGCAATGTATCAAAGCAGATATTAAGACTCACAACCAAGCCTTTGACAGAGGGCAGGAAGTAATAATAAAAAAGGGGAAGTTAGTAAGACTTGGGGAGAACAAGAGCTTCACAAAGACCAAACTGAGCAGGGCACAGGGGTCTTATATGAGACAGTTTCTCCAACAAAGGACCATATATGGATATGACCTAGAACCCCTGCTCAGATGTGGCCCATGACAGCTCAGTGTGGAACTGAAGACCCTAGTAAGGGAAACAGGGACTGTTTCAGTCATGAACTTGTTGGCTGACTCTTTGACCACCCCCCCCCCATATATGCCAGGGAGTAACAGCCTGGCTAGATCCTGGGGGAGGACATTGCAGCCAGGCCTGAGGAGACAAGATGAGCTGGGGTTGGATGGAAGGGGAGGAGGTCCTCCCCTGTTGGTGGACTTGGAGGGGGCCGGAGGAGATGAGGGAGGGTTGGGGAGGGGAGGAGGGAATGAGGGAGGGGACTATGCCTGGGATGCAAAGTACCTAACCTGTGATTGATATAAAAATAAATAAATTACATAAAAAACCAAAAAAAAAAAAAAAAAAAAGAAATGTCAAAGCTACACCTTTGAATCATCCAGAAAGGAAAGCATGCTTATGATCCTTAGATGCTATGGACCATGAGGTACACTGCACTAGAGGCTGAAATTCTGGGAAGGAAACATAGAATCTCATAAAACAATTAATTATTATTATTATCTATTTAGCATGGCTTAAGGTAAGTAGTCCTTAGTGTAATCCCTTAGGCAAAGTGATAGAACCGGAAAAATCTGGATGTTAGATTTCCAGCCAGGCCAGTGAGTCTATTCTCTTGACCAGAAATATTTTTTCCAGTCTAACATTCCAATATCCACCATAAAACCCTATAACTATACACACAACTTTGTGGATTTCCTCTCTTATTTCTTTTTCACCCATTTAATCTAATTATCAGTGTCTATTTATTCTTTATTTTATGTGCAGTTTTCCACTGTTGTATAGGCAATTTGCAAGGAAATGTACTCTTAAAGAAAACTGACAACTTTTCAACAGCAGCTATGAATTACCAATAGCTCCTTGGCTTAAGGTTGGGATATAAGTCCTCCCTTCCTCTATCCTTGTTGGGAATAGAATGTGATAAAATTTGGCATCTATTCATGATAAAAGTATTAGAAAACCCATAGAGCAAGTTCACAGTTAACACCCTGCTAAACAGAAAAACATTGAAAACATTTCTACTAAAATTATAGAAAAGATAAGGATGTCCACTCTCTCCTTCTGTTAAATATAGAAAAGTCTTAGCTAAAACAGTAAGACAAGTAAAAGATTCAAAGGGAATACAAAATGGTAAAAAAAGAAGTCTATATATGCTTATTTTCCGGTACTATGCTTCTGATTCTGTATTTAAAATATCATAAAAACTTCACAAAGATATCTTACAGCTGATGAACACATTCAACATAGTAGCAGAATAAAAAGTTAACGCACAAAAATTAGTAGCCTTCATATATATATATATATATATATATATATATATATATATATATATATAATGTGCAGGTAAAGATATTTGAGGAATGATTATTATTTCTAGTATCCTCAGAAACAAAATAAAATATCTTGGAATAAATCTAAGAAAATAAAATACTTGTACAATGACAACAAATATTTTAATACACACTTATGCACAATCACAGTTGATGTAAATAAGACAGAAATTCCTACCCACAGCTTGTTTCCTTAGTGATTAGTAAAATTAATATTGTGAAATTGACAATCCTATCAGAAATAATCTATACATTCAACAAAATTTCTATTAAAAAACCAACACATTTTTTTTCACAAAAGTGAAAAGGTCTTAAACTTCGTATAGAAACAAGATAGACTCAAAATAACCAAAAGAATCCTGAAAAAAAAACAAAACAAAACTTCTAGGGCTAGCACTATCTCAGATCGCAAGTCATATCATGAAGCTATAGTAGCAGCATAAAAATAGATATATCAAACAACAGAATAAAATAAAGTACCAGCATTTTATCGACAGTCTTACAGCAATATGATTTTTGACAAAGAAAGCAGCAATGCATATTGGAGAAAGCACAGACTCTTTCAACAAATGGTGCTGATAAAACTGGATAGCTAAGCTACATGTAGAAAAGTGAAAATGGTTTGAGCATTTTGCCATTCAAAATAGGTAGACCGGCTCAGTCATCCTATGTCAAAGAAATATCCAGATAAACAGAACTGATTGAGTACTGGAGAGAGAGAGAGAGAGAGAGAGAGAGAGAGAGAGAGAGAGAGAGAGAGAGAGAGAGAGAGAGAGAGAGAGGCAGAGACAGAGAGAGGCAGAGACAGAGAGACAGATGGAGACAAAAAACAGAAGGAGAAGGGAAGAGAGGAGGGATGGAGGAAGGGAAGAGGAAGAAGAGGGAGGGAGGAAGACTAAGAAATTGATGTGCTTATACACTTGATCACTGAGGATCAAATGTGAATTTTTCAAACTCTATCTAAAGGCTGAAAAGCCAGGGAAGACCTACAAAGTGAGTAAACTGGTATCCTAGCCTTTTGCCCAGGGGCAGTTAGTCATTTGCTTTAGGCCTTTAGATGATTAGATGGGCCTCACCCACAGTATAGAGATTAATGTGCTTCATTCAAAACAGTTTTAGTTGTCACTCTCATCTAAAACCAGCTTTACAGAAATATCTAGAATACATCTTGGTCAACTATCTGTTAATTGCAACCACATGGAATCATTTGATGAAATTCAAATTTATAGGACATATCTAGACAACTCATGGGGGAATTTTGCTAGACAAACACTAGAATCAGAAGGCAGAACATGGGGTGCTCACACTTAGTTCACAACCTGTGTTGTATCTTTAAGGTCATATCTATCAGCATGTAAAGGGAGTGGCCAAGTCTTTGCCACTCATGATTTGCCTAAATCATAAGCTTATTTTTTTCTGCCTGGCAGTAATATATGTCTGTATTTATAAGGCAAAAACATTATTTCCTTGGAAACTCAGAATTTATCATACTCAGATCCATTGTGACATTTACGGAGACCTAGTCTTATTTTACTTACATGAAAAGTACAGGAAGATTAAACAATCATGTCAGTATTTAATGCTGGTAAAATGTAGTAACAGCCTAAGAGATTTTAAACTTTATCATATGTAACCTGACTAGAACTGCATCTCATAAAAATTCATGCATTCAAAAGAAATAGATTTTTAATGCTAATGCCAGGTTTAAAAGTGTTACTAACCTAACATACAAAAATACTGGGAGAAATTATGTCTACCTTCAAAAAATTAAGAATATTTAAGAGTACTTTCTCTGCATATTCTAAGTTCATTATGATAGACATGTTTCTTCTTCTATCAGCATATCCTAAACTATTTTGTATGTGAAACTGGGCTTTGCTTCAATTTAATGCATAGCATTTGAGTCAGAAGTTCACTTATTGTTTTAAAGGAAATGTTTAAATATGAGAGAAGATACATAGTCATTTAATAGTTTTCATCTTGGACAAAACTTTGATTAGTAGGGATATAAGTTGCATTGGAATAATTCTAAAGTAAGGGAAGTTACATTTCTTTATAGTCAAGTAGTTAAACATTTTTCTGCTGGAGATCACCACCAGCCAGGACAGTCAATAACTGGTCCTTACTTTCTGGGCTTCTCCTGACTTTTCCTGTAGTTAATAGGACTAGAGAAAATTCTTGAAAGCCCTGTCCACATGAATACTATTTTTACTACAGACTTATGGGTCACAGACTATGCCCCAACAATCCAAGTTTGGCCACCCGTTATTAATAAGTGAAGTAGAAGAGTCACAATAATAGTGAAAAGTAGAAAGAGAAAATTTCCTCAATGGAGCAACATTGAGAAGAGAAACAAAGATCCGCTGCCAACCCTCTCCAAGCCAGGTTTTGGTAACCTGACATGAGGTAGGATTTACAGAAAGCAGGAAATGTGCTGTTGAAACATCCCAGCACTATGTGCCTCTGCCCACCCCTCCATGCTCTCATTTCTCAGTCTTCTCCTAGTTTATCCGACAAATTGGACTCTTTCTCCAGGAAACAAACTCCTCCTAAGGCTGAAAACTTTCTCTCTGGGAGCCTCCAGTGTTTCAACCAATTTCTCTCCCAGCAGGAGATTCATTGGCAAATTTCAGTCTTATGGGGTCCAATCTTTCAATGATCCGATAGGTAAAGTTAGAGAGCAAATGTCTCTTTAGAATGTCACTGTCAAGCATATTGGTTATACTCAGTTTTCACTGTCTGGTAAGGACTGGGCTTGCACAATCTTTCCCATAATTGAGAAGAAGTTGTCCAGTCCAATAGGAAAACATTGCAACCATTGGGTGAATTCACAGACATAGGATAACATTGAGCTCTGTCTAAAGAATAATGATTATGCTGGACACAGAGGGGACTGTTACTATAGAATACTTGGTGTTTCATTTTTAGTCCTCCATTGCTGTTTATGAGACATTTTTTCATGAACCCATAATCACATATTAGTTACTCTTGGTATATATGTATGCTGAGTGGCTTGATTGGATTGTTACATAAAATATAATTACGGCATTGAAAAAACTGAGCAAATTTTCATGAGAAATGGATACGTTTTTTTCTTGTCTTTCATTACAAAATTTTAGTCTGTAAAATATTGCACTGAATCTTTGAAATGTGCCCTTCAAACAGAGCTCAAAGCCATTCTTCTAGTGTATTCATCAGGATTCTCTAAAAGGACAGATATGATAGAATGAATGTAAATATTTAAATGGGGGTTATCATAGAGTGACTTGTAGGCTTGTGGACCTGCTAATGCAAAAATAACCATCTACCATTAGAACATACAAAATTTCAGAAGCTGTTCGGTCCACGAGGCTGGATATTTCAGCTGGTTTTCAAGATGTGACAGAATCTTGAAGATGTATACTCTAATATTAACGAAGGAATAAACTTGCTAGCAAGGTGATGGCAAACAGACAAAAAAAACAAATCTTTCAGTTGTTAGAGGGCCCGCATGAAGAACAAGCAGCCTACCCGATTCATATGTGTAAGGTGCCTAAGACTCATTCATGCATGCTCTTTGGTTGGTAGTTCAGTATCTACAAGTCCCAATAAGCCCAGCTGAGTTGGCTTTGTAAGTCTTCGTACAGATTTTCTTTTGTTTTGTCCTCGCTTCTTCGCTGTCCTGAAGTCAAGGGCTCATCAGTCATGCCACCGCCTTCCTCACAATACTGTTTTTGCCCCCTGGTCCCAAAGCAATTGGGCTATGTTGAAAAATGACGTTGGCAAGAGAAGAAAGCAAGCAGCCTAGCCTCCTCTCCCAGGATTGAGGAGGAGCTTTGACAGAAGATCTAATTCATAGCTTGTTCATTACGCAGCAACGGGGAGTTCCTTAAGAGATTACAACATGTCTAATGTGTTGCAGAACCATTACATTGTCAGGATAGGATGGGATAGAAAGGACCTTTCCAGAAGCAGGCGAGAAGGTTCTAACTGAAGAGCCAGTGCTGGGAAAGTAGATGCTTTGAACTGACCAGTGAGCTGGCTGTGTGAATAACCAGCTTAGAAATTAATGAATATTTAGCTTCTTAAAGACAAAGAACAGCACAGGCAGCCCAGTGCTTTAGGCTTCACTGAGGCAGCCTTCTGATGTCACATCTCAGAAGCACAAATAGGATGGCATAACAAATTAAAGATTGCCACTTCCTCCAGAACATTAAATGTTCAACAAACACAGTTTTAGAACTACAAGATTAAATGTAACCCCTTTAACCATGCAGTGAAATGAACTATTTGTCACTTTTTTATTTTAAGATTAAGATACAGAAATGGTTTGTTTCAATTTAGAGACCTCAAAATACATCATCTAAGAGATAGCTTAGGGGCTTCAAAAATATGAGTTATTTGAGATTTTGTTTATCTTCTTCAGCCTACCTAGATTTCAATTCACAGATTCATACATTTTAATAGGGCCTGGATATCTGTTCACCAAACATTTTCCTTTAAAAATTGGATATTTATAAAGTCTGGGATGTTCCCAAGTTTTGCTGAAGTGATCCATAAAATCCAGTTGTTGAGTCCTATAAAGCCTACATTTCCAATTGCATATAGTCCAGATACTTGTAATTTTCCAAGAAAGTATTTTAGTATAAAAGAAATTATTTATGGTGTGTGTGTGTATGTTATTCTGAATTCACAAACAGACAAGAAGCGAGAAGAAATAACCTACATAAAGTCAAGAAATGAGAACTAAAATTATATTATTAATGAAAAGTATAATAATCTAAGTTGCAGTCTACTGATGTAAATGGCATGTGAAACACTGAATATTTATGTATCTAAATGGAGTAGATATACAAATCTATCTAGTATGATAGAATAGCTTTAGTCTTTTCCAAAAATGCTTTTCACATTTAACATTAATGAGAAGTAATGAGCCTCAGCCTATGGGAGACTTATGCTTATCTTGTGCTATTACTAAAATATCATATGCGCAAATGTTTTCAGGATGAAGCAGACTTTCTAAAATATTTTCGTACATACATATATTTCTTCTGAGAATGTAGAAAAAGGAGTCAATCAGCACAGAAAAGCATTTAAACCAGAGTTTTAGAGTGTGTATTACCAGCTCATATGAAAACTTACAACTGAGCATTGCTCACAAATAATTTATACAAGTAAATCATTTCTGAACATGCAGTCATGAAAAAATAATTCAAAGTAAAATATACAATGAATTTATAGTGTTTTTAGTACTTACCCATGCAGTATTACATACATTTTATAAAAAAATCTGGTTCTGAACATGCAATACATAGACTTTTTACTGAGTGTACCAACACAACATATAACACCAACAAATGATGTGTCGATATGTTACACTGCTCTAACAGGGTATGAATTTTTCTGCTTTCAAAGAAGGATAGGTGGTTTAATTACATGAAAAGAAGACTTATATAATTTTATTGCCATCATTTCTCAGTATGTGGCTTACAGATTAGCATAAACTTGGATCACACTATATTAGAACCTTTGATTTAAAAATATTTGAGTCGTTGATTTTATTTCACTAACAATTTATTAAATAAATTTTGTATAGCATTTATGATATGATTTCCATAATTTCCTAAGAAGAATCAAAAATATAATTACACATAAATGTATGCACACACACAAATATACGTTAATCATTGATATTGATGATTCATGCAGGTTTGAGGAGGGAATATGGGAATATGGGAAATATGGGGATAATAACTAAAGACATTTTGAAAAGATATGTGGATACCTACTATTATAAAAGCTTACTAAAATTCTACTTATAGGAAAGGAGTTTAAGTTGAGTTACTGCATAGTGGGGCAGGTAATCTTTCAACATAGAATTTTAAGAAACCACAACAAAAACGGTATTAGGAATTATATTATTTTGTGGAAGCATTATTCAAAGGGTCCCATAAACCTCTCAAAGTATGGACAGTGGTATTGATTACCTTTCATAACCTGTCAGTATCCAGTATTTTTGGGGACATCACTTATTTATGTCATTGGATATCAAGAAATATAGTTGATGCCCAACTAGAAGTCTCACTCCTACTGAGCAGCATTCGTACTGGGAAGAAACTATGAACACTACTAAAGATGAAAATAAGCATGAATACCACCCAATTATGATCCTGTAACCTAAACTAGAAGCCTGCCAGCAAGATATATAGGATAATAGTATCACAAATAATATTGGAGTGACCAACCACTTTTAAATTAAATATAATGCTCTCCATTAGATGGCACACATGCTTGATGATGCTAAAGTAGTTACAAATCTGAGACTAGATAGGTTATGGGTCCTAGGAATATCATACTACTATTTCTGTTTAATGAGCAATAAAATGACTACTAAAGACATATCACTGTAACCATAATTTGTGCCTCACTCAACTCAAATCACACACATATTTTTTTCTTACAGTAGGTAGTATTCAAAATAAAAATACAGAATTGTGATCTGTGCAAAGTGTGAGAAACTTTGGTCCACTCAGGTCTAAATGTGATACCTTATCAAACTCTTAGCTTCAAGGCTCAGGGATCTATACTGAAAAGAATGTGGGAAGATTATAAGAGACAGAAGTGGCAAATGACTCTTATGAAATACATCTTGCAGGAATACAAGACATATGAAGTCACAGAGACTGTGACAGCACACACAAGGATTTTATAGGTTCAGAACAAATTAAATTTTTGTGCAGAGAAGGGAAAAGCATGACAAAATCCCATACAGGAAGTTATTTGTAATTGGTACCTGCTAAGAAAGGAAAAAGTCAATTATCTCTAATGAACTGAGAGTGGTTATGTCAAACATATTCCACACTGAAGTTGACAGAGGGGACTTCATGTGTTTTTGTGTGTGTGTGTGTGTGTGTGTATGTGTGTGTTTTCATTGTTTTGTTGTTGCTTGTCTGTTGGGTTTGTTTTTCATTTGATTGTTTTGATATATTTAAGAAAGAAAAATAAGCATGAAGTTGGATGGGTAGGATGGTAAGGAGGATCTTCTAGGAGTTGGAGGACAGAAAAATGTGGTCAAAGTATATTATATAAAAGAAATTTAATCCAATAAGCGAAAAAGAAAAATGTTAATCAACTGTGAAAACTGTTGAAAATCCTTCAGCATCAAATATTCAGTTCTGGTTTAACTATGTTTAATGTAAAGCAATTCCACTAAAAACAGGTACAAAAGTGGGAGACAGTAAGACCTGGAGAGGATAGGAGCTCCACAAGGAGAGCAACAGATCCAAAAAGTCTGGGCACAGGGTTCTTTTCTGAGACTGATACTCATGGAGATGGCCTGGAACTCCTGCACAGAGGTAGCCCATGGCAGTTCAGTGTCCAAGTGGGTTCCATAGTAATGGGGACAGGGACTGTCTCTGACAGGAACTGATTGGCCTTCTCTTTGATCACCTCCCCCTGACGGGGGAGAAGCCTTACCAGGTCACAGATGAAGACAATGCAGCCCCTCCTGATGAGACCAGATATACTAGGATCAGAATTAAGGAGAGGTAGGCCTCCCCTATCAATGGACTGGGGGAAGGGCATGAGTTGGAGCTAGGTAGGGTGGGTGGTGTTGGGTGGGGAGGAGAGAGGGAGGTACAGGGGGGATACAAAGTGAATAAACTGTAATAAATAAAAATAATTAAAAAAAACAGGTACAAGACAGAGCTGCTCACTCTCTACATATCCATTCAATAGTGTTTTTAAAGTTCTAGCCAGGACAATTAGACAAAGGAGACTGAGAGGACACAAATTGGAAAGAAAGAAGACCAAGCATCACTATTTACTGATGATATGATAGTACATGTAAGTGACCCTCCAAATCCTACAGCTAATAAATACCTTCAGCAAAGTGTATGGATACAAACTTAACTAAAACAAAGAATCAGTAGCCCTCTTGTAAACAAATGATAATTGGGCTCAGAAAGAAATTAGGGAAACAACACCCTTCACAATAGCCACAAATAATATAAAGTATCTTGATCTAACTCTAACTGAGCAAGTGAAAGATCTGCATGACAGAAACTTCAAGTCTCTGAAGAAAGAAATTCAAGAAGATATCAGAAGGTAGAAAGAACTCCCATGTGCATGGATCAGTAAGATTAAAAGTAAAAATGGAATCTTATCCAAAGCAACCTAAAAATTCAATGCAATTCCCATCAAAGTATTAACATAATTTCTTACAGAACTTGAAAAAAATTCTCAATTTCATATGAAAAACAAAAACAACAGAAAGCCTAAAATAATCCTGTAGAGTAAAAGAAATTTTGGAGTTATCACCATCCTTGATTTCAAGCTATATTACAGAGAAATAGTATTTTAAAAAACCATGGTATTGGCATAGGTGCAGACTGGTTGATCAATGGAATCAAATAGAAAACACAGAAATAAACCCACACACCCATCGACACTTGATTTTTGACAAGAATCCAAAACCATGCTATGGATAAAAGATATTATCTTCATCAAGTGGTGCTGCTCTAACTGAATGTAGCATGCACAAGAATGCAAATAGGTCCATATTTATCACCCTGCACTAAACTCAAGCCCAAGCGCATCAAAGACCGCAACATAAAATCAGATACATTAAATCTAATAGAAGAAAAAGGCATAGGAGACAATTTCCTGAATGGAAGAGGAACAGGCATGAAGATCAACAATTAATAAAGGGGACCTCATTAAACTCAAAAGCTTCTGCAAGGCAAAAAACACTTTCAATATAACAAAACAGGAGTCTACAGACTGAGAAAAGATCTTCACCAAGCCTACACTCAACAGGGTATATATCCAATATATATATAACACCAACAAACCAAATAATCCAATGGGGTACAGAGTTAAACTGAGAATTCTCAACAGAGGTGTCTCTATTGTCTGGCTGAGAAGCACTTTAAAAAATGGGCAGAATCTTTAGTCATGAGCAAATGGAAATCAAAACTATTATGAGATTCCATCTTATGCTTGTCAGAATGTCTAAGAGCAAAAACTCAAGTGAAAACACATGCTGGTGAGGATGTGGAAGAAAGGGAATACTCCTCCAATGCTGATACAAGTGCAAATTTGCACAACCGCTTTGGAAATAAATCTGATGTTTTTTCAGAAAAGTGGGAATAATTCCACCTCAAGACTCAGCTGTACCACTCCTAAGAACATACCCAAAAGATGCTTCACCATACAAGAATGACTTTTTCTCAACTATGTTAATAGCAGCTTTATTTTAATAGCTAGAATCTGGAAACAACCCAGATATCTCTCAACAGAAAAATGGATAAAGAAATGTGGTACATTGTATAATGGAATACTAATCAACTATTAAAAAAGACAGGAAATCATGAAATTTGGAGGGAGGATCCAAGGCAGGATGCCTGAATCTCACTCAGAATGGGTCACAGAATAGACATTCAAAGTGGATAAAGAGAGGGAAATAGATAGGAGAGGATATGGGGAGGGTAACGAGAGTGGCGATCAGGAAAAGGTAAACTGGGAGTGGAAGGTGAGAGGGCTCAGGGAGAGAAGGGAAACCGATGAGGGGCATCTCTGGGACACACTGGAGTCCCAAAAAAGGATCAGCTACCGGGAGGATAGAGGGGTGACTCTAGCTAAAACTCTTGGCAGTGGAGGACATGGAGATTGAAGTGACCACCTCCTATCCAGGCAGGACTTCAGTAGAGGAAGGGGAACACCAACCCACAACATTGTCCACCCAAATTTACCCTGCCTAAATGATCTGCAGGGATAAAGATGAAGCAGGGATCATGGAAATGGCCAACCAATGACTGTCTCGGCTTCATACTCAACCCATGGGAGAGAGCTAAACCATGGCACAATTAATATCACTCTTCTATGCTTACAGACCATCCTCTGAGAGGCTCCACAGAGCAGCAGGTAGAAACGGATGCTGAGACAAACAGCCAAGATTAGGCAGAGCTCAGGGAGTCCTGTGGAAGAGTGGGAAAAGGGAGAGGGGAAGCTAGAGAATACAATGACCCTACAAGAAGAAATACAGAGTTAAACAACCTGGGCCCATGGGGGCTCTCAGAGACCGAACTACCAACCAAAGAGCCAGGATGGGTTGGACCTAGATCACTTATACACATTTATCAGATGTGCAGGGTGGTTACCATGTGAGGCCCCTAACAATGGGAGTAGGGGCTATTTCTGACTCTGTTGCCTACCAATGGATTCTTTATCCTTAGCTGGGCCGCCTTGTCAGGCCTCAGTGGGAGAGTATGCACTTAGTTCTGCTGTGATTTGAGGTGGCAGAGTGAGTTGGATAACCCTTGGGTGCCACCCCTTCTCTGAGAAGGAGAGGAATGAATAGGAAGGGATCATGATGGTGAGATTGGGAGGAGAGAATGCAAGTGTTTGGGATCAAGCTGTAAAGTGATGAAAGAAAGGAAAGGAAGAAAGAAAGAAAAGGAAGGAAGGAAGGAAGGAAGAAAGAAAGAAAGAAAGAAAGAAAGAAAGAAAGAAAGAAAGAAAGAAAGAAAGAAAGAAAATAAAAGAAAGAGAAATGGAAAAAATCATTTAGAAGAAATTATCTCCATTTGGTGTCTGAATGATTCATGATTCTTAACCTGTTAATAGTTTCTGCTACTTCCAGAAGAATTGTTCGAATCTCTTAGATTTTCAAGGAAGGGTCATGTTTACAAAGTATTAAGGATATTAATTTTCCAGATTAATTCATTGCTCACTACTTAAAGGCTCAGTGGTTAACATCTGAAATTTGAATATTGTAGATCTTTGTAAATCTTAAATACAAATCCTTAATTGTGTGATTAAGTCCTTGTGCTTCTATTACCCATTCAAATTGTCCATCCTCTTTGAAGTGGGTTACATATATATGATGTTTCACATTCACTACAACTTATGATGTCTTTAAAAAATGAAATTAATTTTCCTGTAGCTCTGATCATGTTTTTGTCAACCCTGGGAAGATTTTGTTACTGAACACTTTGCAAAGCCACTTTTTTTTTTCATGAAAATACCAATCTATTATCCATTTTCATAGAATTAATAAAGAATAACTACAGGGCTCTATGAAAATTACATGAGTTAATAAGATGATTAAAAGTTATTTATGGCATGACTTTTATGGATTGAGTGAACTTTGAGTTCCATAATAGGGGCAATGTACCTGGTATTCTTGATTATTAATACCAATAAATTTTTGTAAAGATAATGGCAATGAAAAATATTTTCACTTAATGTTATAGGAATCAAATGATGGGCTAGAGATGCCTAGCAGAGGACCCCAGTTCAGTTTCAAGCATTCACTTGGCAGCTTACAACTGTATGTTACCCTATTCCAAAGGATCTGACCCCTCATTTTGGACTTGAAAGCACAAGACATGCATTTAGTACAACTACATTCATGTTGACCAACACTCATACAAATATCATAAAATAAAATCAATCTTAAAAAAAATAGAAAACAAATGAAAAAGAATATACAGCATTCATATCTACACAAAGGGGCTAAATTTGACCTGGACTTTGATTCTATTTACTCAAAGGAGAATGAAGAATTTTGAGAGTTTAGTTATATTCTTAAAGAATGTTTAAAAGAACTCTTCTGGGATTTCATCTATGCAGAGAGAGCTATGACATCAAATTTTAAGACTAGAGTCTTCCAAGTTAATTAGTGCTTTCTCTTATTTATCTTTGACAAAATAAGACATATAGATCATATTTGTACATGGACCTATCTTCATTTATAGTTATAGAAATACATAACTTGAAATGGAATCCACATTTATATAAGATGCATTAAATTATATCTTCACTTAGATGTTGAAAATAAATGAATTTTATAAAATAAAAAGAATCAATCCATATAACCTGAGGTATTTGATATATTGTAAGTGTAAATTAATGCAGATTTAATATAAAATACTACAATGTGCATCTGATTGTGAGTACAGAACTACTATTTATGAGGGGCAGCTGAACTGCTAATCATATGCCCGTTTGCCACCTTTTCTCTAATCAAGTGCTATAAACAAAGACACAAAATGTAAGATCCTCCTAAGAGAACAGTTAGATCCCTGCCTTTGTGGGTGACAATCTCACTTCATCTTTCTTCAGACATTCTACTTTTCTCTAGCTTTATAGTGTCTTGGAGAAGGCTTACATTAAAATGAGCAGATACCACCTTTTCCATGACACATGCCAGGTAACAAGATGCTTGGAAAGTACCCAGCTATTTTTTCAGCACTGCTCTGTGAAGATCCGGAATTAAAAATAAGAATTCAGGCTGGGAGACCAATGTCCCCAATGTGGCTAAACTATAAACCAATTAACAGCAAGAAGATGCTCTATGGAGAAACTTGGTTGATTTAGGTGACCAAGGGATAAGAAGTGTTCTTAAAAAATCCTCTATATAAGTTCCAGGCTCTTCCCCGCTTTTTCTTCTTGGACTTTAGTTTTGTGCAGGGTGATAAATATGGATCTATTTTCACTTTTCTGCATGTAGACATCCAGTTGGACCAGCATCATTTGTTGAAAATGCAAGTGGGTGTGCCTAGTAAGGGGAACAGGAACTATTTCTGACATGAACTCAAAGACTGGCTCCTTCCCCCTTCACCCCAAAGGAGGATTATCCTTGCTAGGCCACAGAGTAGGACATGGCAGCTAGTCCTGAAGATACCTGATAATCTGGGGTCATATGGAAGGGGAGGAGGACCTCCCTATCAGTGGATTTGGAAAGGGGCAGGGAGATGAGGAAGGGAGGGTGGGACTGGGAGGGAATGAAGGAGGGGGCTATGGCTGGGATACAAAGTAAATAACCTGTGGTTAATATCAAAAATGAAAAAAAATAATAAAAATCCTCTATATAGCAAGGAGGACTGAACAAGAAATATTGTGCTCATGTTGTTCTTAGTTTAACATATTGTACCTATCGTGGGCAAGATAGTCATTACTATATACAGTTACTTTGTTAAACTGAATACCTGGTACCTGACATTGTGGCTATATTGAAATATTTAATTTCTACAAAGGTTATCAAGTTAAAATAGGTTATATGAATGGATTCATTCAATTCAGGAAAACTGGTGTCTTTCCCATATGATTCCCTCCATTCTTGAGGATCCTATGGGAGAAGGAATAGAGGGGACATAAGAGCTGAAAATTTGAGAGGCAGGAACTGAAACATTGTCTCATGGAAATGACATGGCAAAGGCATTCATGAATAATTGCAGTTGCCTGCCTATATAGGGTCTGAAGTAGACTAAGCCACTAATATAAAATATATATGAAAGAGGTCCATAGGACCATCACTACCATGGGAAATTAATGTGCATAGAGGTCTGCTAGAGGAGAGGAAGTTGTTGTCTTCAGTGATGCAGCATCTGATGAATTTCACATCTACCACATAAGTGGCTCAGGTCAAACACAGCTGACCACAAAACAAAACAAAATCAAATTAAAAACAAAACAAAACAAAACATAAAGGTAGGTAGAGGATTTTGGTGAGTTGGTGGAAGCAGGATAAGAAAGTCTTGAAAGATAGGTGTGAACAGAATGTACTGTATATGTGGATGTTTGCTTGTCATAGAAAAATAATTAAGTTAAAATATTTTTAAAAGAAGATACATGGATACAGATGCCCACTGAATAAGAGAGTATGAGAGGACACTGCATGAAGATGGATACCTGCATAAGACATAGAAACATGTCAGATGATACCAACCCTACTGATACTGGTTTCAATCCCTGCAACTAAAACATAATAAACTTCTAACATATATACCACAAAATCTATCATACATTGCTATAAAAACCTTAGTAAGTGAATGAAATAGCACTTCTTTTTTTACATTTTTTGTTTTAATTATTAGTATTTATTACATTTTATTCACTTTTTGTTCTGGCTGTGGTATCCTTCCTCATCTCCCAATCCAATCCTCTCTTCCTCTTTTCCTATGCGCCTCCCCTAGTCCGCTGATAGGGGACAACTTCCTACCCTTCTATCTGACTCTAGCCTATCAGGTCTCATTAGGACTGGCTGAAATGTCCTCCTCTGCCACCTGGCAAGGCTGCACCACCCATGGGGAGGTGATAATAGAGCCTGTCACTGAGACAGCTCCTGTTCCCCTTACTAGAGAACCAACTTGAATACTGAGTTTACGGGATGCATCTGAGCTGGAGTTTTAGCTACTCTCCATACATGGTCCGTTCTTGGGCTATCAATCTCTGCAGGAACCCCCATCCCAGTTTTGTTGTTGTTGTTGTTGTTGTTTTTGTTTTTGTTTTCTCTGTTGGTCTCATTTTGGAGCTCCTGTACCCTCCAGGTCTTTCTGTCTTGCCATTCTTTCATAATATTCCATGCATTCCGCCCAAATTTGGCTAAGTGTCTCAGCTTCTGCTTCAATACCTCCATCAGCAAAGTCTTTCAGAGGCAGTCTGTGGTAGGCTGCTGTCCTGTTCCCTGTCTTTCCCTGTTTCCAATGTTTAACGACTTTGTCTTTCTGAATGAGGGTTGAGCATCTTCCCTAGGGTCTTCGTTGTTCTTTAGCTCTTCTAAAGACCTTAACTTGTAAACTAGGATTAGAATCTATGATCTGTATGGGTTACATTCTCAGCACCTATTTCTGATCTAACTTCATCTATAATTAAACATTAAAATGATGTTTCTTGAACATAATCCACTAAATAAGAAAATGGATCATCTAGAAATACTCTCTTGAAAAACAGTATTTTAATATTATTATTTTGTATTTATTAACTCTGGGTGGTTGGTGTATATGAGTGTATAGGTATATATGTGCCCTGTTGCTTGTGTGGTAGTAAGAAGACATTTTTTAGAAGTCATCTCTTTCTTTCTAGCAAGTGGCTTGGGGAGGGGGGTGTTGAACTTAGGCCTTTGGGTTTTCCAGCAGGAACCTTACCCAAATAATTTATCTTGTTGGCTAGTGACATAGTTTAACACTCAATTGTGGAGAACCAGAATGATATTTACAACAACCTTAAGTTTTTAAATATATTTTGTATCAGTTTTTATATACAGACAAGAGTTAAATAAATAATATTCCCCCAGTTTCTGAGATTTCACACACATTTTCTAGATGAATACAGACACATAATAAAATGAAAATGTAGGAAAATATCAGATAATAATTCCATTATAGGAGTTTCTCTCTTCCCTGACACTGAACAGGCAGAAACCTATATCATTCACAAAGGTTCTAGTCAGCTACAACACAGATGAGTTAATCTTTCCTCTCAACAGTACAGATTTCATTTTCAAAATTGAAATTAAGAAAATCCTCTAAAAATGTCCTAAGAATTAATCATTGCTATGTTAAGAAAAAAATGAAAAATGAAAATACTTACGAATTTCTAAGTATTAGCATTTCACATAAGAGTCTAATCAAGGAACAAAGCAAAGACGGCTATGCCCATTTCATCTCCCTCAACCCCATCCTACTCAGTTCATTTCTGCAGATGTTCAAGAGTTCATGTTCTCCCTCTGGTCACCCTGAGACATCTAGAAAATAACTATGCAAAGTATGCCCAGCAGGGTACCATTGAATACCACTGCTGAGTTCTTCATTTTTCATCTAATTGCTATGAGATGTTTGGGGTTTCCTGTAGTTTCAGGGAGTCAAGATTTTCTGACTGTGGAAAGCAAATGTTTGGAACAGTAGGAGATGAAAAGAATTTAAGAACCAGAACCAAGATTTTTTTTTTT
>CM053754.1:6524975-6595525 GCA_028658305.1 Pachyuromys duprasi
CCACAAACGGAGAACTATAGTTACAGAAGCTGCAAAAATGATCTCTGTATTTTAGAGAAAAATGTTCCTCAAATAGTAGAAAACTGCACTCTAAATATTTTCTTAAAGATGCCATGATTTGCTACAGACACAAAACTCAGTTTTCTAACAAGTGTGACAAGGTATCAAGTTATATAGGACTTTCAATAAACATAATCACATTATATTCACAGATGAGAAGAGCCACAACCAGAATCAGAACATATCAACAAAATTCTGCCATGTATATATTTCTTTCTATGTATTAGCATATAGGGATGGCAATTTATTTTTGATTAATAAAGCCATTATATGAGGATTAACTTCTCCAAGTAGGAGGATGGCATACACAAATATGTAAACATATTTGCATATTGTGTATTTTTTGGCAGCATTACCTGCAGATTATGTTTTTCCCTTTCCTTTTGTGTTCTTGAGACAGTGTCTCCTGAGTTATATATCTTCATAATGAGATTGTTAATATCACCTGCTGACCATTAGTATCTGTCAGAGTAGTTTATCTTTCTCAAAAGCAGATGAAAGGAATACATTTCAGCACCTGAAAAATACAATTTACAGATGTTTTTATTGAACATCTACTTTGATTATTTTTCATAGCATTTCACCCACCTTCCAGATACATCACAAAATTTCCCAGTGTGGATTGAAGAGGTCATGGGAATTATAGATATTGTGATAATTGTTATTTTAGGGCTTTATTAATAGAATGTATTTGCCTGAGATCAGCCATTAAGAATATGTTTACTTTTGATAGAGAAATGAATAATTCTTTATTGACTCAGAGAAACTATTTTCTTTTTTTAACAATTATATTAAAAGGTATTTGTTTGCAATATAATGATGGTAAAATTCCTCAGGTATTTATAAAACAAAATTCTCAGATAGTGTTATGTTTTCTATGCATATGGCAATTCCAACATGGAAAGAATGATTATATTGAGGACCTTTATCTCTGCACTGTTTTCTTGGTTAATATTATAGGTTGGTTGAATTTTCTTAGTATATTTTTTAAAAAGAAATCACTGCTATAATAGGTCTGGACATTTTTTGTTACTGAAAACTTAATTTTATCTGAATGAATTTTTTCTCCATCCGTCCATTGTCCTACTTCTTTTCAGGCTATTTACAGTCACTTGGATGAACATAATCTTTTGAATTTTGACTTTCATTATTTTTTCTTTTTTAAATATTTTTATCATATTTTTATTTTGATTTATACTTTTTACTTCAAATATTTTACAAGTTTATTCTAGCAAATGTAAACAAATAACTAAACATACAAAAATATTGAAGATTCTTTTTTTTCTTTTTTTACAATTAAATTCTTTATTAATTACAGTTTATTAACTTTATATATCCCTGTAGTTCCCTTCCTCCTCCTGTCCCAATCACTCCTTTCCTCCCCCTTCTGCACCCATGTCTCTCCCCAAGACCATTAATAGGGGAGGTCTTCTTTTTTTTTTTTTTTCCTTCTGATCCTAGTCTATTGGTTCTCATCAAGAGTGGCTGCGTTTTCTTCCTCTGTGGCCTGGTAAGGCTGCTCCCCTCTCAGGGGAAGGTGATCAAAAAGCAGGCCAATCAGTTCATTTCAGTGACAGTCCCTGTTCCCATTACTGTGGAACCCACTTGGACACTGAACTGCTATGGGCTACATCTGTGCAGGGGTCCTAGGTTATCTCCATGCATGGTACTTGGTTGGACTATCGTCTCAAGAAAGACCCTTGTGCTCAGATTTTTTGGTTCTATTGCTTTCCTTGTGAAGCTTCTGTCCTCTCCAGATCTTATTAATACCAACTTCTTTCCTAAGATTCCCTGCACTCTGCCCAAAGGTTGGCCATAAATCTCAGCATCTGCTTTGATAGTCTGCAGGGCAGTGTATTTCTGAGGCCCTCAGTGGCAGGCTCCTGACTTGTTCTGTTTTCTCTTTCATCTGATGTCCATCCTCTTTGCCTTTCTGGATAGGGATTAGGCATTTTAGCAAGCATCCTCCATCTTGATTAGTTCCTTTAGGTGTACAGATTTTAGTAGGTTTATCCTATAGTATATGTCTATACAAGTGAGTATATACAGTGTGTGTCTTTCTGCTTCTGTGACAGCTCACTCAGGATGATCCTTTCCAGTTCCCACCATTTACCTGCAAATTTCATGATATCCTTTTTTCATTATTGTTGAGTAATATTCCATTGTGCGAGGTACCACAATTTCTGTATCCATTCATCAGTTGAGGGGCATCTGGGTTGTTTCCAGCTTCTGGTTATTACAAATAAAGCCGCTACAAACATAGTTAAGCAAATGTCCTTATTGTATACTTGAGCATCTTTTGGATATATGCCTAGAAGTGGTATAGCTAGATCTTGAGGAAGTGCTATTCCTACTCGTCTGAGGAAGAGCCAGATTGATTTCCAGAGTAGTTGTAAAAGTTTACACTTCCACCAGCAGTGGAGGAGGGTTCCCTTTTCTCCACAAGCTCTTCAGCATGTGTTATCACTTGTGTTTTTGATCTTGGCCATTCTGATGGGTGTAAGGTGAAATCTCAGCATTGTTTTGATTTGCACTTCCCTGATGAGTAAGGATGTTGAGCATTTCTTTCTTTTTTTATGTTTATTTCCTTTTTTTAAATTAATTAATTTATTTTTGTATCAATCACAGGTTAGGTACTTTGCATCCCAAGTGTAGCCCCCTCCCTCCTTCCCTCTCACCCTCCCTCTCCCTCCCTCATCTCCTCCCTGTCCCCTCCAAGTCCACCAATGGGGGAGGACCTCCTCCCCTTCCATCCAACCCCAGCTCATCCTGTCTCCTCAGGGCTAGCTGCAATGTCCTCCCCTGGGATCTAGCCAGTCTGTCACTCCCTGGCATGTATGGGGGAGGGTCAAAGAGTCAGCCATCAAGTTCATGACTAAAACAGTCCCTGTTTCCCTCACTAGCATCTTCAGTCTGACAAGAGCTATCATGGGCCCCCTCTGAGCAGGGGTTCCAGGCCACATCCTCACGTGGTCCTTGGTTGTAGCAACCATCTCATACAAGACCCCTGTGCCCTGCTCAGTTTGGTCTTTGTGGAGCTCTTGTTCTCTCCAAGTTTCACCAACCTCCTCCATTTCTATCATCACTTCTCGCCCTCTGCCAAAGGCTTGATCGTGAGTCTTAATATCTGCTCTGATACATCTCTACATTAACCTCCCCCCGCCAGAGGTCCTCCTTGGCATGCTCCTGTCCTGTTGCTTGTTTTCTCCTCCACTCAATGTCCATCCCATTTGTTCAGAGCATTTCTTTAAGTGTATCTTTCCTATTCGATATTCCTCTATCGAGAATTCTCTGTTTAGCTCTGCACCCCATTTTTAATTAGATTACTTGATTTGTTGTTGTTTAATTTTTTGAGTTCTTTATATATACTGGATATTAGTCCTCTGTCAGATATAAGGTTGGTCAAAGTCCTTTCCCAATTGGCTGTCATTTTGTTCTGATGACAGTGTCCTTTGCTTTACAGAAGCTCTTCAGTTTCATGAGGTCCCATTTATTGATTGTTGCTCTTACAGCCTGTTCTGTTGGTGTTCTGTTTAGGAAGTTGTCTCCCGTACCAATGAGTTCAAGGCTCTTCTCCACTTTCTCTTCTAACCGATTTAGTGTGTCTGATTTTATGTTGAGGTCTTTGATCCACTTGGACTTTAGTTTTGTGCAGGGTGATAAGTATGGAATTATTTGCATTTTTCTATATGTAGACATCCAGTTAGACCAGCACTATTTGTTGAAGATGCTGTCTTTTTCCGTTGAATGATTTTGGCATCTTTGTCAAAAATCAGTTATTCATAAGTGTGTGGATTTCAGAGTCTTCTATTTGATTCCATTGATCTACCAGTCTGTTTCTATGCCAGTACCATGTAGTGTTTAGTAGTGTTGCTCTATAGTACAGCTTGAGATCAAGAATGGATATACCTCCAGAATATCTTTTATTGTAGAGGATTTTTTTAGCAATTCTTGGTTTCTTGTTGTTCCATATGAAGTTGAGAATTTATCTTTCAAGGTCTGTAAAGAAATGTGTCTGTAATTTGATGGAAATTTCATTGAATCTGTACATTGCTTTTGGTAAGATGGCATCAACTCACAAACACTGCTCAGTTTCTTTTCACTACTGAGAGTCAGTAATCAATGAAAGAGCTGACTTTCACCTCTAAGAAAGCACAGATTAGATATATAATGACCACTGGCTTTAGACATAAAGCTGGAATTTCCTTTGCTTCATCTTAGTCCCTTCTTACTGTCTTAGTGGAGTCAACAGAGATGCAAATTTTTAAAAATAGGCTATTATATAGCACTGCATCTTCATTCTTCTCTTTAACTTAGCAAGGACCACACTGTAAGGTATAGTTATGTTTCCACTACCCACAGCCTATGATCTTCTTGTCTTTGTCTTATGCTATAAGATAAAATACCTATCATAATTTTTATCAATATTTTTGCTGTTACTAATTCCTATGCCCCGATGTTCAACACTCTGAACCTAGAAAGTTATAATCCTTAAGAATTTCTTCTTGCTGGATGTCAATTGATTTTGTGTGTTATCTTTTGCAGCTTAACATGTTCGGTACTTTACTCTATTTCAGAGATACATATTCCTCCATGATTTGTACAAGTCATGCATTTACTTTCTACAAGGAATGCATCAAACTTTACTTCAAAGTCAAAGCCAGGGCCAGTGCTTTTCTTCATCATTGTGTAATTTGTAAAAATACCCTCTGTGATAATTATGCATTTAATATCAGTTCATATGTCTCTTTTGTAGTTAGTTAAATTTGTACTTATTCAATAGATATTGATTGAGCCTTCATGAACTATGGTAAGAATTACTTACTTTTGGGTGTTAGAGGTAAAGTAATATCAAGCCCAATACAAGTTTTTGCCCTAATGAAGAAAGCTAACTTTAAAAAAAATGAACTGAAATATTGTAAATGTAAAATGATAATATTATGAAAGATCACTAGGATGATGGACATGTGGTATCAAGTGGGAAGTTAAGACAGACTACATGGCAAAAACAGTATGAGGACAAATCTTGGAAATAAGCCAGTCAACAGGTTCTGTATAAGCAATAAACAACTGAGAATTTAAAGATGGAAAAGGTTCTGTTATGTTCATCATATCTTGAGCTGAAGAAGAGAGACAGACAGACAGAGACAGAAAAAGACTGAAGAGACAAAGTCAGAGTAAAATGTAACCAGAGTGAAATTTTTAGTGTCTGACTTCAATGGGATGAGAGGAAGTAAGGTGGATTTTAGTGCAGAGTACATCAATTTAAATTTGTTTCAAAACAACTTTTGATAGCACTATTGAGACTGTTCAGACTTGGAAACGACTGGTCTGCAATTCTTGGTTTCTACATGTTCATTCATTTATTTATCCCATTAAAAAAATTCACACTCTAATGATCTGTTTAGAACCTAGGAGGACGTGGCTCTGTCTGCTAGAATTGAAAGGGGAGCATAGAATGAAACATGAAGTTTCCACCAAGGGATAATTAAGGTGTTTGCTGGCACATAAAGCCAATCTGGTACCATGGCACAAAAATTATGGCAAGTAAAATACTATTGCTCAAGCCATTCTCATGAAAGAGCAAAAAGGTTGAATGTACTACACATGAAAATTAGTATTTGGTGTTATCTCTTTAGCTATAGCCTATTCTCTGTATTGCCATTAATGACAAGATTCCTGGAAAAGCAGCAGTGCTCACTGTTCTTCTCTTATTGTCTCTCTGTAATTCTTTATTTCATTGTATCATTTATGTATTTATTCATTTATTTATTGTGTATGTGTTTGTTTGTGTGTGTGTGGTGTATGTGTAATGGGTATATGTGGTATGTGTGTTGTGTGTAGGGGTGTGTGTGCCATAATGATTGGCTAGAATTCAAAGGGCAATTTTCAGGAGTTATCCACTGTGTGGATATAAGGGATAGACATCAGTTCCATAAGCTTAGCAGCAGAATCCCTTTACCTATTGAGCTATGTCACCAACCCGTTATTAAGAGTGGAAGGCTCTAATATCTGCTGCTTAGCCAAGGTCTTGGTATGGTTTTCACCATGGTGAACATTGCTAAAACAGTCAGTCTTTTCAATAAACCCATATCATCATTGGATAGAGGCTTAAGCAGTCCTTCCCACTCTCCAATTTTATAGACTCTTCATCTACTCCCCTGTGATGTTCCCTGACACTTGGTAGGAGTTTAGAGTTGATAGAGATATCCCATTTAGCAGTTTCATCCTCTTAGCATTTTGACTGATGATCACTGGAAAAGGAAAAAAAAAATTAACCAAACTTGAACGCCTATCTAGTCCTTTGGTACAAACATAAATATGTAGAACACAACTGACATTAAGATAATTCAGCAAAATAAAAATAGCAACGTTCTATCTTAGGGTCTATAACTCCCCCAAGCCATAGATTTTTAAGCAGTGTTATAGTATTTACCACCTTCTCTGGAGATCTGCCATACTATAAAACTATAACACTACCACGCATCTCCCCAAAGTACTTTACATCTTTCTACAGAAACACTTGCATATCTGTATTTGTTACCAATTTTCTTCACAGTAGATTAGAGTGGAATCAGCCTAGATGCCCATCAGCAGAAGAATGAATAACAAGGAAAAATAATGCTTAAAAGGAGTGAGCAAAATCTACAAATCACCAAACATGCTCATGTTACTAGGCCAACCCAGCACTACATTGGTCTGTTTTTCTCCTGTACAATGACTCTAACAGAAATATCGTGTTTTCAACATCATGCCCACTTTTTATAACATGACCTTTCACTCTGGGCATGCACATTTGATTCCCCAGGACAGTTCTAAATCTAATCACACATCTATCACTGCGAAAGCAAATTACATAGAGTGTTCCAGCACATAACACGGATACTCCTGACTGAAGAAGGAGTGATGTTAATCCCATTACAAATGCTGTGCAGCATTTCAAGAGCAGAAAACAGATGGCTGTTTCAACTCTAGTCTCTATTTTTCATCCTGCACTGTGAGGGTGCAGGCAGAGACTGAAAATCCCTTCTGTAATATTTTCTCAGAGCAGCAGCAGAGATTCTTAGAGCTAGAACTGGGTGTGTGGTGTTTTGAGAAAACCAAACACTGTAGGTGAAAGTCTCAGGGAAAACATGTTTCCTGGAAGGGGGGGGGGGGGAAGAGCGAGCATTTGTGTGCATGAGAGACAAAGTATTTTTTCTCACTCATTTTCCCTAGAATTTGAGAACATGTGAGCCCAGTATTAAGGCATTGAATTGGAACAGCAATGGGCAAGGGTGTATCCATAATTTATAAAATCATAATCCTTTGGGTTTCTGCAAAGATTTATCTAATTTTAGATATTTCCATTGTGGCTGCCTTTCTCTTTATGAGAGAACCACACACAAAGCAGCTGTACTTGAAGGTTATTTGTTGTAATGGGGGTGGGCTGACTAAGATCCTAGGGTTGAGGGGAGTTCTACCTAAACATAAACTGTGGGGCGGGGAATTCTGTAAAGTCATTATTCCTGTCAAGGTTGTAATTATTAATCTAGCAGGTGCCTTTGCTTCATATTCTCTTACATAATTATAGCTTTTAAACAAGATTTCTATTTTGTTGTTGTTGGCACCATACAAAGAGATTGTGAAATCAATATAATTTTCACTAATCACAGTTAAATGTTATTTAAAGAGAATAAATTCCTTAAGGCAATTTATGTAACAGATGGATTTAACTTATTAAAGAGTTAAAACTGAAACTGGAAACGCTCTGTAGAAAAGAATTATAGCAATTGAAAAGAATGTTATCCTAACAAATGTTCTTTTAGAATAGAATTACATAATTGATTTTCAAAGTTATGTTTTGCGAAAGCAATATGTTTTCATGTAAAATTATTAGTATGCAGTTATATCTATAAACCATTCTTTCAAAATTAGGATTTTTCCTGGTTTCATAAATTGCAGTAATTCACCAGGGGTCTTGGTGACACACATCTGTATTCCTAGCATATCATTTCAGAAGGACATGAGTTTGAGTCCAGTATTTTCCCTTGATTGATTAGAATATCACATGATAATTTATTCTTTTGGAATTTATTGTAAAAGGTATTTGATTCTTAGTATGTATGTGATGTATTTGTAGAACACTGTTTTGTGTTAATTTTTTATTCTGCTGCTTTAGTTGAAGTCTTTATCAATATAGAAATTTCCTGGTGGTGTTTTAGGGTCTTTCATGTACAGAATCACATTATCTACACATAAAGATACTTTTACTTCTTCTTATCCTATTTGTATCACCTTGATTTACTTCAGCTATCTTATTGCACTAGCTAAGTTGTTAAGTACTATAGTTAACAGGTATGGAGAGAGTTAGCATTCTTACTTTGTTCCTTATTTTTAGTGGAAATGAATCGAGTTCCTCTCTATTTAGATTGATGCTGGTTGTGAGCTTTTTAATAAATTGTTTTTATTATGTTGAGATATCTCTCTTTCATCCCTCACTCTCATGTTGGGTTTTGTCAGAGGACTTTTTGCATAGAATAAGATAATCATGCTATTTGTTTATTTATTTTTGTCTTTATTTCTATTTATGTGGTATATTATATTTATCCATTCACATATGTTGAGCCATCTGTGCCTCTCTGGAATAAACGTGATTTGATCATGGTAAAAGATCTTGTTGATATGTACATGGATTAGGTTTGCTTGTACTTTATCGAGAATTTCTATATTTATGTTCATGAGGAATGCTTATCTGTAATATTCTTCTTTTGTTAGGTTTTTGTGAAAAAAATGATATCATGGTAATAGCAGCTTCATTGAAATAATTAGGAAATATTTCTTAAGTTTTTATTTTGAAGAATAACAGGAGTATTGGTGTTGAGTCCTCTTTGAAGGTCTGATATAATTCTGCACTGAATCTCTCTAGCCTTAGCCTTTTTGGGGGGTGGTAAAGGATAATTACTGCTTATGTTGCACTAGGTTTTATGATTCTGTTTAAATTGCTTATTCAATGCTGATTTAACTTTCTTAAGTCATATAAACCAATAAATCCACTGTTTTCTTTTAGGTTGCCCAGTTTTATGGAACACAAATTTTTATGATTCTCTGAATTTTCCTGATGTCTGTTTTAATGAACCCCATTTCATTTCTGATTCTATAAATTTCCAATTTTTTCTCTGTCTTTTACTTAGCTTGTTAAAGCTTTGTCACTCGTTAATTTTATTAAAGAACTGACTCATTTCGTTGGTTCTTTGTATTGCTTTTGGTGTTTTGCTTTATTTCATTGTCTTTATCCCTGAGTTTAGTGATGTGTTGCCATTTACTCTTTTGGTGTTTTATCTCATTTCTTCCTGTTGTTCTAGACATTCAGATAAGTTGCTAAGTTATCAGGAGGAGATCTTGCTTTCTCTTTCTCTTTTTGTGGGCAGTCAGTGCTGTAAACTTGCCTCGTAGAATTGCTTCCATCATGTTCCATAGATTTGGGTATGTTTCATTTTCTCTTCTCAGTTCAATTTTTTTTTGTTTGTTTTCACTTTGTTTCTTGCATTAGCTCCTTTTGTTTATTCAATAGTGAGTTCAGTTTTCACAAGTTTAAACTTTCTGTCCTTTCTGTTTTGTCACTATACAGCTTTGATCCTTGGTATTCAGGTAAATTTTGAGGTGTTATTGAAATTTCCTTATGTCTTTTGAGACTTGCTTTGTGTTTTAGTACATGTTCAATATTGAAGTATGTTCTTTTAACTGCTGAGAAAAAAGTATACTCTTTATTTTGGGGTAGAATGCTTTATAGATTTCTTCTAGGTCCTTCATTTATGATGCTTTTTAACTCCATCATTTATTTTTTCTGTGGATGACCTGTGGATTAACAAGAGTTGGGTATTAAAGTCATCCACTATTGCTGTGTGAGGGTCAGTGTGTGAATTTAGCTCTAGAAGTATTTCTTTTATCAACCTGGGTGCCCTTATGTTGGTTGCACAAATGTTTAAAATTACATTTTCCTCTTTGTGGATTTTTCCTTTGATGAGTATGTAGTGTCCTTTCAACTGTCTTCTGGTTTTGGTTTGACTTTACTTTATCAGATATTAAAACAGCTACACCTATTTACTTCATTGGTCCATTTGATTGGAATAAGTTTATTTATCTTTTTACCCTGAGATTACATCTATCTTTGATTTATTTGTTTCAAAAGAAAGATGGTTCCTGTTCTTATAATCTAGTACGTTAGATTTTTGTTAGAGAATTAAGTGTATTAATATTGAGAGCTATCAATGAGTGGTCTTTATTGATTCTTGTTATTTTTTGTTAGAATAATTTTTCTCACCTTCTTTTGATTTATTGTTTTAAAATAATCTCTTCTTTGTGTTTTCTTGCCTAGTATAGGAAGAAGGCACTTCCTACTAGGAACTCCTTTAGTACTGTATTGATACAGATACTATTTAAATTTTGGTTTATTGTAGATTGTTTTTCTTTCTTCATTTACTGTGATTGATAGTTTTGCTGAGTACAGTCCTCTGATATGAATCTCAGGTTTCTCATAGTTTGGAAAACATCATCCTAATTCCTGTGGATTTGAGGATGTCCACTGAGAATTCCGGTGTTGTTCTAATGTGCCTGCCTTTATATGTGACTTGATTGTTTCATTTTAATTTTATTTTTATTAACTATAGACTATTCACTTTGTATCCCAGCTGTAGCCCCTCCTTCTTCCTCTCCCAATTCCCCTTCCCTCCCTCTTCTTCTCCTCTGCTCTTCCCCCAGTCTAATGATAAGAGGTCCTCCTCCCTTTCAATCTGACCCTAGTCTATCAGGTCTCAGTATCCTTTTTTCATTCTGTGCATTTAGAGTTTTAATAACTGTGTGTTATGGAGAATTTCACTGCTGGTTTTATTTTGTGTTTAGTATTTTTGTTGTACCTTAATACACAATGGACTCTTTATAATGGGGATATTTTCCTCCTCGACTTTGTTAAACATATATTCTGTGCTTTTGTCCTTTGTTTCTTCTCTCTCCTCTTTTGCTATTATTTATAAGTTTATTCTTGGCATAGTTTCCCAGATTTCCTGGAAGTTTTCTTCCTGCCTATTTTAAATTTTCACGTTCTTGAAATTTACCACCTATTTTCCTTTCCTTACCATCAAGACCCGAAATTCTTTCTTACTTGTTTTGTAATCATTTGGTAGTCTTCACTTTCATTGTTTTGTTTAACATCCTAAAATTTTCATGTCTAGATATATTTTTGTTTAGGTTTTCTTTAGAAATTTTTATTTTTACTTTCATGTCTTGAAATATTCTTATTATTTCATTCAATTACTGTTTTTTTCATGAGGTCTATTTAGGCATTTATTCATATCTTCCTTAAGGTTCTTAAATTTATTGATAACTACTGTTTTAAGCCCCTGTCTTGTGCTTCAGGAAAACTGTTATCAAGTTTCAAGTACTAATACAGTAGCTTTCTGGATTCTTTTTTACATTAATTTTTCATTTTTTATATTAGTTACAGTTTATTTACTTTGTATCCCAGCTGTAGCCTCCTCTGTCATTCCCTCCCAATCCCATCCTTTCTCCTTCATCTCCTCCCTGACCCTCTATAGGTCCACTGATCGGGAAGGTCCTCCTCCTTTTCCATCTGACCCAAGCTTATCAGGTATCTTCAGGACTGGCTGCAATGTCCTCCTCTGTGGCTTAGCAAGGCTGCTTCTCCATCAGGAGTGGGGATGGAGGAGGTCAAAGAGCTAGCCAGTGAGTTCATGTTACAGACAATCACTGTTCCCCTTACTGGGAAACCCACTTGGATACTGAGCTGTCATGGGCTATGTCAGAGCAGGGGTTTTAGGTTATATCCATGTATGGTCCTTGGTTGGAGAATCAGTCTCAGAAAAAAACCCTGTGCCTAAAGAAGCATAATGTCATGGCTATTCTTGTTTGTGTTTTTACACGGTATCTAGGCATCTAGATTTCTGATGTTGAAAAAGTTTCTTGATGTGGGTATCTACTCTTATCTTTGTTGGGTGTATAGTCAGTTCTTTGCTTGATTTTACCCATTCTGTATTCTAGGCAAGTGTGGTGGCTATGAAGTCCCTGATAGAAACTGCTTCTTCATCCCAGAATAGCATGGCCACTGAGTGTCCGTAGTAGCAACTGTTTCTGTTAATAGGTAGCTAGCACAAGGGAACAAAGATGGGATAGAAGGGAAGGCAAAGAAGATATTGGGATAGATGATGTATACATTTTTCAAATGCTATGAACATTAGACAAAAATATATTTAAGGTGCTTAGTGCACTGGCTAAATGAGAAAATGCTCAATAGATAATACTTTCTGTTGCATCATTTTGTGAGATTCATAAAAACAAAAACTGAAAATTTGTGCAAGTATAGTATGGAAGATTTTTTCTAGTTTCTTTTTTTTTTAGTTTTTATTTTATTTAAATTAATTTACTTTATTTCCCAAGAATAACCCCTACTCTCAGCCTCCCTCCTCCTTCTTCCCCCTGCCCCTCTCCCTTTCCTCCAGAAAATGGGAGCCCCCTACCCTTGCATCAACTCTCCCCAGCACTTTTAAGTCACATCAGCATTGAGCATATCCTCATCCACTGAGGCCAGGCAAAACAGCCCTGCCAGAAGGAAGTGATCCAAAAGAGCAAAACATGGTCCATGTTAGAAACAGACTACCCTCCCCACACATAAACAGAAGACCCACTTGAAGACCAAACCACCAACCATACAAAAAGAAGCATTCATGTACTGTGGGAGATTTTAATGCCCACCTATGATTGACACTCCTCTGCCAATGTTCCATAGACTATGGCTACTGGTATAGAATCATCCCCAGAAAAAATACAGCCCCTCCTTGAAAATGGCAGAATAGTCATAATGTTATCTTGCCATCAGACCAGATTTCTACCATCCTGACTGAAGAAAACCAAACAGAACAGAACAGAACAGAAATATGATTCCTTTTAAACAGATTGAGCATCGATTTAGTTTAGGGGTTATTATGTCTCTAAGTATAAAGACTTGACCACATAGCCTGATACTTAAATAATTCTGAGAAACAGAACATTCTGGTTAAACAATATTAGAACTTCTGAGGATCTTTGTATAATTTCTTAAGCGTTTTCCCCTTTATAGGAAAACAGACTGATATTGGAAGTGAAGAATCACAGAGGATACTTACTTAGATACTAACTACATCTGAGAGGAGTGGCTCTGTAGAAGGCTCCCATACACAATGAGTTGGATTTTATCCTTATAAAGTAACTTTCTCTTGGGAACTACTAATTCATGGAACCTGCCTACAACCTGTATTTTTATTTATTTTAGTTAATTACAATTTATTCACTTTGTATCTCTGCTATAGTCCCCTCCCTCATCCCCCCCCCCCTAGTTCTACCAACCCTCTCTCTTCTCTGCCTATGCCCTTTCCCTAGTCTTTTGAGAGGAGAGGGCATCCTCCACTTCTATATGACCTTAGCCATTCCCCCATCGAGGGACATCTAGGTTGTTTCCAGGATATGGCTATTACAAAAAAAGCTGCTACAAACATGGTTGAGCAAATGTCCTTGCTGTGTAATTGAGTACCTTTCGGATATATGCCTAGGGGTGGTATAGCTGGATTTTGAGGAAGCAGTATTCCTAGTTTTCTGAGAAAGGGCCAGACTGATTCCCAAAGTGGCTGTACAGTTTACATTCCCACAGCAATGGAGGAGGGTTCCCCTTTCTCCTCATCCTCTATAGCATGTGTTGTCACTTGAATTCTAGCTAGAGAAATAAGACTTTAAAGGAGATCAAGGGGATACAAATCAGAATGGAAGACGTCAAAGTTTGAGTATTCCCAGATGATATGAAAGTATACCTAAGTGGCCCCAAAAATTCAAACAGAGAACTCCTTCAGCTGATAAACACCTTCAGCAAAGTGGCTGGATACAAAATTAACTCAAAAAAATTAGAAGCCCTCTAAGGGCTTGACAAAAGGGCCAAGAAAGAAATCAGGGAAACAACACCCTTCACAATAGCCACTAATAACATAAACTACCTTAGGGTGACTTTAACCAAGCAGGTGAAAGACCTGTTTGAAAACAAACAAACAAACAAACAAACAAAACTTCAAGTCTCTGAAGAAAGAAATTGAAGATGATATCAGAAGATGGAAAGATCTCCAGTGCTCATGGATCGGTAGGATTAACATAGTGAAAATAACCTTCTTGCTAAAAGCAATCTACCGATTCAATGCAATTTCCATCAAAATACCAATACAATTCTTTAGATACCTTGAAAGAAAAATTATCAACTTCATATGGAGAAACAAACACCCCAGAATTTCCAAAATGATCCTGTACAACTAAAGATCATCTGGAGGTAAACCCATTTATCCCTGATCTCAAGCTGTACTACAGAGCAATAATAATAAAACCGCATGGTATTGACATAGAAACAGACTGGTGGATCAATGGAACCAAATAGAAGACCCAGAAATAAAAACAAACACCTATGAATACTTGATTTTCAACAAAGAAGCCAAAACCATTCAATGGAAAAAAGACAGTGTCTTCAACAAATGGTGCTTGTCCAACTGGATGTCTACATGCAGAAAAATGAAAACAGATCCATATTTATCACCCTGAACAAACTAAAGTCAAAAATGATGAAAGACCTCAACATAAAAGCAGACATACTAAGTTGGTTAGATGAAAAAGTGGGGAAGAGCCTGGAACTCTTTGGCACAGGAGACAACTTCCTGAATAGAACACCAACAGCACAGGCTCTAAGAGCAACAATCAATAAATGGGACCTCATGAAACTGAAAAGCTTCTGTAAAGGAAAATACACTGTTATGAGAACAAAATGATAGCCTACAGACTGGGAAAGGAACTTGACCAATCCTATATCTGACAGAGGGCTGATATACAGAATATATAAAGAACTAAAATTAAAAACCAATAAATCAATAATCCAATTAAAAAGTGGGGTATGTAGCTAAACAGAATTCTCTGTAGAGGAATATACAATGGCAGAGAAACACCTAAAGAGATGCTCAATGTCCTTAGTAATCAGAAAGATGCAAATCAAAACAACCCTGAGATTTCACCTTACACACATCAGAATATATAAGTCTAAAAACTCAACTGACAATACGTGCTGGAGAGATTGTGGAGAAAAGGGAACCCTCCTCCATTGCTGGTAGGAATGTAAACTTGGGCAACCACTTTGGAAATCAACCTGTCACTTTCTTAGACAATTATGAATAGTGTTTCTTCAAGATCCAGCTATACCCCTCCTAGGCATATATCCAAAAAAAGTTCAAGTATACAACAAGGACATTTGTTCAACCATGTTTGTAGCAGCTTTATTTGTAAGAGCCAGAAACTGGAAAAAACCCAGATGTCCCTCAGTTGACGAATGGATCCAGAAATTGTGGTACTTCTACACAATGGCATACTACTCAACAATTAAAAACAAGGAAATCATGAAATTTGCAGGCAAATTGTGGGATTTAGAAAAGATAGTGAGTGAGGTATCCCAGGAGCGGAAAGACACACATGGTACATACTCAATTATGTAGACCTATAAGATAGGATAAACATACTAAAATATGTTTAGTATACTAAAATACTAAAATAAGATAAACAAGAAAGAGGATCCAGAATAAGATGATCAATCCTCACTTAGAAAAAACAAATGGGACAGACATGGGAAATAAGGGAAACAAGTAACAGGACAGGAGCCTACCACAGAGGGCCTCTGAAAGTCTCTACCTAGCAGTGCATCAAAGCAGATGTAGAGACTCATAACCCAATATTTGGCAGAGTTCAGGGAGTCATAAGATAAAAGGGGGAGGTTATATGACTGTTAGACTACAGGAGCTCCACTAAGACCAAACATCAGGACACAGGGGTCCTCTATGAGACTATTTCTCCAACCAAGGACCATGTATGTATATAACATAGAACCCCTACTCAGATGTAGCCCATGGTAGCTCAGTATCCAAGTGAGTACCCTAATAAGGGGAAAAGGGACTATTTCTGACATGAACTCAAGGGCTGGTTCTTTTATCTCCCCCAGCCCCGGAGGGAGGAACAGCCTTGCTAGGTCACAGAGGAGGACATGGCAGCCAGTCCTGAAGATACCTGATAAGCTAGGGTCAGATAGTAAGGGAGGAGGACCTTCCTTAGCAGTGGACTTAGAAGGGGCAGGGAGGAGATGAGGGAGGGAAGGTGGGGTTGGGAGGGAATGAGGGAGGGGGCTACGGCTGTGATACAAAGTAAATAATCTGTGATTAATATAAAAATAATAATAATAATAAAGAAATGTTCCACCTCATTAGTCATTTGGAGAATGCAAATGAAAACAACCCTGATATTCCACCTCACACCCATCAGAATGACTAATGTCAAAACTCAAAGGATGATGCATGCTGGATGTGCAGAGGATGTGGAGAAAGAAGAACTCTCCTCCATTGCGATTGGGGATGTAAACTTGTGCAACCACTTTGGAAATCAAACCTGTGCTTTCTCAGAAAATTATGAATAGTGTTACCTCAAGATCCAGTTATACAAATCTGTATTTTCATAAAAGGTCTTTTTGACTATCTACTTAGTTATCAATTTATATTTTCCTTCTGTGGTAAAAGGTAAGTACAGAAAGAAGATGGGTTAGATGTAATAATGAATACAAAGTTGTTTAAATAATATTAATTAAATTTTGAATGCCTGTTTTATGTCACACACTGCAGATGAAATTCTGTGAAATGAATAGGATCAAGGCCAGTCACTGGCAGAACTTCCATTCTTGAAATACAGTGCCTCTCACTGCGGAATTAACCGGACTAAAAATAGACTTTTATGTTTCAATTTATTTCTTATTTTTTAAATATTATTTACAGTTTATTAGCTTTGTATCCCAGCTATAGCCTGCTCTGTCATTCCATCCCAATCCCACCCTCCCTCCCTCTTCTCCTCCCTGCCCCTCTCCAAGTCCACTGATAGGGAGGTCCTCCTCCCTTTCCATCTTACCTTAGCTTCTCAGGTATCCTTAGAACAGGCAGCAATGTCCACTTCTGTGGCCTAGCAAGGCTGCTCCCCACTCGGGGTTGGGGGTCGAAGAGTCAACCATTGAGTTCATGTCAGAAATAGTTTCTGGTCCCCTTACTAGGGAAACCTACTTGGATACTGAGTTACCATGGGCTACCTCTAATCAGGGATTCTAGGTTATATTCGTACATGGTCCTTGGTTGAAGACACAGTCTCATAAAAGACCCCTGTGCCCAGATATATTAGTTTGTTTTAAAAGTTGTGATTAAGTGATAATTTTCCAAAGTGTATATAAAAATGACTTAAATGAAAATGACTTAAGTTATAATCCGGATTCTAAAATGTGATATATTATAGTGCATTAGCTAGATAATAAAATATATGCCAATATAGTATAAATGCACAGTAGGCAACCATACTATGTTGTGTATATTTTTATATATGCATAACATTTATATATCATACATGACATATGAGGATACAGAGCTAAACATACATTCCTATTTATTGTAACACATAGATATAGCGTAATCTGTTACCAGGTAAATAAATGTGGTAAATATGACCTAAGTGTCCTCATTAATAGAAAGGGAAAGAACAGAAAACTCAAAGCAGATTATTTACAGTGCTGCTCCTTTGTGAAGCTGAATACACTTATATATGAAGTGCCATACTCACACTGTGACAGAGTCAGACCACAGAGTAAGATGTCTCTTTATGACTCTCATTATAAATACATAGTACAATGTCATATACTCAATAATTTCTCTTCTAACAAATTACAAAATCAGTGGTATCATTTTCTTGTTGTTTTTATTTTCTCAAAACTGAAGTTGTTTATAACTCATTGTGTAGCACTGGTCTCAAACTCACAGCAATCCTCCAAGTGATGTGATTACAGGAGTGTGCCACTATATTGAGAAGATATTTCTATGTATTTATTAATATAGTACTCAGTTTATTAAGCTTAAAATTATGAAAATGTTATAATAAAGTATGTGAAACAAGGCAAAAAGAACCTACTGTCTAATGAACAGAAATGACACCTTTTTCTGTGTCAGAAGGAGAGTTGAGTTTCTTATGTCCCCCCAGTGTTTTTTTTTATCCAAGTTGTATGTGGATAATGTTTGCACAAAGTACTCACCAAAATAAAGTCAATATCCATTAGCAAAATTATTTTTGAGAGGTGATTAAAACTAATATCAGAGTAGGATATTCATGGCAGCAACTACAGATATGGTGATGTTATCCTCTTCATTTAAGAATGTGTTAGTTTTCTCAGGGGCCCTCTATGGTAAGTTCCTGTCTTTTTCCTTATTTTTACCTTCTTCCCATGTGTATCCCATTTGACTTTCTGAATAAAGATTGAGCATCTTACCCAGGGTCTTCCTTCTTGCTTAGCTTCTTTAGGTGTGCAGATTTTACTATGATTATCCTAGATCATGTCTAATATCGAATTATAAGTGAGTATATACACCATGTGAGAGGAACAGTATGAAAGACAGTCCTGATGAGACCTTATAGTTTAGGGTCAGATGGAAGAGGAAGAGGTCCTCCACTATCAGTGGACTGGGGAAGGGGCATGGGAGGAGGTAATGGAAGGAGGGAAAGAAGGAGGGAGATCAGGATTGGGAGGGAAAAGGATGGGGCTACATCTGGGATACAAAGTGAATAAATTATAATGAATAAAAATTATATTTAAAAAATAATGTGTTAGTTATGTAATACCAAATGATCAGCCCTGAAAATGAATAAATACAAGTAAACATAGATGTTGAGTAGATCGTTAGTATTTCGTCTTACATACACAGAGACACACATAATAACAAAGAAAAAAGTAGTTAGCAATTTGAAATTGAACAAGGGATTGGAAATTAAAGGGGGAAATGATGTAATTCTGTTGCTGTCCTAAATTTTTAAAAAATAAATATTAAGAACCAAAAAAAAAAAAAAAGCTCAGACTGGGGTTTTTTAAGTTGTACCTTTTCTTTCCTGCTAGTTAATAGCAAAGGAGTTAGCCAACACTACAACATTAAAATGGAATAACAAGACAGCTGGAAGTGAATTTATTTGTGTGGGCAGTCATCTTGGACTCCTTCACTGATATACCATATGTTAACTGCAGTTGGCATCCTACAGAGAATTGCAAATGTTTGTAAAGGCTTGAGAGAGAGGTCTTCTGTGTTTCAGAGCTTGGCATGTGGATGTTTGCTTTGATTATATAAAAGCTCATTTTTATAATCATTTGGTAGTATTTTCTAGATTGTTCTGACAATATATATTGGAGGCATTTATCTATTGAAGAAAAACATGCAATTTCCTCCCCTGACCATTACGGTTACCATCTATTTTTCTACCATTTCTATGAATATGTAGATTGTTTTAAAATTTTCAGGCTATATAAAAAAATCAATTTGTTTAAATTATGTTCAGTTTGAGTTCTGTGTTATATAGTCATTCTTTCAGGTTATTTTTATATTTGGTAGAATTCCATTGTTGAGGGCTTCATAACATTGTTATGTCAACAGCAAATATAATTACTTTAAAAAGCATAAAATATATGACATTTTAAAATTAGGACTGAAAACTAAATCTCTGTACATGAAAATTGTTTTATTGAAGTTCTTACTATTAACACATCTCAGGTGTACTTAGTATGCAAAAAGAAATTTAAAGAAATATATATTTTCGTGTTTAGCAGCAGTCAAAGTGTCTCAGTTCAGAACTTAGGTTATATGCTCATCCTGCTCATGACATGTCTTATTTTTCTTTATCTCAGACTCTTTCACTAGTAAAGCCACAGTTCTCAGCCATGAATTGATTATTATAAAGGATTGTTTTAGCTATTCTTGTTTTTTTGTTTGTTTGTTTGTTTTACTACATGAAGTTTAGAATTGTTCTTTCCAGGTCATTAAAGAACTGTGTTGGCATTTTGAAGCAGATTACGTTGGATCTATAGATTGCTTTTGGTAAGACGGTCTTTTTCACTATGTTAATCCTACAGATGCATGAGCGCATGTTGTCTTTTCATCTTCTGATAGCTTCTTCAATTTCTTTCTTTAGAGACTTGAAGTTTTTATTGAATGGGACTTTCACTTGTGTGGTTAGAGTTACAACAAGATACTTTCCATTATTTGTTGCTATTGTGAATGGTATAGTTTCCCTAATTTCTTTCTCAACCTGTTTGTCATTTTTCTACAGTAGAGCTACTGATTTTTTTTTAATTAACCTTGTATCTAGCCACATTGCTAAAGCTGTTTATCAGCTGTAGGAATTCTCTGGTGGAATTTTTGGGGTCACTTACATACACTCTTGTATCATCTGCAAATAGTGACACTTTGACTTCTAGAATCCTTCCTCATTTGTATTCAATTGATCTCCCTTAGTTGTCTTAGCTAGAACTATTAGTACGACATTGAAGGTGTATGGAGAGAGTGGGCAGCCTTGTCTTGCTCCTGATTTTATTGTAATTTCTATGAGTTTCTTTCCATTTAATTTGATGTTGGCAATCACCTTGCTATATATCACCTTTATTATACTTGGGTATGAGCCTGTATTCTTGATCTCACTAAGACTTTTGGCATGAATGGATGTTGAATTTGTCAAAGTTTTTTTTCCTGCGACTTAGGAGATAATCATGTGTTTTTTGTTTGTTTGTTTGTTTTTGGTTTTGTTTTTGTTATTTTTTTAGTTCCTTTATATGGTGGATTTTCATATGTTGATCCATCCTTGCATCCCTGGTTTGAAGCATAATTGAGCATAATCACATTTATTTGATGTGTGCTTGCATTTGGTTCATTAATATTTTATGGAGTATTTTTGCATCAGTTTTCATGAGTGAACTCACACTGAAATTCTTTGTTGAGTCTTTATGTGGCTTGGTATCAAGGTGAATATAACTTCATAGAATAAGTTTGGCAATGTTCCTTCAGTTTTTTATTTTGTGTACTAGTTTGAGGAGTATTAGTATTAGCTCCTCTTTGAAAGTCTGTTAGAATTTTGTGACTGTGAAAGCATTTGTACCTGGGTTGTTGTTTTGGTTGGAGACATTTGATGGATGTTTCTATTTCTTTTGGGGGTTATAGAACTGTTTGAACTGTTTAAGTGATCTTGATTTAACTTTGGTAAGTGAAATCTATCTAGAGAATTGTCCATTTCCTTTAGATTTTCCAGTTTTGTGGAATATAGGCTTATGAAGTAAGACTTAATGATTTTTTAGATTTCCCAATTGTCTCTTGTTATGTCCCCTTTTTTTTTCTGATTCTGATAAATTGAATACTCTCCCTCTGCCTTTTAGTTAGTTAGGCTAAGGGCTGGTCTATCTTGCTGATTTTGTAAAAGAGCAAGTTCCTGGTTTCATTGATTCTTTGCATTGTTCTCTTTGTTTTCAATTTATACATTTCAGCCCTGAATTAGATTATTTCCTGTTGTCTACTTTTATTGGATGCATTTGCTTCATTCTAGAGCTTTCAGGTGTGCTGCTAAGTTACTAGTGTGAGATCTCTCCAATTTTGTTATGTTTGTGCTTATGAACTTTCCTCTTAGCACTGCTTTCATGGTGTCCCATAAGTGTAGGTATGTTGTGCCTTCATTTTCATAAGAATACTAGAAAGCCTTTAATTTCGTTGTTTCTTCCATGACCCAGTGAGTATGGAGTTGATCAGTTTCCATGAATTTGAAGGCTTTCTGTTGTTTCTGTTGTTGTTGAGTTCCAACTTTAATCCATGGGGGTCTGATAAGATGCAGCGGGTTATTTCAATCCTCTTGTATCTGTTGAGGTTTGCTAAGTGCCTAGGTATATGGTCAGTTTTGGAGAAAGTTCTGTGAGGTGCTAAGAAGAAGGTATATTGTGTTGGGTTTGGAGAAATGTTTTGAAGATATTTATTAGGTCCATTTGATTCATGACATCGCTTTCTTTATTTTCTCATACAGTTTACATTTGATGACCTGTCCATTGGAGAGAGTGGAGTATTGTTAATGTGTGGGGTTCTATGTGTAATTTAAGCTCAAGTAATGTTTCTTATATGAATAAGGGTGTCCTAATTATATCACATTCAGTCCATATAATATTATGTACATATATACATATGTATATATAAATATACATATATATATGTATGTATATGTGAATATACACATATGGGTTTTCAGAGTTGACCATTTGGAATTATTGTTTCCTTTTCTTTAATTAAATTTTTATTTTTGTTATATTAGTTACAATTTATTTACTTTGCATCCCAGCTGTAGCCCCCTCTTTCATTCCCTCCCAATCCCATCCTCCCTCCCTCTTCTCTTCACTAACCCTCTCTAAGTCCACTGCTAGGGTAGGTCCTCCTCACCTTCCATCTGAACCTAGCTTATCGGGTATCCTTAGAACAGGCAACAATGCCCACCTCTGTGGTCTAGCAAGGCTGCTCCTCCCTCCGGGGCGGGGGCAGGGGTGGAGCGGGTCAAAGAGTCAGCCATTGAAATCATGTCAGAGACAGTCCCTGTTTCCCTTACTAGGTAACCACTTGGATACTAACATATAACGGGCTACATCTGAGCAGGGGTTCTAGGATACAAACATGCATAGCTCTTGGTTGGAGAAACAGTCTTAAAAAAGACCCCTGTGCCCAGATATGTTTGGTCCTTGAGCTCCTATCCTCTCCAGGTCATACTAACTCCCCCTTCTTTCATATGATTCCCTGCACTCTGCTCAAGGCTTGCTTATGATTCTTAGCAGCTGCTTTGATACACTACTAGATAGGGTCTTTCAGAGGCCCCCTGTGGTACGCTCCTGTACTGCTTCTAATTTTCTCCTACTTCCAGTGTCCATCGCATTTGTCTTTCTAAGTGAGGATTGATCATCTTACCCTGGATTCTCTTTCTTGTTTTTCTGCTTTAGGTGTTCAAATTTTAGTATGTTTCTCCTATCTTGTAGGTCTAGTATCTACTTATAAGTGAGTGTATACCATGAATGTCTTTCTGTTTCTGGGATAATCTTTTCTAGATACCACCACTTGCCTGCAAATTTCATGATTTCCTTGTTTTTAATTGCTGAGTAGTATACCATTGTGTAAAAGTTCCACAATTTCTGTATCCATTCCTCCTTTGAGGGGCATCTGGGTTGTATCCAGATTCTGGCTATTACAAATAAAGCTGCTACAAACATGGTTGAACAAATGTCCTTGTTTTATACTTGAACTTATTTTGGATATATGCCTAGGAGTGTTATAGCTAGATCTTGGGGACGGACTATTTCTAATTGTCTGAGAGAGTGCCAGATTAAATTCCACAGTGGTTGTATGAGTTTACATTCCCACCAACAATGGAGGAGGGTTCTCCTTTCCCTACAACCTCTCCAGCTTGTGCTGTCAATTCAGTTTTTGATCTTAGCCATTCTGATGGGCATAAGGTGAAATCTCATGGTCATTTTGATTTGCATCTCCCAGATGCCTAAGAACATTGAACTTTTTAAAAGTGTTTCTCTGCCATTTTATATTCCTCTACAGAGATGTCTCTGCTTAGCTCTGTACCCCATTTTTAATTGGATTGCTTGATGTGTTGCTTTTTAACTTCTTTTGTTCTTTATATATTCTGGATATCAACCCTCTGTCAGATTCAGGGTTGGTGAAGATCCTTTCACACTCTGTAGGCTGTCGTTTTGTTCTGACAACAGTATCTTTTGCTTTACAGTTTCATGATGTCCCATTTATAGATTGTTCCTCTTAGTGCCTCTGCTGTTGGTGTTCTGTTCAGGAAGTTGTTTCCTGTGCCAATGAGTTCATGTCTTCTCCACTTTTTCTTCTAACCAACGTAGTCTCTCTGGTTTTATGTTGAGGTCTTTGATCCACTTGGAATTTAGTTTTGTGCAGGGTTATAAATATGGATCTATTTTAATTTTTCTGCATGTAGATATCCAGTACGCTCAGCACCATTTGTTGGAGATGCTGTCGTTTTTTCATTGAATGGTTTTGTATTCTTTGTCAAAAATCAAGTATTTATAGGTTTATTTCTGGGTCTTCTACTCAGTTCCATTTATCCACCATTCTGTTTCTATGCAAATACAGTTTGAGTTCCAGGATGGTGATACCACCAGATGATAGTTGTTGTACAGGATTGTTTTGGAAATTCTGGTTTTGTGTTTGTTTGTTTGTTTTTCCATATGAAGTTGAGAAATTTTTGCTCAAGGTCTGTAAAGAATTGTGTTGATATTTTGATTGGGATTGCATTGAGTTTGTAGATTTTCCTGGCAGAATGGCCATTTTCACTATGTTAATCTTACCGATCCATGAGCACAGGAGATCTTTCCATCTTCTGATATCTTCTTCAATTTCTTTCTTCAGAGACTTGATTTTTTTCCATACAAGTCTTTGACTTGCTTAGTTACAGTCACACCAATGTACTTTATGTCCTTTGTGGCTATTGTGAAAGGTGGTGTTTCCCAATTTTTTTTCAGGCCTGTTATCTTTTGTATACAGTGAGGCTACTGACTTTTTTTAGTTAATTTTGTATCCACCTTGCTGAAGGTGTTGATTAGCAGATGGAGTTCTCTGGTTGAATTGTTGGGGTCACTCATGTATACTATCATAATCATCTGCAAATAATGAAAGTTTGACCTCTTCCTTTCTGATTTGTATCCCCTTGATCTCCGTTAGTTGTCCTATTGCTCTAGTTAGGATTTCAAATACTATGTTGAAGAGATATGGAGAGAGTGGGCAGCCTTACCTTGTCCCTGATTTTACTGGGATTGATTTGAGTCTCTCTCCATTGAGTTTGATGTTGGCTATAGGCTTGCTGTATATTGCTTTTACTATGTTTAAGTATGTGCCTTGTACCCCTGATCTCTCCAAGATGAATGGATGTTAGATTTTGTCAAATGCTTTTGGTATCTAAGAAGATGATCATGTGGTTTTTCTCCTTCAGTTTGTTTATATGGAGGATCACATTGATGGATTTCCATATCTTGAACTACCCTTGAATGCCTGGGATGAACCCTACTCAGTCATGGTGGATATATTTTATTTGTTCTTGGATTTGGTTTGCAAGTATTTTATTGAGTATTTTTTCATCAATGTTCATAGGAGTGATAGGTCTGAAGTTCTCTTTTTTTGTTGGGTCTTTGTCTGGTTTAGGTATCAAGGTGACTGTGGCTTCATAGAATGAGTTTGGTAATGTTCCTTCTGTTTCTATTTTGTGGAATAGTTTGAAGAGAATTGGAGTTAGCACTCCTTTGAAGGTCTTGTGTATTTCTGCGCTGAAATCATCTGGTCCAGAGCTTTCTTAATAAGGGAGACTGTTGACTGCTTCTATTTCCTTGGAGGATATATGACCATTCACTCTTTCTACCTGATCTTGATTTAATTTTTGTAGATGGAATACATCAAGAAAATTGTCCATTTCATTTAGATTTTCAAATTTTGTGGCATATAGGCTTTTATAGTAAGACCTAATGACTGTTTGGATTTCTTCAGTGTCTGTAGTTATGTCCCCCTCTTTATTTCTGATTTTGCTGATTTGGATAGTTTCTCTCTGCCTTTTAGTTTTTGGCCAAGGGTTTGTCTATCTTTTTGATTTTCTCAAAAAAACAGCTCTTGTTTTCATTGATTCTTTGAATAGTTGTATTTGATTCTAATTTATTGATTTCAGCCCTGAGGTTGATTATTTCCAGTCATCTGCTCCTCTTGAGTGTATCTGCTTTTTTTTTTATTTTTATTTTTTTAGGGCTTTCCGTTGGGGGCTTAAGTTGCTTGTATGAGAATTAGCAAATTTCTTCTTGAAGGCACTTAGTGCTATGAATTTTCCTCTGAGCACTACTTATAATATGTCCCATAAATCTGGTTATGTTGTTACTTCATTTTCCTTGAATTCTAGGAAGTCTTTAATTTCTTTCTTTATTTCTTCCTTAACCCAGCTGTCATTGAGTAGCAAGTTGTTCACTTTCCATGTGCATGTAGGCTTTTTGCTATTCCCATTGTTGTTGAAGTCCAGCTTTAGTCCATGTTGGTCAGATAAAATACAGGGGGTTGTTTCAATCTTCTTGAATCTGTTGAGGCTTGCTTTGTGACCAACTGTATGGTCTATTTTGGAGAGGGTTCCATGAGATGCTGAAAAGAATGTATAGTTTTTTGGGTTTGATTGAAAAGTTCTGTAGACATCTGTTAGGGCCATTTCATTTAGGGCCTCTGTAAGTGCCTTAATTCCCCTATGATCTCTCCCTTGGTAGTAGTGGAGTGTTGAAGGCTCCCACTATTAAGGTGTTTGGATCAATGTGTGATTTAAGCTTTAATAATGTTTCATTTACAAATGTAGGCACTTGTGTATTTGTTCAGAACTGTGGTGTCCTCTCAGTGGATTTTTCCTTTGGTGAGAATATAGTGCTCTACCTCATCTTTTTTGATGAATTTTAGTTGAAAGTCTATTTTATTCGATATTAGGATAGCTACCCCAGCCTGTTTTCTGGGTCCATTTGCTTGAAAAACTTTTTTCCAGCCCTTCCTCTGAGGTAGTTTACCTTTGTTACATAGGTGTGTTTCTTGGGTTCAGGAGAATGTTGGATCCTTTTTCCCCAACCATTCTGTTAGTCTGTGTCTTTCTATTAGAGAGTTCAGTCCATTGATGCTGATAGATACTATTGAACAATGAAAGTTACTTTCTTTAGATGTGGGGTTGGTGGGTGTTACTGTTTTGTTTCTTCTATTATTTTGATTTTTTTGTTGTGTATTTATCTATGTATTATGTTTTCTTTGATGTAGTTGTTTGCATTAGATTGACATTTTCCTTCTAGTATCTTCTGTAGGGTTGGGTTGCTGTGTAGATATTGCTTACATTTGGTTTCATCGTGGAATATTTTGATTTCTCTACCTATGTTGATTTAAAGCTTTGCTGGGTAGACTAGTCTGGCTTAGCATCTGTTGTCTCTTTAAGTCTGCATGACCTCTGCCCAGACAATTCTGGCTTTCATAGTTTCTGTTGAGAAATCTGGTGTCTTTCTGATAGGTCTACCTTTATATTTTACTTGGCTTTTTTCCCTTGCTGCCTTTAATATTTTTTTTTCTTTTTTCTGTAGGTTCAGTGTTTTCACTATGATGTGATGTGAAGAGTTATTTTTCTGCCTACTCTATTTGGTGTTCTATAGGCCTCTTGTATGTTTATGGATATCTCTTTCTTTAAGTTGGAAAATTTTTCTTCTATGATCTTTTTGAAAATATTTTCTGGGTGTTGTAGCCTGGTATTTTCTTTTTCATCTACTCCTATTATTCTTAGGTTTTGTCCTTTCATGCTATCATTGATTTCTTTGATGCTTTGTGTTTGGAAATTTTCTGATTTATTTTTTTTCTTTGAGAGACGTATCAATTTCTCCTAATGTATCATCAGCACCTGAGATTCTCTCTTCCATCTCTTGTATTCTGTTGGTGATGCTTACCTTTGCAGTTCCTGATCTTTTCTCTAAGTTCTCCAGCTCCTGGGTTTTCTCTGTTTGTATATTCTTTATTGATTCTAATTCTGTTTTTATGTCTTGCATCATTTCCTTCATCTGTTTGAATGTGGAGTCCTGCTTTTGAATGATGGCTTCTATATTTTTGTTGTTGTTGTTCGTTTCCTCTCTATGTGGCTAATTGTGCCTCTACTTGTTTGGCTGTATCTGCCTATATTTCTTTGAGAGTTTTATTCACTTCCTCTTTATTTGCCTCCAATTGTGTGGTTATTTCTTTAAGAGCTTTGTTCATTTCTTTTCTATTTGCTTCAACTTGTGTGGCTATTTCTTTGAGAGAGTTATTCATTTCCTCTTTATGAGTCTTTAATAACTGGATAAGCATAATTTTAAAGTCATTTTTCTTGTGTTTCCAATGAATTGATGTGTCCATTGATTTGGGGGGTTGCTGTTGAAGCCATGATGTCCTGATTTTTGTTGGGTTTGTTCTTATGCTGGCCTTTGTCCATCTGCTTATCTGTGTCCCTCACTGTTTGTTCCTGGAGTTTGTATTTCAGACTAGGTCCATCTTTTTCTGGTTTCTGGAATTTTTTTTAGGAAGATGAAAGAGGTTCACTGGTTTGAGAGTATGCCTTGGTGTTTCAGCTGTACTTAAGTGAGGAATGAGATGCTGGCACTATTAGCTGGCACACTGGTATGCAGATCTGTCTGTGTTCCAGGGACTGTTTCCCTGGAATTCATTGTTAGAACTTCACAACAGGGGCTTCTGTGTTGAGGATGCTGTCCCTAGAATCCTTATTTCACCCATTATAGAGTTGTAGGTTGTAGGGATATGTTGTCTGGTTGCTTGTTTAGAGGGGGCCCTGAATCTGATGCTTTGCAAGCGCTCACTTGAAGGCACACTCAGTCTCTTGCAGGACCAGTTGGAAACCATAGAGGTTCCCCATGTTCTCTACCCTCTGGTTTGATCCTGCTGGGGCAAATGCGGTGTAGGCTAACAGTCAGCTCAGTGTGCTGTAGCAGCAGGTCTTGGTGTCCACCAGCACTGTGTGCTGTGCTGTGCAGAGCGTTGCCTGCACTGGGGCCAGGGTGGTGTGCTCTGTGTAGGACTCTGAAGGTCACCTCTGTCTCCTTTCCCTCTGCCAAAGAAGGAGTGTGTAGGTCAGTCGTGGGGGAGTGATGGGAAGGGTTAAGTATTCTCAGTCCCAGATACTAAGGCAGGGTTTCTTTGCTAGGAGCTGGCACTGGGGCGTGGGCGCTGTGGTCTGTGGTGGAATTTGCAGGCTGCCTCTTTAACCTGCCCCTCTGCCAGGGAAGGCTTATGGCAGCTTGTCAGGGGAAATACCAGGAAGGTTTGAATATTCTCTGTCCCAGATCCTGAGCTGGGGTTTCTTTGCTAGGAGCAGCCAGTGCTGGGGCAAAGGCACTATGATCTGTGGCAGAATCTGTGGGCCACCTCCACTGCCTCAGCTAAAAAGGGAGTAGGAAGGTGGATAAGAGGAAGTACCTGGGGATGGAGCCCCCAGAGAAGGTCCACAGAGGTGTCTGCAGGTGACCCTATTCTAAATGAACTCAGTTCATGGTTAGTTCCCTGACTCCCTGGAAGCCTGATATCTCTGTTCTGGGTTCAGCAGCCCCTTCACTCACCAATTTCAGAGTTTCAGATCCTTTGTCCCTCAGATATGGTACACACTGGTCTCTGCCACATTGGATCTCTCTATTCCAGAAATACTGTTTTCTAACTATTGCTTATAACATTGATCTCTTTATTCAGCATTTGGCTTTCCTACTTTAGTACTATATCTAACCCTCCATAATTCAAGGCTCCTCCTACTAGTATTTGTTTTGTGAAACACATGCTGCTTTAACCACAGGAAAACACTATCGGACAAAGCAAAAACCAGTATCTTTGAATTCTGAGTACTCTGACTCAAAATTATTTCAATGGCTTCTAGGAAGAATCTGTAGCTAGAATCCAAGGTGAAAAAGAATATTTTATCTGTTGATAACTACTATAAATAATTCTGAAAAACACAGCACCCGAACAAAGAAAAATATTACTCTTTCTTACACGTGTGTGGCAGAAGCTCATTCTGAGTTGATTCTTAGCTCATTCTTGATGGGCACTATCCTCCAATATCTGTTTTGCTCTCTTTATATTCTTCTTTACCAGTTTTTTTTCAGAGAAAATACAGCAGATTTCTTTACTTCATACAAATTTGTCCACAAATGAAATACAATGATCCACATTTACTTCTTGGTAAAACATATTCTATGATCCTGTAGAAACCAGGATGACTGGGAATATCAGCAAACCTGACAGGCCACTTCTCTAGAACTCTCCATGGGGCAGAGAAAATCATGAGTTTGGGTGACTTGATATTATTTCAACTACAAAGGGTAAATGTTTAAAACTCCTTAGCTTTTTGTATGTGTTAACTTTTTCACATACTTAAGATGGTCTCATGAATCCATATACTGTTTTGATCTCATCCACTTCCCATTCTCCTTCTTTCAATTCCTCATTCATGCTCCCTATCATGTGTCCCTCAAAACATGATCTGTTTTTTTAAACACACTGAGTCTACTTAGTGATGCCTGGATATGATGGTATGAGTGCAAATCAATCTAGTGGACCACAAGGAGTCTCTCAGTTGCCACATTCCTGAAAATTGATGGGTTTGAAAGAAAGCAGAGCAGAATACAGGATATTTGGGAGGGAGTGCTGTGGAAGGAGAAATGTTATGATTTAATTATAACATCAAAAGTTTAAAAGGAAAAATATATTAAATAAATGTTGAAAGAAATGAATAGACACTTATTGTTTTAGAGTTGAATCATTTTGAGACTAAGTAAATGAAAAAGTCACCAATGGTGTGTCCTTCATGGTTAAGCAAAGGAGCCCAAAATAGAAACAAAACAAGACCTGTGCATGTTCAAGCCTGACAAAGTCCAAGCATGGAAAATGAAAGTGAATATAAAGCCCCAAGATTGCTTTAAAGATGTATCCCACACCACAGGAGATGACTCTGTATGCATGAGCTTAACATTAGTCAAAATGGACTCCACAAATTTAAAAAAGAGAAAGAAAAGACAAAAAGAAAGTCAAGAGGACACAAAGATTTGTGAGTAGCAAAGCCAAGGTGCATCTAGAAAGAGATAGGATATAAATGACTATAACCAAAATACACTGTAAACATTTTCAAAAAATAATAAAATTATTTTGTAAATACAAAATCAGACTGGAATGACAGCTTAGCAGTTAAGAGCAGTTATTGTACTAATAGGGGAGGTCCTCCTCCCCTTCCATCTGACCCTATCTTATCAGGTCTCATCAGGACTGGCTGTATTGTCCTCCTCTGTGTCTTTCAAAAGACATGGGTTCAGTTTTCAACACCCACCTAATGAATCATAGTCATCTGTAACTCTGGTTTCTAGTAGATCTGATACCCTCTTCTCTCTTTCATAGGCAGCTGGCACACAAGCAGTGTACAAATATACAAGCAGTTAAAATATTCATATAAATAAAGATATAATAAAAAACTTAAAATTATTAAAGTAGAACATAAAATTGCATGTCAGAACATTGAAGTAAGGGAGTCAGCATGGAAATTGGGAACTTTCTCCAAGCTAGCCCTCTTCAGTTGTTAACTTCCCACGTCAAATTGAATGGAGTAAATGCTGGCCAACTAGCCTGGGAAAGCATTGCTTTTTACTGTATATTTGATTATGGGGCTGCTTCCATACATAACATGCGCTGGAGTCATGGGTGGAACAAAAATAACCGCTGTCTCAATGTATGTGGGTATCAATGACCAAAGGAAGAAAAATAGGTTAAGACAGGTGAATTATCTCTTTCTGGTCTTAAAGACATTCAAATTACCCTGCCATCAGAACTCAAAGTTCCCAGTGTTGGGGATATCTCAACTCCAGAGCTTGATCACTCTGAGTATGAATTGCCACTTTGGTTTCCTTAGCCACTGTCTAATGATTGTGGTGTCAATTATCCCATTGTTCCTTATGTTGCTTAGGTTGGCACATATCATATCATGGGACTTACTTCTCTCCATAATTTTTGAGATATTCCTCATGGAATATGTATGTGTGTGTGTGTGTGTGTGTGTATGTGTGTGTGTGTGTGAAAGCACATGTACACACGTACGTGTATGTTAGCATGTGTTTTTATATTCTTTCATCCTGTGGGGCCTTGGCCTTTCAGATGCCTTATTCTCATATCTTATGATGTTCAATTATTCCACACAGTTTGTCTGCTTAGAACCTCTTTTTTTTCATTGCCAAGCACATATCTTTAATCCATGGCACTCAGGGAGGCAGAGATCTGTGAGGCCAGCATGGCCTACCAAGTGAGTTTTATGACAGCCAGAGATACACAGAGAAACTCAATCTCAAAACAAACATACAAAAAACGATGTACTGCAATTCCTTCACAGGGACATAGGTTATTCTGAACATCTGAGAGGCTGTGTGAGTGCTTGTGAAGGCCCTGTTATAGAGACGGACATAAGAGATCACCTGCAGCGTCAGAGTTATCCAGCTCTCTGGAGATCGGTGTGTAATCTGTTTTAAGAGGTTTATATGTTCACAGTTTATCCTGCTGCTGTGGTTCTACTTTAGTTAGTGTCATTTGTAGTGCCATATCAAGCAAAGAGATGTGTTACCTAAAGGGAACATGAACAGAAGTTAAATACCCCACTCTAGTGAGTCCCTAAGGCCATACACAAATAAGAAATCCTCATTATTAACCAAACTCCAGATCCTGTCCAGACTACTCCATGTCAAGGCATTTTTAATTATGAAAGAACATTTTTCCTAACTTATATTTTCTTGTAATAAAACTAATGACTTTTAAGGGTATGCTAATAGGAATCACAGTGACAGAGTTGAGGACTTCTACAGAATTATTTCTTCTCTCACGTTACCATGCCGACCATGAAAGCATGGCCATCTTGACCAGCATTGGCCAGAGGCCACATTCTAGGCAGCCGATACCTCTGAATAAATGAGCTTTCTCTTAAAATTAATCAAGAAATGAAACTATTTTCTTCTTCAGAATCTTTATTTGTTTATTAGTAAAATATCTTCAAGCTTGAACTTCATAGTCTGCATTGCTATTCAAACTGAGAATTTTAAGTATTGAGTGACAATTTCAAGCAAGTTGGTGAAAACATTATCTTGAACTTTTTCAGTATTTAATATAGCCTTTTTGAAGAACAAAGGCTTTCTTCAAAAGCAGCTCATATGTGTCTAAAGAGCTTAAAGTGCAGTGTTCCAACTGATGACAGGAAACATCATTTTAACCCTAAAACAGGACAGACCAACCTCCTTTTGCAACTGCTTGCCTTCAACCTAATCAATGCAGTCTTCAGAGATTCTGTTTGTTGGTGGGCTTGTCAAAGGATTATTGTGGCCTCGGTAAAAACATAGCATAGCTGAATTCACAAGTTCACTTACCATTTCAATAGTAATTAATGCCCACAGCAAAAAACATTTGGCTATTTTGATTTTTTTCTTTTGCTTTGGTAAAAGAACAGAAGCTTGAATGTGTAAGCTGCTATTAATTCCTAATAATATGTAAAAAATGTGGGAACAACTTTCTATTTTATAAGCATGAGACTTAAATTCCAATGAAGACATATATTCCAATGAAGATAAGTCACAGGCATACACACATACAACATATCATATAAAATGCCATAAATAATGTAATATATTGTGTATATGTTGTATATAATAAGGGAGAGCATGAGGAGGCTAACTGGGAATGGAGTGGTATGGGCTTTTAAAACCTCGAAAACTGACACATCTTCTCCAACCAGGCAGCATCTCTTAATTCTTTCCAAATATTTCCAGCAACTGGAAGCCAAATATTCAAACATATAAGTCATTGGGTCTATCTTCATTCTATCTACTAAAATACTATAACATATATTATACATATATTGTGCCTTATAATTAATTTTATTCACTTTGAGGTAAATGTTAGAGATGTATTAATATACATGCAATATAGAAACCTTTGAGTCTCAATGGTCTTATTTAAGACAAATAAAAGCAAAGCACCCATAATGATGTTTCCATTCTTTTTTTTTTCAAAACAATGGATCATTAAGAGAAAATCCCAGTAGTTTGTACACTAAAACCTGTAAGAAATGTCCTTATGTCTTTACTGATTAGAGTCTCATCAAGCTGAAAGACTGAATAGAAATAATGAATACCGGGTGAGATTCAGTCAAAATACATTTGGATTTAACAAAGCTACTAAATGATGATGTGGGAAGAGCCGCGTGTGATGGAAAATGTGACAGTCCTTACCAGAGCTCCCAACAGAGTGTTCTTGAAGAGTTAATACAGCCATGGCTGTAAAGGTTTAATATTACTCAAAAACTTTGGAACTTCCCTCACCTTCTTAAAAATGTATAGTATATGAAATCAGGTTTGAATTTGACTCTGCTGGTCTTTCCTGCTGGCGAAAGAATCCTCCATAGACTCTACATGCTGTGGTTCTCTGCTCCTCTCCATCAGAGCCATTTATTCCGACTAGTAACTATAAGGGATCTGCCATTATGAGAGAGAGGCTGGGTGTACCTGTAGACAGTGTTTTATTTTCTAGCCATCATCCTATTTTTTCTATATGTTTCATATATTTATGCCATTACTGAGAAATGCTTCATATATAGTATAATTCATTAAACTATTGAATATTTGGGTACTTATTATGCTTTATTTTTCTCAATGTTAGTCAATACAGGAATCTTTTTCAAACAGTAAAAGCTATTGATATTTTTTTATTGATCTCAACTTTGTATACATTGCCTTATACAAGAAACAATTTATTTTATGTCGTTTTATATTTAGATTTTTTATTTGGAATCTTGATAAAATACAATCACATAATTTCGAGTTCTTATGACTTTGCTTTAATTGCATAAAATAAATCTTGGGTATCCATCCATATAGTAGCACATTAACTACAGAGATTGTGTGAAAACTTAGGTTCATAAATTGCAAAAAACAAGTCAGTTTGCCACTGTAGGGTGTTAATTACGAAGAAGGTTTTGTGGAAGAGCACAGGAGAATGGTACACTGCTTTGCTGTGAATAAAAACTTAACAATTAATTACTTAAATAAAAATCAATTTTATCTTTGTATGCCAAATTATCACATAAATTTCAAGATTTTAAAATTTGTCCTGAAATGTGTTATCTGACATTCTGGTGCCTACTTAACTGCACAATGTCCAAAAGAAATGAAGCATCAACAATATGAAATAATTCAATCCTAAAATGGCAATGTAATTCTTTTTTAATATAGTTTTTACTTTTATTTTTTCTTAATTACAATTTATTCAATTTGTATCAGCCCTGTAGCTCCCTCCCTCGTCCCCTCCCAAATCCATTGTCCCTCCCCCTCTCCACCCATGCCCCTCTCCCCAGTCCACTGATAGGGGAAGTTTTCCCTTCCTTCCTTCTGATCCTAGTCTATCAGGTCTCATCAGAAGTGGTTGCATAGTCTTCTTCTGTGGCCTGGTAAGGCTGCTCGCCCTTCAGGGGAGGTGATCAAAGAGCAGGCCAATCAGTTCATGTCAGAGACAGTCCCTGATCCAATTACTAGGGAACCCACTTGGGCACTGAACTGCCATGGGCTACATCTGTGCAGGGGTTCTAGGTTATCTCCATGAAAGGTCCTTGGTTAGCGTATCAGTCTCAGAAAAGACCCCATGTCCCCAGATTTTTTGGTTCTTTTGCTCTCTAGGTTATACTATAATTCTTTATTAAAATAATTCTTTATTTTGATCTCTTTCATTACTCTCAGATTGAAATAACAATTTTTCTTTTAAAAATTTTTCATTTATTTATTTATTTACATTTATTAATTTTTATCTCTGCTGCAGGCCTCTTCCTCATCTCCTCCCAGACTCACCCACCCTTCCTCTTCTCCCTCTAAGTCCTTCCCCCCACCACCACCTTTTTTTTTTCATTTTATTCTGGAATTTATTTATTTATTTTATTAAACTTTTTTCATTTTTTATTATTACTTATATTTTATTAACTCTGTATCCCAGGTGAATCTCACTCCCTCATTCCCTCCCAATCCCACCTTCCCTCCCTCTTCTACTCCCTCTTAATCCTCCCCTTCTATCTGACCCTAGCCAATCAGGTCTCAGCAGGGCTGGCTGCATCTTCCTCTGTGGCCTGGCAAGGGTGTACCCTCCAGGGGTAGGTGATTAAAGAGCAGGCCACTGATTTAATGTAAGAGACAGCCTCTGCACCCCTTATGAGGTAACACACTTGGAAACTGAATAGTCTATGGGCTTCCTCTGAACACGGGCTCTAAGTCCTCTCCATACCAGGTCCTTGGTTGGAGTATCAGTCTCTGCAGGGTCCCCTGGTCCCATGGTTTTTGGCTCTGTTTTCTCCTTGTGGAGTTCCTGATTCCCTCAAGGTCTTTCTATCTCTGTCTTTAAGGTTTCTTGCACTCTGCACAAGGTTCGGCTAATGATTCTCACTATCTTCTTCCATACACTGAGTAGAATCTTTGAGAGGTCCCCTATGGAAGGCTCCTGTCCTGTTGTCTTCTCCTACTTCTGATGTCTATCCTGTTTGCCCTACTGAATGAGGATGAAGCGTCTTCCCTAGGGTCCTTCTTGTTTTTTAGCTTCTTTATGAGTATAGGTTTTAATATATTTATACTATATTATATGACTAATATCCACTTCTAAGTGATTATATATCAGAAATAACAATTTTCCCGGAAGTTTTTCACTTTTGGAAAATTATATATTACTTTTATTATTTCGTATAAAATCAAAAGAAATTGAGTCATTAATTTCATTTATATTGATCATGGCTCATAAATCAAAATACAATTTTTTTTTATCTTGCTTGACTAAAAACTATCTCTTCATGTTTGTTAGTTTTAACCAATTCTTTAGACTCCTTAGATTACGAGGAACATGTCTATGAAGAAATAGGTCCTGGCATTCCTTTCCAAATTATATGCAGCTTACTTTTTTTTGCTTTTGTTTTTTTTTGTTTTGTTTATTTTTTGTCTGATTACATGGCTTAGGTGTTTTAGGTACATTAAGTATTGAAGGAAAGAATGGCAATCTTTGCCGTGGAACTGATTTTATTCAGAAAGCAGGTTTACACTCTTCAGCCCAATATTCATTGACATTGTTTGATACTTGCATTCTAGACAAAGTTGATTAAGAACACTAAAGTATAAACCAGGTTTGGTTTTTTTTTTTTTAATATTTTAAGGTCTATAGAATAATCATGTAATTATATTCTTTTTCAATTAAATTTTTTATACTAACTCCAGTTTATTTTTGCTTTTGATCCCAGCTGTACACGCCTTGCTCATTCCCTCCCAACCCCACCCTTTCTCCTTCATTTCCTCACACGCCCCCCTCCAAATCTCCTCCCCTTCCATCTGAGCCTTCCTTATAAGGTCTCACCAGATATGGCTGCATTGTCCTCCTCTGTGGCCTGCCAGGGCTGCTCCCCCATCAGAGGAAGGCAGTCAAAGGGCCAGCCACAGAGTTCATGTCAGAGACAGTCTCTGTTCCCTGTACAAGGTAGGGAACCCATTTGGGTACTGAGCTGCCATGGGCTACATCTGAGCATGGGTTCTAGGTTATATCTATGAATGATCCTTGGTTGGAGTATCAGTCTCAGAAAAGACCCCTGTGCCCAGATATTTTGGTTCTGTTGCTCTTCTTGTGGAACTCTTGTCCTTTCCAGGTCTTACTATCTCCCCCTTTTTTTTCCCCAAGATTCCCTGCATTCTGCCCAAAGTTTGGTTATGAGTCTCAGTATCTGCTTTGATACACTGCTGGGTAGAGTCTTTCAGAGGCCCTATGTGGTAAGCTTCTGTCCTATTTCCTGATTATATTCTTTATTCTATTATTATAGTATCTTGTTTGAATTGAACTTTAGGCATCCAAAATATTCTTGAATAGAGTGAAATTTCTCCTCTAGTAGTGTATTTGAACAATTGGCAGTTGGTTTCAAATCTTTATTTTCTATGACTAGATATTTTATCATTTATTTAGATTTTAATATTGAAACTTCTTAATTATTAGTTTTATATTTATTTAGTTATAACTAAAGTTAGGGTTTTCTGTTATCAAATCTCACATTCATATTGCTATGAACTCTAGTCTGTCTTCCTTTACTTTCTGCTAAATTAAAGCACTCCCTATAATAAAATAGCCCTCTTTGTCTCTAAAGAAGTTATTTCAGTATATATATATCTTGTCCAAAAATTGATTTTGCTCATATATTAATGACAATTATATAGCCTCCATGTTCTTATTTCTTGAATATTATATTTTTTTCTATTATTTTAGATTTTAGTAGTGTTTTTTTTGTCTAAAGCATACTCCTTAATTGTATCTCTATATGTTAATTTGTGTTTTAATCTAATCTGACACTCTTTGTCTTTGTCCTCATAGGGGAGGACCTCCTGATAGTCAGCCCTTTCTATTTATAATGTATTAACTTAATACTTAATTTTATTATTGGTATATTACAGTTATTGATTTAGTTTGTAGTTCTGATGTCATGTATTATATTGTTATTCCTATATTTTTGCTTGTTATAAAAATAGGTTCTAATGGGAAATTTAACTTTTTTTGTTATTTTCTGAATATTATGCCACATATCTCATCTCACTAAAACATCTAGTTCTAATACATGAGAAATCTCAAATACTGCTTCACTGTGTTTATATTTATATATTATAGCTCCAACAACAAATTTGTATCACTTTCATTATACCTAGTATCATTCATACTTCTCCTACAGAAGGTGCAGTTGTGACAAATCTAGCTACTTCTTTAATTTCTTTATTTGTAATAGTGTCAATCTTTGTCTTCATTTTTAAGGTTAATTGGCTATCATGGTTTACTTGCTAATAAATTATCTTTTAGAGTCCAGTTACACAATGCTGGACTTCCTGACTACTGATAAGACACCTGAACTCCAAATGGAATCCTGAATTTGAAGTTACTTTTGTTGCTGCATTCAAAGATTACCTCTTTGCTTCTGGCTTCTCCAGTTTTGCTCTTCTATTTCTAGTCCTTGATAACTTTGAATCTATAAACCTTGATATTAGACCTTCTGGAAATATAAGTCCATATATACTTTTAATCAAATATAAGCCATTTATCCATTACTTTCCCCAATAATGTTTCTAAACATTGTTTTATCTCATTCCCATAAATGCCCATTGTGTGCTTATGGGTTCATTGGATGCTATATACAGATTTTTAAGACTTTTTAGTCACTTATCTCTATACCTTAAAAATTTTGTTCAACTTTTATTCACTCATTTCTTCACCTTTTCTCTACATCTCCTTCTAAAAGTTACTAATGTCTAATTTCCTTCATTTCATATTCTATTTAGTGGATGTGGAAAGCTTTCATTTCAGCTAGTATAGTATATACTCAAATTATTTTAATTTTTAATTTGCAATGTATATGGTTTTTATTAATAATCTTTACTTTCATGATATTTGGCAGCTGGGATGCAGGTTGTTTAGTTCTTGAAAATAGGCCTCTATGACTTTTTCTGGTTGTATGGCTATGTTTTTTTTTTTTAATACACACCTCTTAATAACCATTGTAAGGGAAATTGCTGAAGGGAAAATTGTCCTAGCAAAACAAAAAGAGAACTGAACTAACAGTATGCAGAATATTTTCATGGCTTTTCATGGATGAATGCTTCCTATATTATTCTGTGCATTTGGTTAATTTGAAGTTAAAAAGCATTGATTATATTATTTTTTTCAATATTTTCACTTTCTCAAACCATAGAAATCAATAAAATCCTCATCCTATAATTATACTGATTTATTATTACCTCATTTAATGCCAGGAAAAGCCTTTTACATGTTTATTGTATACAACACTCTTTGTCACTGGAAATAGATAAGCAGAACAATGATCAGTTACATATTTTATGATAATAATTTATATATTTACTTTACCATTGTACCAGAAAATTCTAGGCACACTGTCAATGAGAGAAGCAATTAATAGTCCTGACCCTCTGTGACACAGATGGACCATACTTTGGCATAATAATAAGAACAGATTGATAAGATATCCAGACAGGTGTAATAGTGGCTCTCATGTATTGGTGATATGCAAAAGTTGTAGCTTAAGGCTCACTCAAAAGAAAAGAAAACATGTTATATAGTAGAAACCTAGCCACTTGCCTAAGGTGACTGATGTGAAGGATCTTAGAAGACTCCACTATGAAGAATTTTACCTCTCAATTACCATTTCTCCTACATTAATTCTAACTCTATGAAGCATGTACTTCAGATAATATGTTCCTAAAATCATATATGTCTTAGTAAAATCCTTATCTATTTTGTTGTTGTTTTGTTGTTGTTCCACTGTAGTTTAAACCTGGTACCTCTTCCTACAGTCAGCATTGTGTTCTTGTCTGCCTAATTGAAACTACCTAATCATGAATAAATTTAATAGAAAAATCATAATGTATGGCTTCCTCAATTATTTGTACATCTCTCCTATCTGAATAAAGATATGCAAATAGCCTATAATGCAGTCTTGGAATGCCTGCATCAATGCTTGTCCAGAACTAGCACAGTTCTTCAGTGATGGAGTCTCAGCATGAGATAATTTCCATTCACCTAATTCATTTAGAGTTGGAAGGTTTACATCCATGTGATTTCAAACATAAATTACTTTAAGCCACTTAATTGTAAAAATATACAAATAATTATACAAATATACAAATAAAATATATAAAATAATAATTTTATTTTAATTAATGTATTTTACATCCTGATTACAGCTTTCTCTCCCTCCTCTCCTCCCAGTCCTTCCCTCTTACCTCAAATCTTACCTCCATTCTTCTGTCTTCCCTTACCCCTCAAGAGAGACTCAGAAAAAGGGAGGCTTCCCACAGATGTCAACCTATCTTGGCATATCAAGTTGTAGTAGGACTAAGCACATCTTCTCTTATGTGTCTAGGCAAGGCACCTCAGTTAGGGGAAAGGAATCCAAAGGCAGGCAACAGAGTCAGCAACAGCTCCTGCTCCTGCTGTTAGGGAACCCACATGAAGATCGAGATACTCAACTGTTGCATATGTGCTGAGGGCCTAGGTTCATCCATGTATGTTCTCTGTTTGGTGGTTCAGTCTCTGTGGGCCCCTTCATGTCCAAGTTAGTTGATTCTGTATACCTTCTTGTGGTGTTCTTGACCTCTCTGGCTCCTTCATCATTTGTCCCTCATTTCCATGGAATTTCCCAAGCTCCTCCTATTGTTTTGGCTGTGAGTCTCTTCATCTGTTCCCATTAGTTGCTGGAGGAAGCATCTTTCAAGGTTGTTATGATAGATTCCATTCTGCAAGTGTAGCAGAGTATCATTAATAGTTTCAGAGATCGATTCTCTCTAATAGGTCTCATGATACGCCAGTCATTGGTTGGTTGTTCCCTCAATTTCTGCTCCTTATTTATCCCTGCTCATCTTGGTGGCATGTTAAATTGTGGGTCTCAGGCTTTGTGGCTGGTTGGTGTCCCCTTCCTTCCACTGGAAGTCTTTCCTGTGCACAGTAGATTTTAATTATTGTTTTATCATCATCATTTAAAACTTTAAAATTTTTCCTTATATCTGTGCTAAGGATTGATATCTACTTTACTTTTATATTTTATGTTATCGTTTTCATAAAAATGCAGTCTAAGTGTTTATTTTAAAAGTCTCTCAGTGCTGGAGAGATGTTTTTGTGGTTCAAAAACTGTTATTTCAGAGGAACTGAGTTTGGCAAGAATACCCAGATTGGGCATCTCACAATTGACTGTGAGTCTATCTCCAGGTGATTAGACACTCTCTTCTAGCCTTGGTGAGCATATAGATGGACACATACACACACACATGGTACACACACACACACACACACACACACACACAGACAGACAGAGAGAGAGAAAAGAGAGAGAATTAAAAAAAAAAAAACAATAAACTGTTTCTCTGTCCTCAAGTTAATACTTAATTTGGTCAAGTCACCCTGAAAAGTATTGACAAGTATCTATTTTGTACTCATTTTGTCTGAAGACACAAATCACTACAGAAGCTACAGCTGTCTCTGAAAAATAAGCAGGAATTAGTTTTTAAAACTACAGACTTAAACTCACAGCAAGAAAGTTATTGTTTATTTCGTTTTTCCCACTAAAGAGAAGATTGATTTTTATCCTAGTAGGGTACAAAAGTAGGATTGCACGGAATTTAAATATTATCTACCAGATGTTGACTCCTCTAAGCTATTTTTTTAGCTTATGTTAGGGGCTTTTGATCACAGTTTTCTGGAAGTAAACAAATGGCACAGCAACTCTACTTCTAATTCTGCAAGTTAAGCCTCAGTCCCAGGGAAGACAGAGCAGACAGCAATGTGAGGGCTCCTGGAAGAAACACCACTTCTCCTGCAACACTAAACACCAGCATGCAAACAGGGCCCCAATATATGTATGTCTATGTTAGAAGGCTAGGACAATGAGATTTCTGTTTACCCTTAATCACAGACATGCTTCAGTAACCTTCATTAATTTACAGATTTAATGCAAGCTTATTATTAATGTAGCTATAAGCTGTTGTAGAAATGGAGACATGGCATGGTAGATAGCAGGGTCATTACACGGGCATAAGGGTCTGGGATTCCTATGCCTTGGCTTTCTGCCATCAATTCAATTCTCTCTAGATTTGGGTGCCATATAATTGTAGTACAAATAAAAGGTGTAAACTAAAATGAAGCTTAGGCACATATGGAAATGTAGAGCCTCAAGTATTTTGACAAGCTTTAGAATACAATTTGATCCACTTTAATTTTGTTGTTCCAAATACTCTCAAACCCTGAGCACTTCAGTTAGAGAGCCTGTTTCTATCTCATCTCATCTCACTATCAATGATGCAAGCTTAGGCAAATAAAATAGCATATAGTGATATATATATATATATCACTTATCTCTGTAACATAGAGACAGAAGCAGTCTCTGCTTCACATACCTGCTTTGAGAAGCAAACTTCATATTTGTATCTAGTAAACTAATTTGTAGTTGTTAATCTAATTGTCTATGAGTAGCTTGTAGAATGGGATGCTTTAAATGAATGAAAACTGAGACTGGGAACACATAAGATAAAGCTGTTGGTGGGTCACTATCTGGTTGCTGACCATGTCTACACAATAAGTCATTGGACAGACCTTTTAAGGGAAACAGTCTCACACACAATAGAACTAATTTCTTTGGTTTGCCTACAGCAAAACTATGAGTTTCCTCATTGAGTTTCCATTATATTCAAAAGAACCACCTAGAAATAAGTCTGAATAAACAATCAGATTTTGCCACATTATGTTTTTAAAAGGCACCTAGGGTCTACATCGGTTATAACCAATGAAAAATAGAAAGAAACAAAATATTTGGAAAGAATAGTGTGGATTTTCTAAATTTGAGCAGTGTCCTGTCCCTCTGCCAGTGAATTCTGTAACTGTAGTGGCAAATAAAATTCCTCTTACCCCAAGGGAATTAGTGGTAGTTTTGTTTGTTTGTTTGTTTGTTTTTGTTTTTGAAGGAAAATAAGAAAGAGCATGGCTTGGAAAAGAATTCAGCTTACCCCAACTAATATGGAACAATTTCATGATGTTTACATTTTCTAACAAAAGAAACTTAAAAAGCAATTTTAAAATGTATTAATGAAACATCACTAGGAGACTGAGTCTTTGGGCTATATCTGAGCATGGTTTAGGTCCTCTCCATGCATGGTCCTTGGCTGGGGTATCATTCTCTTCAGAACCTACAGGGCCCAAATGAGTGACCTAGTAAGGGACATAGGGACTGTCTCTGACATGAACTCAGAGGTAGGCTCTCTGATCACCTCCCGCTGGGGGATACCGCCTTATTAGGACACATAGGAAGACATTGTAGCCAGTCCTGATGAGACCTGATAGGCTAGGGTAAGACAGAAGAGGTGGAGGACCTCCCCTCTTAGCGGACAAAGGAAGGGGCATATGGAGTGGGAAAGAGAGAGGGTGGGATTGGGGAGACACAAGGGAGGGAGCCACTGTCTAGACACAAAGTGAATAAATTGTAATGAATAATAATAATTTAAAAATAAGATAAATAAAAGGCAAAAAAGAAAATTGAGATAGGTTAATATGACATCTAAAACAAGAATTAATATGTGGTGCTGGCTTGGCAGCACATATACTAAAATTGTAATGATACAGAGATGATTTGCATGACCCCTGCACAACGATGACACACAAATTCTTGAAGTGTTCCATGCTTAACAAAAAGAATGATTAATATCTGTTGATAATCAATAGAATTCTTTTTACAGAAGCACATACATAGTAAAAGTAAAATTTCCTCTTCTTTTGACCTAATATCATATTTGCTAAATAGCATCTCAGATAATGATAAACTACTTTTTAAAATTTTATTTATTTTTCTATTAATTACAGTTTATTCACTTTGTATACCAACTGTAGCCTCCCTCATTCCCTGCAAATCCTACCCTCCCTCTTCTCCAGTCATGCCCCTCTGCCAGTCCATTGATAGGGAAGGACCTCCTCCACTTCAATCTGATCCTAGTCTATCAGGTCTCATCAGGAGAGGATTCATTGTCTTCCTCAAAGAGCAGGCTCCTGAGTTCATGTCATAGACACTCCCTGTTCCCATTACTAAGGGACATACTTGGGCACTTAACTACCATGGGTTACATCTGTGCAGGGGATCAAGTTATCTCCAAGAATGATCCTTGGTTGGAGTAACAGGTCTCAGTAAAAAAGATCCCTGTGGCCAGAATTTTTTTCTAAACTTGTAGAGCTTCTGTCCCTTTTAGGTCTTTCTACCTTCCCCTTCTTTCATAAGATTTCCTGCACTCTCCCCAAAATTTGGCTATGCTTCTCTGCCTCTGCTTTGATACCCTACAGGGTAGAGTCTTTCAGATTCCCTCTGTGGTAAGCTCATGTTCTGTTCGCTTCCTATGTCTATCCCATTTGCCTTTCTAAATGAGGAGTGATAAACTACTTTTAAATAGTCTTATTTGTATTATATTTCTCTATCATCTTAGTTGGTATAGATAGTTGTGTCTGCTCTGCAATATCTAATAAATCTAAGAGGTTGCTTTGTACTTTGATTTCCCAATGCCGGAATCCTCCTGTTAAATGAATCAAATATATATATATATATATATATATATACATATATATATATATATATATATATTTCCTTTGACATTCTCCTGGATCTCAATATTATCATAGGATTATAGTTAAATACAAAAAATTATGTGGATTATCAAATTTATTGCAATAATTTTTACTTCATATAGTTGTTTCTAACTTACAATAAAAACAAAAAATGTATGAAATATGTGTGATCTTCATGCATATGAATTTATAATTTCTGAATGTGAATTTATAATTTCACATTCCTTCTAGGTGGCTATTTTGACTAAGATGTAACATTTTTATGCATACTAGAGATATTAAAAATGCTTGTTGAAAACAACAGGACAGGAGCATGCCAAGGAGGACCTCTGGGGGGGGGTAATGTAGCGATGTATCAAAGCAGATATTAAGACTTGCGATCAAGATTTTGGCAGAGGGCGAGAAGTAATGATAGATCTGGGGGAGGTTGGTGAGACTTGGGGAGAACAAGAGCTCCACAAAGACCAAACTGAGTAGGGCATAGGGGTCTTGTATGAGACGGTTTCTACAATAAAGGACCATGTGTGGATATGGCCTGGAACCCCTGCTCAGATGGGGCCCATGATAGCTCGTTGTTGGACTGAAGTCCCTAGTGAGGGAAACAGGGACTGTTTCAGTCATGATCTTGATGGCTGACTCTTTGACCCTCCCCCATACAAGCCGGGGAGTGACAGACTGGCTAGATCCCAGGGGAGGATATTGCAGCCAGCCCTGAGGAAACAGGATGAGCTGGGGTTGGATGGAACCTATATTACTCTATGTAGCAAATTTTCACCTCAGAAATTATATCCTTTCGTGGTTAGTTGTTAGCTTAGAATATACTCTATTTTATGATAAAGGTGAATCACAGTTCATGCTGAATATGCACATTCTGTGGTGGCGGCCATGGGAAGACATTCATAGTTGCATACATCCTAGAGTTCTGAATACTGAAAAGTCAACCATATAGAAGTCTCTGAGTATTTTAACAGAGTGTTTGTTATTGAAAACCTCAATGCTGGCGTATTTGGCACAACCTAAAAGTACATTCTTTACTATCCAGAGAGGCTAGGCTTCCTATAATTGCTCATGACCTGCTTTCATATCAGCTGTTGAATGCATTTAGAGTTTGTCTAACTAGGAGAAAACACATTCTTCCTCTGTGTTTGTATCTGGCAGAGTCTGAAGGAACAGAGAATTCTTTTTTTTCCAATTAAGTGCCACATGGATTGCTGAAGAGCATCTGAAAATCAATCACAGTGCAAGGCACATTGGGTGAGCCTGTTATCTTCCAAGATTGCAATTCAAGGTTGAGATTCCCATTTTGTGTCAGGCAGACAGTTTTGGTGAACAAAGTATCTTTTAAAGTTTATAGGTCCAAATAAAAGTGCACTTTAGGAGGACCTCAGATCATAAAGCAAGACACAGCAAAACTTTTCAACTTTTAGCTTCTGTAATTATTTTAATGTAATGAAACTCCTCTAGTGAAAATACAGAAATTTTACAGAACTCTGATAACTTAAAAAATATCAAATTAATTAAAAATATTTTACTGATCAGTAAGATAAACAACTGCTTTATTCGAAAGGAGAAAATGAAATACATGTAACACAGACAATGAAGGCCATGGCATTATAACTATTTCTAATGACAATTGCAAAGAAAGCGTTGGAGAGTGTTCAGGAATGTAAGAAACCAAAGGATTGATGCAGGAGATAATGTATTTCTTTGAGAAATCATCACAATTGGTTCTAAATATGTATATACAGGCCAAATGCTGAATTTGTAAGTGGTTATTTTTGACCCTTGGAAATTTCTTCTTATCTTCAATATGTAAAGAAAAATAGAAATGCATAGTGCTTTTAAAATAAACTGTGCTAATTTCTGTCAACAAAGTCCTTAGAAGAATGTACATTAGTAAGTATAATGAAGTTGATATCCGAGTTATTTTCATGAATAGAATGCTTGCTTTCCCTCTCACACCATCTCTTATGGTTGTTTTAATCACTATGGAGAAAACCATTTGATGTAAAGTCTCTGCACAGGAAAAAGCCTTCTACAAGAAGATACTCTATTTTCCCAACTGTTCTAGACACCAACTGTTTAAATCAAGTCCTACAAAAGCATATTTAATTTTTTTTATTCATTACAATTTATTCACTTTGTATCCCAGCTGTAGCTCCTCCATCATCCATCCCCAACCCTATCCTCCCTCCTTCTTCTCCTCCCATATCACTACCCCAGTCCATTGAGAGGGGAGGACTTCTCAACTTTCATCTGACCATAGCATATCAGGTATCATCAGGACTGGCTGCATTGTCTTCATCTGTGGCCTGGAAAACCTGGCACCCTCAGGGGGGAGGTAATCAGAGAGCCAACCATTGAGTTCGTGTCAGAGACAGCCCCTATTCCCCTGCTTGGATACTGAGCTGCCATGGGCTACATCTATACAGGAGTTCTAGGTTGTCTCCACAAATGGTCCTTGGTTGGATTATCTGTCTCAGAAAATACCCCTGGGGCCAGATTTTTTTGGTTCTGTTGCTCTTATAATAGTCAGATAATAAAAGTCCTCATTATAGGAATCTAGATAAAATAAATGATGAATCTATTAAATTTATGAAAACATATTTTCTAATATTATTTCTTCCTTTACATATTCTACATAGTTTTGGAGGGGTAAATTTTGTCTTTTCTTCCATAAGAACCTATCTAACCCAGAATAATAACCTTTCAATGTAGATATTTCTATCAGAGAGAAAATATATGTTACCGTGAGTGTGTTAACTATTCCTGGTATTGCAGAACACACTGTTTTCTATCCTTTGGTCTGTTGTTCCCATAGATATAAGAAACGATTATTTAATACCCTTTACCACTGACTTGTGAGGAGACAACGTGGAGCATGCAGTAGTCAAGAATGTTGGCCACTGCCATAAAGAAATAGCAGGGCTGAAGAAATGGGTTAGCTAGTGGCAATCTGAAGACATGTTTGGTAGATGTGGAAAATAAAAACAAATTTATGAAAAAGGGAATTGGAATTGGAAATTAAAGGCCTAGATGACATAACTATGATAAATTGGAAAGGGCAGTGGACATTAAGTAAACACTAGATTTCTTTATCAATGAGGATGATGATGATGGTGATGATAATGATAATAATAATAATAATAATAATAATAATATAGCAAAACCAAACTAAGGCCTGGTAAAAAAGCTGCAGAGTTGCAACAGTTTACATGAAGACACAGATGTCAAAATGTGGTCCCAGCTTGGGGCTCTGGAAAAGTTGAGGTCTTAAAGAAGACCTGCGGAATAGAAGGTCTCCTCACAACAAGGTGTGTACTACTCTGGTCTCCTTTCTTTCTTGTCTTTCATTCTCCAGCCTTGAAGTGAAGAGCCTTGCTCTGTCACATACTTGTTCTGTGATTTACCACCAGCTGTACAACAGAAGAGACCCAAACCATACTGAACAGAAACCACTAACACTGTTAAGTGTTAGTAGCCTTAATTATTCTCGTAGAATAAAGAGAAACTTAGTGAGATCTGAAAAGAGAAGTATTGTATCAGAGGTTCAGTCTTCTTAGAACCTTTATTGTCAGGATGTTGTAGACAGTAAAAGCATTTGTAGTGAGACCTCAATAGTAAATGGGGACCATGCTATTGAACAATGAAAAATGAGCAATGGAGGAATTCTCACTTCGTTAGAAAGAGCACAACACTATAGTGACTGTGTTTGGGCCTTCCACTTTCTTAGATAGTTAAAGTCAGATATGTGGATGAAATACACATTAAGCACAGTAAACGGTTTCTTAAAAGAACAGGCATCATTCCTCTTGTTTACTGGAAGAAAATGAAGGAAGAGAGAAAAGATTTAAAGATAGTTCTAACTATGAAAAGGTAAGCCTGTCAGTTACCCACATTATAAATAATAAGGACCTAGATTTTGGAGAGAATGTCAAAATTGCATCCTAACAGCAGCAGTAATAAGGTAAGTATCTTTTGTGTTCAGGATAATGGGAAAATAAACTAGTATCATTTCACGAACCACTCAAAACTTCTTCCCATCACAGAGGCCAAGTGTTCAAGCCTAGGAAAAAAAAAGACAATTTCTAAGAAGGGCCAAGACTGCAGGGGGCCACCCCACCACAAAATCTCCACTTATGCAACTTTCTTGGTGCAGTTGCAGGTTCGGTGAGGTCTAGTTTATGTTCTGTCTATAAAGGATCATGGGGTATGACTGCCTCTAGTCACATTTCAAACTATGCCTACGATTATTCTGACAAGCACAGAATTGCCATATGGATAAGTCACTGATGGTAAATGTCATGGAACCATGGTGGGCAGCACCTGACTAATCACAGACAAACAGGCCAATTATACATTATTGATGTCCAAGAAAGTCATAGGCATGTAACCAACACATTTACAGGGACTGATCCATATAACATCCCTGGAGGTGAGCACCAGCCCAGAGCCACCAAGACATGGCTGCCCATACTTGTGAAGGGAGTGGCATAAATGTCCCTTTTATGATTGAGCACTCAATAGTCTCTTGCTACCATTACTTTTCTCAGGTATAAGTCTGTTAAGTCACCATCAGACATTGCAAAATGAGGCCTCTCTTGCCAAAGCTGAGAGAAAAACTAGTCTATAGGCATACATATAAATATTTGGAATGCAATGTCATAGTCATATAATGTCCATTCTACAAAATAATAGAACTAAGTTCCCAAAAGTAATTATCTCACAAACATGCTCAGCTTTACAATGCCAGGCAGGAATTCTTTCCTTGTGGAGCAGGAATCAAAGCCAAGCAGAAAATGGTTAATTACCCCCATAATAGTCATTCTACTGCACTTGTGCTGTATTTCCTAGTAATTTGGTTGTGCAGCACGCAAACTCAATCAATGGGTAAGATTGTTGATGACTTCACTTTCCTAGTGGGAAGCATAGCACCGCTTAGCACTGTGAACACCAGCCAATGTAGGAAGCTTAGTTATCTCAAATGTAGATATGTTTCTATCTAGACACTTTATATGTCCATCTGAATGCTTGTAATTAGACTTCTGTATACTGAACACATAATTTGAAATCTTTAGCCAAAACAGAGAGAAGCCACAATAAATTCAGAATATTATAACTGAAAAAATGAATAACTCTTTCGCTATGTGTGTGCATATGTGTGTGTTGTATTAATGATTTAGATAGTTGACTATCTTTTTCTTTCCTCTATTGTTCCTGTCTTTATTGCTCTATAGGCAAAATATTACTCCATAGTTTCCTTCAATAGATCTTTTTGTATCTTCTTATAATTGTCAGGTTGTCTGTTTTCTTTCATTTAATGTATTTTGCCTGAGTATTTTGTACAACACTGTTGCCCATGATTATTCCAAAAGTCATTTGGGCCATATGTACTCCTTCAGTTTTAACAATTTCATTATTATAAAATTCTGTCTGTATTCCTGATGATTTTCTAACACAATTTGTTTGAATTTATAAAGTAAATTAATTTTTCTTTTTATAGTGTTTACATAGCATAATATCCCTTTCTTTTTTACATACCAGTCTTTATGTTTATACTTAATATAAGTTTCTTACAGAAAACATATACTTAGTTCTTAATATTTTTGCTCAGTTGTAACACTCTTTCCCTCTTAATTAATATATAAAGTAATAAAGCTTCTATCTACCATCAACAAATTATCTATTAGTCAATTGAATATGTAGCATATTTATAAACATTTTATTTTTTACATTCTTTCATTTTTTTTTCTTTTCTACACTGCTTGAATATGAGCCATGTTATTGTTTTCCCTTAACTTCATGTATGCTTTAAAAAGGTTAGTGACTTCTCAGAATTCCAATTACATATTTTGTATCTTCTGAGTTCTTCAAATAACTTTTATTTGTCTTTTTAATTTTATTTTTTATTATTACTTACATTTTATTAACTCTGTATCCCAGGTGAATCCTGCTCCCTCATTCACTCCCAATCCCACCCTCCCTGCCTTCTCTACTCCCTGCCCCTTTCCATAACATTTTACTGTTTCCAAGCAGCATAGAAACTTTATAATGTTCTTTGACACATCAATTATAGTCATTCATGTGCAATGAATATACAATATGTTTAACGATATACTCACAGTAAACTTTCTCAGTTTGAGAAGTTTTTCCTGCCTATTTTTTAACATTTAAAAGTTACTTTCACAATATATAGAATGTCTGTCTCTGTGCGTATGTGTATGTTGTTTTAATGATTTAGATAGTTGACTAATCTTTTCTTTCACCATTTTTTTGAAGAAAAGTTCCCTAATCTTGTTTTTATTTAATTTTTGTGGGTTCAGTGAGCTTTATTGATGGTATTCAAGAGAGTAGGGTTCCCTGGTGGTCTGGAATGGAGACTGTGAGGTAGATGATCCGTGTCAGGGGCTGAATTGGCACAGCGACTTCTCAGCAGCCAAGCACCTCTCTTGGGCCTCTCTCTTGCTCTAGTGCCCTTGCTAGGGTGGGTGGTCCAAGGTTTCTCAGTCCTTGAGGGCCATTGAGTCAATGAAGTTCATCACCCTGTTGTTGTAGCTGTATTCATTGCCATACCAGAAAATGAGATTTACAAAGTTGTCATTCAAGACAGTGCCAGCCCCAGCATCAAAAGTGAAAGACTGGGAATCAATGTTGAAGTCGCAGAAGATAACCTGGTCATCAGTGTAGCTCAGAATGCCCTTTAGTGGGCTCTCAGATCACTGTTCACCACCTTCTTGTCATCATAGTTGGCAGGTTTCTTTAATCAGCATGTCAGATCCACAACAGAAATGTTGGGGATAGGAACATAGAAGGCTATGCCAATGAGCTTCTGGTTCAGCTCTGGGATGACCTTGACCACAGCCTTGGTACCACCAGTGGATGCAGGGATGATGTCTGGGCAGTCCCAAGGCCATCACACCACACCTTTTCAGAAGAGCCAAACACAGTCTTCTGAGTAGAAGTGATGCTTTACTAATGAGTCCTTAAACGATGCCAAAGTTGTCATGGATGACCTTGGCCGGGGGAGCTAAACATTGCTCACAATCTTTTTATTTATTTATTTTGAATTAGATATTTTTTTCATAGTATATCTTTTTTAATTTAAAATTTTCTTTTTATATTAATTACAGTTTACTCACTTTGTATCCCAGCTGTAGCCCCCTCCCTCATTCTTTCTCAATCTCACCCGCCCTCCCTTATCTCCTCCCATGCCCTTCTCCAAGTTCACTGATAAGGGAGGTCCTCCTCTCCTTCCATCTGACCCTACCTTATCAGGTCTAATCAGGACTGGCTACATTGTCCTCCTCTGTGGCCTGGCAAGGCTGCTCAAGCCTCAGGAGGAGGTAATCAAAGAGCCAGCCACAGAGCTCATGTCAGAGACAGCTGACAATCTTGAGTTTTCATGTTTCACCTCCATCACAAACATGGTGGCATCAGCAGAAGAGACAGAAAAGATAACCCTTTTGACCCCACCCTTCAAGTGGGTGCCAGCCTCCTCCATTGTGGTGAAGACGCCAATATATTCCACAACAGGTGGCATCATAATCGGACCATTTCAGGTTATCAGGATCTCACTCCTGGAACACAGTGATGACTGGTGGATGATGACAAGCTTCCCAATCTCAGCCTTGACTGTGCTGTTGAACTTTCCATGGGTAGAGTCATACTGGGACATGTACCCCATGTATTTAATGATGATGAAGGGCTCAATGCTGACAACAATCTCCACTTTGTCAGAGCTACAGGTAGCCCTGGTAACCAGGTGTCCAATATGTCCAAATCCATTCACTCCAACCTTCACCATCATACCTCAGGGACAAGGCTGGCTCTGTTCTTCCCTGTTCCACAGACAGCCACATCTCTTTGTACAGTGCCAGCCTATTCCTGTCTTTACTGCTCTATGGGCAGATTATTGCTCCACAGCTTCCTTCAAATCATCTTCTGGTCTGGTTCTGTATTTATACACATTATATGCAGGAGCCCAGTTATTGTGTGTTAAACTTGAAAATGCTTCCTGTGGGCTCCCATGTTAGAATACTTCATTCACAGCAGGTGGTATTATTTTGAAAAGCTGTAGAAACTATATGAGATAGAGCCTGACTGGAGAAGTAGGGCACAGAGTATGAAGCCTGAGGTTTTGTTGCCTAACACTGTTTCCTGGTTTCTCTCTCCTTCCTGGCTGTAGATGCAATATACCAGTTGCCTCTTGCTGCCACCACCAAGAACCCTGTCCCCATAGATTACAAACCCAGGAACTTCCCATGATCTCTCCTAAGTTGTGTACTGTTAGCACTAGGTCATGGCAATAGGAAAATATTTATCAGGTGTGAATATTATTTTGTCCTTATTGTTTGGCAAGTGGTTTTTAGTATTTGAAAACTATACTGTTCTTTAAACAGTCATTGGAGGGCTGGATGGAACCCTCTATCCTGAGAAATTCTTCCTGTCCTTGAGTAGCCATTGAGATGGTTCAGGAAGTCCAGCAGAATTATAAGATGTAGTATTGAGGCCTTGCCCATGCAAAATTATGGACAGCATAGCATTGTGCATAAAATAATTATAAAAATAATTCATGAGTAAATTCTAAATGATTTATTTGGATGAATATCTGTGAACATCTTGAACTTCCACTGTATCCTTAGCTGCCAATATGACATTCCTGCTTACCAGATAAGATGGGAAATTTTTAATATTTACGTTTTTCTTTGTATATCTTTTTACTATTAACACATAAATACAACACATTGTGATTATATTCACAGCCATTAATTTTTCTTATGTCACTTCAGTTACTATTTTACCTAATCCTTTCTGTTATGTGGTAGGTTTTCTTGTTTGTTTGTTTTAGTTTAGGTTTTGATCAAAGTGAGGCATATCAGAATGAAAAACTCTTAATGGAAGAAAACACAAAAGCAGAACTATCCTTCCCAAGTTTTTACCCACTCCTGTAGGAATACTCTCCAGCACTGATGGAATTCCTGCTGGTCACTAAATGTATTGTTTAAATTGATGTGTATCTAGATTTACAGTTGTGCATTTTTATTAACTTCTGGCTTTGGAAAATGAAATTTTACTTTATTTATGTCTTTATTTATTTGCCTTGCAAACTAGTGTAAGTCTGAACTATAATTTCAATGAAAGAGGAACACTCAAGCTCCTTTTTAACATAATGAAAAATCAAGCAAATGGAAACCAAAATACATTTTATAGGATTTTTGTTACTTAAAAACGGGTATACAGTGGTGATGACTAACTTGCAGCTTTGGAAAAGTGATGTGTCTAGCATTATCACTTAAAACAGTGCCAAATTATATTGCCTGTTAATGTGACATTTTGAATAAGCAAATTTTGATGACTTTCTTTGTATTAGTTTTCCACTAAAAAATGACTTTGTAACACCTTTATTCTTAATCAAAATTGTAGAATCAATCAGTGAATTATTTACCAAATATGAGATCATCATACTTTTTGATAACTTAAGATTCAGAAATGTTTTCCTGCTTATGAACTATTGCAGTGAAAAAGATATTCTAACCTATTATACATTAGAATATTCTATTAAATTCTATTAAAGGATTATGTAACATATTTAGGTAATATATTTAGAACTCACTGGTCTTTGAGAATATTTTTTTCCAAAATGATTCAACTTCATAAAATCTGATATTCAGTTTAAATGTAAATTTCTAATCACATTTTAATATTGTTTATGTATTTTCTATAACTTTTGGTAGCATGAAATGAAAATGTGGGCTATAGAGACGGCAGCATTTAAGAGCATTTATGGCTCACTCAAGAACGGAGATTCAATTTCCAGGACCACATGGACCTTCACTAATTTCTATACCTCAAGTTTTGTGAGTTCTGTCATGTTCTTCTGGTCTCCTTAGGTACCGTATACATAAGTGCACAAAAGTACATTTAAGCAAAACACTCATAAACATAAAATAAAAATAAGTAAATTTTAAAACAATAAGAAAGTAAAGGAAATAGCTTTGAATTTTTTACTTTTGGTGTTTAGGGATTTATTTTTGTAGCTTCTGAGACTATTTCATTATAAAATTATTTAAAAGCAAGTGTTAAAATACTTAAAAATAATTAGTATTTCCAAGATTATGAATGTGTGGTGTACAATCTTTCGTGATTTTTTGACTCTAGAAGACTCTGGCGTTGCACACAGCAGCACTCTCTCTTGCTGCTCCTAGTGCAGCCCATAAGCTTGGAGCGCAGACTCTGCTCTGTCAGCAGCTGTCTCTAGCCCAAGGGTATACCAGTATGATCACACACAGGTATTTGATGGATCTTCTCTACTTTAATCTATCGTTCCTTTGGACTTCACCCACAAAACACTAGTTTGAAGTATCAAATATTAATTTTTTAAATGGAAAGGGAGCATTAATTCAATCACTCATTTGATAGTGGATCTCACCAAAAGAGATTACAGGGGGATTACTATCCAGTAAATTTAAATAATCTAACTAGTCATAATTACAGCTTGCATGTATCTCCGGATTGTTTCTAAGACTCAATGTGGACAGTGCATGACTTGTTAAGTCTTTAAATACCACACTAAGTCCTTTTGTTCCCCAACAACAGTCTTGTTACTATTCAAAATTCAGCCTGACAAAGAGCTTCCTTTTGGCCAGAGAACAATGAAGATAGAGTGGCATGGCCTGTAATGTTTTATGCATTTCTTCTATTGAACCAAAAATCTAATGGATCATTTCCTCCTGAAGACCTTGAGAATCTGGCAGACCTAAAAATGTGTTAGTGCTGCAATTCTTTAGTCTTAATGTTACCAAAACACATGTCTATTGTGAAAGACAGTTTTTCCTCATTATTTTGAGCACATTATTATTTTGGCTTTAAATTAATCTTGAGAAATCAGATAACACATTTTTTTTGTATTATGATCAGCCTCTACTCCAGGAGTATATAATATTCAGGTTTACTGTTCCTATATGAAAACCTCAAAACACTAGCACCTTCAACAGGATATGACTACATTTTTCTATCACAGGGCTGAAGATCTGACTCCATTACATTTTAAGGTGATTGTGAATAAAGCATTTAGAGACTGAATAGTTTATAAAATAGCATTTTTTCAGTTATAAAGACTGTATGCTTCATACTAAAGTGTTAACTGAAGTCTTTTGAAACAAATTTCCTAGCTTGTAGGTGACTTCTTTTTGAAGTCTATGTGCCTTTGACTTAACCACAGTCCAAGGCATATGTATTACAGTGGTTCATGACCAGCAAGATTCTAAAATTTAAATCTAGGAGTGGCAAAATACACCAAACCATAGAATTTCATGTTGTCTCCTCAAGGTTCATATTCTCACAATGCAAAATTGACTTGTCCCATTTTAGTTGAGTCTATTTTTCCCTTTTATTAAAAATAGACCTTTCTCATACAATGTTTTGAGTATCGTTTCCCCTTCCTCTATAGCTCCCAGTACCTCCCTACTTCTCCTGTAATCCAGATCAACTTCATTTTTGTCTCTCATTTGAAAACAAGCAAGATCTTAAGAGACAATATTAACATATAATTCATAATATATCATATGATAAAACAAAAAGTTGCATATCAAAATTGAACATAACAAACAAAAGGAAAAGAGCCCAAAAGAATGCAAAAGAATACTACACACTCAGAGATCCCGTGAAAACACTAAACTGCAAGCCACAACATATACTCAAAGAACCTGGTTCTGACCCATGCAGACCCTGTACAAGTTGCTTTAGTCTCTATGAGCTCATATCAGCTTTGATCATTTTGAGAGGACAGGAGCTCCACAAGTATTTGGCTGTGGGTCTCTGTATGTTTTTCCTATTTACTTTAAGAGGGAATTTCTCTGATGATGGCTGAGTAAGGCACTGATATATGTGTATATTGAAATGTTATCAGAAGAAAATTTTTATTAGGTTTTCTTTGTTTGGAACAGTAGTATTTGGTTTTACCCTAGGTAACTGGGGTATCTAGCTTCAGTTTACTAAAAAGTACAATTCAAAATTCTCTTCTGTAATTCAAGGTAGATGTCTTCTATCTGTGGGTGTGTAGAGTAAAAAATAAGTGATAAATTTTGTGCTGCCCTACTGAGGGCTAAAATAATGTCAGTACCACAGCAGGAGATATCTCCAGATCTCTTTCCTCATTGAGCCCTTTCTAGAATAACGTTTAACATCTCGGTTTCACTGGCAATGATCTAGAGACAATCTACAAAATTTTGAAGATATACCTCAAAATTCATGCTGCTTTTACCCATTACCAGACCTAAATTATCATTTTAGGTTATTGTTGGGCTTTTTCAGCAAAATAGGAATAATGCTACTTCAAGATTCAGCTATACCACCTGTGGGTATATATCCAAAAGATGCCCAATTATAAAACAAGGATATTTGCTCAACTATGTTCATAGCAGCTTTATTCGTAATAGCCAGAATCTACAAACATCCTAAATGTTCCTCAACGGAGGTATGAATAAAGAAATATGGTACATTTATACAATGGAATACTACTCAGCAATTCAAAAGAAAGAATCATGAAATTTGTAGACTAATGGACAGAACTAGAAGATCATCATGAATGAGATAACACAGAAGCAGAAAAATACATATAGTATATACTCACTTATAAATGGATATTAGCCATATAATATAGGATAAATGTACTAAAATCTATAGTCTTAAACAACACAAACAACAAGGAGGACCCTGGGAAAGATGCTTAATCCAGAAGGGCAAATAGAATAGACATCAGAAATAGTAGAAAACAGGGAAAAGGAAAGAAGCCTTCCATAGAAGGCCAGTGAAAAACTCTATCAGGCAGGGTATTGAAGCCGATATTGAGAGTCACAGCCAAACTTTAAGCATAATTCAGGGAATCTTATTGAAGTAGGGGGGATAGAAAGACCTAGAGGTGACTGGAGCTCCACAAGGAGACCAACAGAGGCAAAAAATCTGGGCCCACATGGACCTGCAGAGAATGATGCATCAAACAAGGACCATTCATACAGAGGAAGTAGACTCCCTGCTTAAATGTAGCCCATAGGCAGCTCAGGTTCCATGTGGGTTCCCTACGGAGGGGAGCAGGGGAAGTTACTGGCAAGAACTTGGTTGTCTGCTCTTTGATCACCTCCCCCTAGCAAGGAGGACTTACTAAGTCACAGACAAAGAGGATCTAGACAGTCTTGATGAGACCTGATAGGCTAGGGTCAGATAATAGAAGGGGAAGACCTCCGCTATCAGTGGACTAGGGGAAGAACATTGGAGGGGAAGAGGAGGGTGAGACTGGGAGGAGATGAGACAGGGAGCAATAGCCAAAATACAAAGTGAATAATAATAATAATAATAATAATAATAATAATAATAATAATAATAATAATAAAAGAACTCCACTTATATCTGATTATGGTATGAAGAATTCAATTTCAGTTTTTCCTAATTACTTCTTTAAAGACTCATGTTAAAGATAAAGTCAAATGAAATCATTTTTCATGAGCTATACTAAGTATAAATTTTAACATATTAAATTTAACAGAATATAATTCAACCCAGTGTACTGGAATATTGTTGTAGCACCACAAAGCCATCAAAAAATGCTATGTACAAAGCCTTCCACAAAACTATGAATAAAGCCACACACAAAGCCATGTGCAAAACCATCCATATACAAATCTCTTCCTTCCTTCCTACAACATGCCTGGAATAGAACTCTTTTCCTTATGCTATATGATGGTAACTCCCTTTTCTGTTGTCTTATATGACCTAATTAGTACAAATTTAAGAGCATGAGAGAAAATGTGAAGAATGAATAAATTATTTTAAAATAATTTCTTTTTTAAAGTTCAAACACACTTCTCTCACGTCTTATTGACAAGAACTTAAATAGCCAAATTTAATCTCTAAGGATTCTGATAAATGGAGACATTTAGATTGAAGGAAATATTCCTTTCTATGGACTGAAGTACTGCAGAAAACTATCAGGAAGTAGTTTAACACACACAATTATTCTTAATATGATTTAATGTGTCACTTACCATTTACCTTAAAAGAAGAGAGGATATGTCGTATATAGGAGTCATGTTTCTGGTTTATTCCACTGTGGAATATGTTTAGGTAGCAGATGAACATCCTAGCATACATTAGTATTTCACTGGATAGTGTGAGGAAAGATGCAAGGTGAAGAAGTATGGAAAAATAAATTAGAAGGCTTTTGGAGTAGAAAGTATCAGACATGTAATAACACTCTAGCAAATAGTTAACAAGGATCTAGCATTCTTCTCATTTTCTGTTATTTATTATTATTTTTAATCACATCAAGGTATCCTAAATGTGAAAATACAGACTTGAGTTCAAAAACTTTCACATATCTTACTATATGGATTATCTTTATAACTGGCCAGTTTCTAGTTTTGTAGCCCATTTGAGGACACTTCATAGACAGAGCTCAGAATGAAGCTCAGAACAGTAAAGCTGGTCATCAAAAACTTTTCAATATCATCAGACTTCCTATAAGGTGTGTCTTACGAAAATATCATAAATGTGCCATGTAGGCTTAGATCTTTTCACCAAACCTACTTTATTTAGGGTTCTTAATCACTTCTGCCTCCCTTCTACCCACTGGTCAGAGGCATGGGAGAAAGAAGGTTATTAGGTAAAGGGGACGATAGACCTTTTGAGAAGTAGTTTCTTGTAATGAGTCCACTCTTCCTCATCTGGACACCATCAGTCCAAGGGCCAGTACCTAGCAGAAACATGCATCAGCATGATTCAGAAGATTTGGACAAATCAGCGAAAGCTGCAAGACTTAGTTGAATTGCCCAGAGAAGTTCTCTGGAACGTTTCTCTCTGCAAGGTAAAGTGTCGATACACAAATATCAGTGCAGTGATGTTGATCCAAAAAGCTATGCCTCAATGTCTGTGAGCTTCTATATATCTCCTCTCCTCAAAGTTCACATAGGAACGTTCTCAGCTGATCAAAGTCATACCGCCTCCCGAGAGACAGCTCTCAGCAAAACATCACATGCCGTCCTAGAAGATAGCTTCCAGCAAAATATCACCTGCCCTCTCACAAGACCACTTCTAGAAAAATATCACATGACTCAATTGAGTCTTCAAAGAAACCGGAAACTTCTACTTTAGTACCATGGTGTGTTGGCTGCCCAGAATTAATTACTCCCAGAATGACCTCAAAATTTCACCTTTTCCTTCACAGTCCTGCTAATGGATGATCAACTTCCACAACAATACAGGGTTTTTCATTAAAGAAAATTTTCTTATACTGAAATTGCCCTCTTCCCATTTAAGGTCATATAAATTTTCAGCCCTGGTCTGAGTATAATACCGATTACAACTGTTGTATGTGGAGATTAATATTTACTATTGATATATCTTCAGGTAAAGATGCGGTTAATCCTAAACAGCTTTATACCAAATCACCACACAGAGACTATGATTTATTTAGTTAACCTAGAACACAATGCTGGGCAATAGTTACTCCATCCTAAACCTCCAAATCCTCATAGTTACCTAACATTTAGATTCATCCATTATACCTGCCTTTTGTGAAATCTTAGGTCTGGTTCATTCTCCACATCGTTCCAAGACCTCTGCTCTTGCTTCTGCTCTCCCAGCCTCCTCCTCTGCCTCCCACTCTTTCCTGTCCTCTGGCTCCTCCCCTCTCCCACCTACTCCTTCCTCTCCTTTGCTCAACATTGTGGCTAGTTGTTTTATTTTGTCATGTTTACAGGAAGTTGAGACAGGTGATGCTCAGAATAAGTATCACAATGCAATGCCCGGATTGAAACCAGAGAGTGGGAGAGAGAAATCAGCATTTGAATGAACAAGGGTTAAGGTGTATACATTCCAAAAGAACATTATACCAACAACAACCAAATATTTTAGAATCTAGAGATGTGATGGTTCTTTAGTCTTCAAATGTACTGCTAAGAAAATGTCTGTAAAGCAGCATTTCATAATAATCAGCTATTGAGAAACATTCATGATGACCTGTGTATTTTTTTGGCAAATCTTTAAAATATGTTCAAATTCGAATGTTTCCAATAGTATAAGACTATAGATAAAGTGGTGTCTTTTTAAAGGAAATAATACATTGTAATCAGTTTTGCCCTATGAAATTCTGGTGCGTGTATGTATTATTTTACCTGAATGTATGCATGTGTAACAATTGTGTGACTGGTACTCACGGAGGTCAGAAAATGATGTTGGATTCCCTGAAACTGGAATTAAACATAATTTTAAAGTGCGATGTGGTGCTGGGCACCAAACTTTGTCCTCTGCAAGCACAACTGATGAACCATCTCTTCACTTCCTCACACATAATTTCATCTTATGATGCATAATGGACATACTTTGCAAATACCTAACCAATTGTGTGATCTAAAAAGTCTCTATCATTTTAAAAAGAAGCAGTCATTAATGGGGTAATGTTTTCAATATTCCTCTTACTTTGACACCAGCTATATTTTCTTTCTTTTAATATAGGAGCTATGGACTGACAATGGAATTTTATTTGGAAGTTATCTCACTGTCCAAATTAGTTTAAAGTTAGGTATATTTTCAATTTGTGGAAAAGGAGTATTCCGATAGGCATGCTAAACCACTTTTCAGAGCCATGTTTATTTTGTTTGAAGAACAACACAAGCAGGTTTTATTTTGTTTTAATGTAATGGGATAAAATTCGATATGAAAAATATCATTGCATAACCACAATTATGGCACCTCAAACACACAGATGAGCTTATTTCCATTAGCATTAGTACCATATACAGTGATATACAAATACTTTGTATATATGCATTATGTTCCAGCTAAGCTAAATATAAATAAATATAAAAAACATAAAATATAAGTTAATGTAATTGCTTTGGGTTCTAGCATTTCTCTGTGTTTGACAAATAGGCCTGCTTGCTGCTTATACTTTTGCACAAAAAAAATAACTGAATTAAACATTTCAGCATGCCCATATAGCATTATCAAAATGTGTACTTTTGAGAGAGTGATATTGTCTAGTAATAATATTTTTGGCAAAACATAACAAAATTGGCTTTTATCTGATTTGTTTCGAAATGCTAAAAATTCAAGAGAGTCTAACCAATATATTGAATGAGTTTCATTTTCCCTATAAGCAAGCTCTAATATTCACTTTTCACATTGTTGGCACAAAATCACTTACACAATAAAGTTATATTGTCCCAATCATACTGTGATGAGTAGCCAAATACTGCTTCTAGAAATAAAAATTCAGCTGTTGCCTCTGAAGTGAAGTCACATACATTTTTAGTACCTTAATTCATAATTAGTCTGTTTGAAATGTCTCAATCAAAATCTTCTTTCAGTGTGCCCTGCTCCACAGTGCTCTCATGCAGGCTTTCACTGGCATTTCTGTTTATTCTCTCTGGTACACTGTGGAATGCTGAGTATAAATCACTTGGCTGCCTTCCCACAATGTAACGAATGTCTTATATCAGGCATGAGCTTTTTACCCTCCTTTGTTATGTTTCTCTGGCACTTCTCTTCTTCTCCTCCTTCTTCTGCTTCTCTTTCTTTTTCTTTTCAGTTTGTTGCATGTTTTCATAGGCTTTTGGCCCTCCTCACAGCTAGCAAAGAGTTAGTGGACTGGTCTGTATTGGGGCCCCCATCCTACTGATTTTCATTTATTTGAAACATGTGCTTCTGACAAGATTGTACTCACCAGAGTGACTCTTCTGTCATTGATTCAGAGGATCTGAAAGAATGACTTTAGCCTCTTCAATACCCCCTCTCTGAAAGTTTAATTCTTCAATGTGTTAATGATGGTTACTTCATCAATCATTGTTTCCATCAGTAAACAGCAGAAGAATAAAGAATGCAGAGATAACTCTTCTTCTGCTAATGAAAATGTCTATTTGCTTAAGAGAAAGAATGTTGCCAAAGACATCTCATAATCATAAAATTATTATGCAATGTAGCCTGGGAGGAGAACGTTTAACTGACAGGCTCATCCCATATAACCACCTTGGGCACTGTTTGCTTAGACTGCAGTCAAGTGCCTTATGAGCTGTGACGTTCAGTATGAAGGAGAGGGTCTATTGTAGTAATTTTGACATTATTTCTACATGTCAAGACAGTTTTTTACCTATTTTTTGTAAAATCTTGCTTTGAAACAAGAATTTCAATTCATCATTTTTTAAAAGAAAACAGAAAAAAACAGTATATGAATTTATTCCCTCATAATAACATTAAAAAATGGACAAACTGGCAGTTCTCAATTAGCTAAGTATTTCAAAACCAATAGATCATGAAGTTGAAAGAGAGAAAGAGACAGAGATGTGGTGGTGTCCTGTAGAAGCTGGTCAGAAAAAGTGAAAGGGTAAGTTAGATCCGATCAATAAACATTCTATACATGTCTGACATTCTCAAAGAATAAATTAAGTATATTTTCCAAAGAATGATGCCTAATGTCCAAGTGGATCAAAGACTACAACATAAAACCAGACACACTAAACATGTTAGGCTCTAAAATCAATAATTAATGGGACTCCTGGAATTGCTTGCTTGTACTCCACTGGTAGACACAAAAAACAGGGGCTTCAATGTTAAGAATGCTGCCCCCAGGATTCCCTAGGTTACTCACAATAGGGGTGTGTGTGTGGGAGGGATCTGATGTCTGGGTGCTAGTGTAAAGGGACCCTGGATCTGGGGCTCTGTATTCACTTACTTGAAGGCACACTCACTTGCTCACAGGCCTAATTGGAAAGCATAGGGGTTCCCCCTCTTCTCTACTCCCAGATTTGGGCTCACAGGGATAAATGAGAGTATAGGAAATGCATCAACTCAGTGGTGTCCTTTGTTTAGCCACCAGGCAGGAAGACTCATATTTGGGTAGCCACATCTGTTGTCTCAGTAGCCAAGCACAGAGGTTCCTGTTTGGGGCAGTCACTGAGCATGTGGAGGCTATTGCTTGGGGCAGAGGCCTCTGTTGCTCTGAGGCTCCTGCTTGGGCTACTTGCTGCCCTGCAGCAGCAGCAGAGATAGGAGGCCCAGTGGCCTCTGCCAGCTCAGTCTCCAAACATTGAGGCTTGTGCTTAGCAATGCCCAACACTGTCAAGCAGGGAGGCCCATGCTTGGGGCAAGGGAGGTGCAGGATTTGAATATTCACCACTCTCAGTCCTCAGAGCCATTTATGGATGACCTGGATCCTTACTGTTCCAGCTGACAGGGTGTTTCCTCTCACTCAGGAAGCCTTAATGTTGATGTTCTCGCTTGAGCTGCCCCTCCACTTACCAATTTCAGAATTTTGGATCATGTGGCCCTCAGATAAGGTGTGTGCTAGTGGCTGCCATCTTGGACTAGAAAAAAATAATTTCATGTCAGTAAGTCTTATTGAGCCCCCACTATGTGTTACAATAGTAAACAAAACAGACATGTAAAGGCTTTGTTTCTAAATAAATCTGACTTTGAAACGTGAAAATAAGCATTGCTGTACGCATAATTTAGATTTTGCTCTCTTGTTTAAAGAGAATATTGACAGTTCCCAACTTAACCTGAGACAAACACATGATGAATTTTATTTCCAGATCCTTTACATTTGCTGCAAGTTTACCCAATTCCTTAGAAAATAGTTTTTCACTATGATGCATTTTTCTCAACCTGAAACCTCTGTACAATGAAGGGACATGCTCCTGGCCATGACATCAGTTTCTAAGTATCACTGACACCTGGCTTCCTTAAAAATTGAGCTCACTGTATATATTAAAATTTTTTAAACAATAGAAACAAGCAGAAACAGGCATTTTAAGTGACACCAGCATTCATGACTTAAGTTGAAAATATTGGAAAGAAGGAGGATGAGGTCACAGGATGAGATACCTGGGAAGATATATGTAACATATTGATGCTTATCTTTAAATACTGTCTCATGATAAAGCTAATAGAATCTGATTTTTGTTTTTTGTGATTTTTTTGTTCTTTGTTTTTTTTTTAACCCAAGGATACAGTGGGGCAAGTTCTTTACCATCCCAGAAAATAATTTTCTAAAAACATTATTATTATTATTATTATTATTATTATTATTATTATTATTATTTTGCTAGTAGAGCATATATGCTCCATTTTAACCAGTGAGAAGTAGAAGTAAGATTTCCGAAGTTAAGTCTGGATGGGTTTTTTCTCATGTGTGTTAGAGACACGTGATGAGCAAGATAGGGGTTGGAGCATGCACCATTCCTTTCTTCTTATCCAGCAGTTCTTTATTTCATAAATTTTACTTGTGATTATAAAAGATTCCCTAATACTAAGAAGCATGGATCTGGGAACTAGCCCACTGTGTGGTTATGAATAAAACGGAAGCAGAAATTGTTCAAGTATGAAAATCACAGTTTTGTAACTCGGTTCTCTTACTGAATCTTACATGGTGAGATGAAAATATTGCTAAGACAGATGCATAATGATAAATGTAGTAGCTATTGATTTACTAATAGTCAACACCTTCACAACTTTCCTAAGTAATTAGTACCTTGTCTCATTTAATCCATAATCCAAAAACTTAAGACCAAATACATTCTTATGGGCTTAATGGGATTCAATGAGATGGCAAACTGTGTGGAATTTTTAGCCATTAATATCAGACTCATTAACCCAGCAGACAGCCATTGAGAACAGTAAAATTAAAATGTATAAATATCACCTGTGTCCGTAAAGCAGAATTAGGTTCAAAAAATTTCTCATTCATTGTATGATTTGAATATGTGAGAGGGAAAGCTGTTCTAGTAGACAGATATGAAAGAACCTTTGGTTTAATTTCTCTCTAGCTGGTTTTTAGACTGTCTTTTAACTCTGCTGGTAAGTAGAGTCTTTCCATAATCCCAGCTCTTTTCATGTTCACCTAAACCTTAAAGAATTAAACTTGACCATACAGTAGAGAATTGAGCCCAATGGTGTTGAACTTTGATTGTTTTTTTTTTTTTACTTTGATTTTATAGGACAACATTTCTTCATCCAAACATAATTAAAGGAGGTTGTTTATACTGAAATTGTTCTCATTTTTTCAAAAGGTAGAATGGATCAAATATTTGAGGAACTGTTATTGAAACTGGATTTTAGAATAATTATTTTCTAGCCATTCTGAGTGACAGAAGAAACTCTTGGGAGGAGCCATAGCGAAGACTTAATACTCAAGTTAGTGGCACATTTAGAAGTTTATAAGGAATATTGTAAAACAAATATTACACTTGAGTCAGATAAGCAGTTACTTTTAGATCACTGTGTTTTCCTTGAGAACATTTTATGGTTGTTTGATTAGATTTTATTTAGTTTTCTCTTAACACATACAAGTTATAATAATGATTTGAACTATGACATTTTCAACCATGTATAAAATGTATTTTAGTCATATTCATCTCATAACACTTAGGGGCCTCTTTCTTTTACTAATCTCCAGAGTATACCAATCCATTCCTCTCCTACAATTTTCATACTTTCTTTCTCTCTCTCTTTCTCCCCCTCTCTCTTTATACCTTTCTCTACTTTTTATGAATGTTGTAATTTAATTAGGGTTGTTAAAAGAAGCATGGCTGAAGGTTTACATGGAGTAGCATGGGCGCATATCTGTGCTTCTGAAGAAAATAACTTTTTCAAACATTGCCTTCATTCCTTGCCTCAGGATGTTTTGGGGTCATGAAACCCTCTCCTTTATATGACAGAGTGTTGGTGACCCACTATTGTGCAGTTCTTATGCAGGTAATCACAGCTGCTATTAGCTCAAGAGTGCTCTCACATTATTCTCCTCTTCTCCAGTGTTTTCCTGGGTCTTAGAATGGATGATTTAGAAGTGAAATTTAGGGCTCCTCTTTCAACAGCCGGTTATTTTCAGCAGTTTGTCCAATTAGTGTCTTTGTAACAGCCAGTGCAAAAATAAGGCTGACAGCATAAACTAAGATGTTTTAAAGGCAATTTGTTAGCAAAGAACAGCAGTTTGGTTGTAGCGTTTCCACTATGTTCTGTAACCTCTCAAGTTACAGACTTTTGATCAGGTTCACAGAAACATTCATGAGTTCCTTTCTGTGGACAATACCTCAATCTAATAAAAAAAATGACTGCATAACCCCATAGCTAATATGTAATGATCACACAGTTTTGCACTCTTTGCATGGAAGGCTGTAGAATAGTACACAGGCTATAAAACTGGGTACAAAAGCTTATGACAGCTCTCTTACAGCAGCCCGCAAACACCTTTGGGCACATTAATGGATGCTCAGTATGGAAGGGGCTCCCAGCTTTTAGTTTCATCTTGATTTCTCTGTGCGCTCACACCAAAGCATGTGATATTTTCATCAATAGAATATTATTGTATTGTTCTAGTTGGTAACTAAAACCAGGCACTATCCTGAATTTATTCTAACAGAGGACAAGAATATATTCCACACATGTCACTAGTACTTCCATTTAATAACCGCTGACTTTTAGGGTAACTTTATAAAACTACGTGAGGCACTTCTGTTCAAACTCACTTACCGTATTTGGAACTAATTTATTTATAAAGTATCAGGAATCCTTATTACACTTTCGTATATTCTTGGTTTAGGGAGATCCTCTCCATGTGCCCATCTTCTTGTCTCCTGCCTATGTTAAGTCTTCCTATCACCAGCATGTCCCCTTTTACTTTAGTATCACATAAGTTCTACCACTCTCCCTCCTCTACTCGCAAAGCCTCTTTTTTCTCTCTCATGGAACTCTTTTTTTTTTTTTCATACACTATACTATACACTATAACACACTCGTTTCTACTTGAAAACATGTATATAATGATTAGAAGTGAATAGTACTACAAGAAATAGAACATGTAATATTTGCATTTCAAGACTGCTTTACCTCATTCAATGTAATATTTTTTCAGTTTTATTCATTTTTATGTAAAATTTATAATTTAAGGTTATTTTTCTTTGGTAGTTGAAGACAATTCTACTGTATGTGCAGTTTTATTATCAGTTGATGAACATTTAAAGAGAGTCTTTCCTCCTAACTTCATTCATCATTTTCTTTAACTCTTGGACAGCCCACTAAACCTTGTTTGACCAGTAAATTTCTTCAAGTTTTCATTGTACTCCTCTGTGAACTACAACTACAGGAGTGGATAGTCTGCTATATTAAGATCTCTCACTAAAGAAAAATGGAAGTGAAAGTAAAGCTGGAGCCATCATCCAGAAAAAACACTCATTCAAGATGTTATATTTAGGTTAGATGTTGGATTGAAGATAGAATTTCTGCATGGTCATGAAGGGGGCTTTTCCTGTGTCTGCCTTTTATAGCTCTTTTGGATCTTTCTTTTCTCTCTCTCTTTAAAAAATTGTAATATTAGTTACACTTTATTAAATTTGTATCCCAGCTGTAACCCGCTCCCTCATTCCCTCCCAGGCCTACCCTCCCTCCCTCAAATCCTCCCTGCCCCTTTCCAAGTTCACTGATAGAGTAGGTCCTCCTCTCCTTCCATCTGACCCTAGCTTATCAGGTATCTTCAGGACTGGCTGCAATGTCCTCCTCTGTGGCCTGGCAAGGCTGTTCCTCCCTTGGGCAAGGACCATGTATGGATATAACCTAGAACTCCTTTTGGTTCTTTCTAATTGTATATACATATATCCATATGCTTTCATATCTGTTCATTATACATTCAAATGTTTAGTTTTTATATGTATAAAAATCACAAATAAAATATATAACTTTAAAAACAAATCATTTCAATGAATTTGTCTGAATAGTTTATCTCTAATCACTGAATATACTTCTTTCATTGTCTTACTAAAGTATAAAGTTTAAGCTGTAGTTCCCTGCACACAAAGTTAATATGTATTGAACACATTCTAAAAATCTTTAAAACACATGGTGTGCTACAAAGGAAAATCATTAGTTTGTAATTATTTGCTGATACAAATCTCTTCTATTGGTAAAGATTAAAATGACATAAAAAAATGTGCCAGGTGTGAAAGAATTAATGCAGGAATCAGACCATCCATAAAAATTTTAGATGATTCATTTCTATGATTTTTTCAGATTAGAAAGCAAACTAATGAAATACAAAATTTCTAATAGTAATAATGTGTATATACAAATTATTATTTATAAAATTATTGTAATTAAAGTTTAATATTAGAAGATACAATTAATATCTTTGAGGGTAGATGTTTCAATATGTGTCTTGATTTTTATACACTAATTAAAGAATATTTACTGGCAAGTGAATTAATTTCTGACATTTCTTTTAAACTCATTTTAAATTTTTATTATAAAATGAAAGGTTTCTTCAAAATTCTTTTTTTAATATAATTTATTTATTTTTATATTAATCACAGGTTAGGTACTTTGCATCCCAGGTGTACCCCCTCCTTCATTTCCTCGAACTTGCCCCATCCTTCCCTCATCTCCTACCCACCCCCTACAAGTCCACCAACAAGGGACTAACTCCTCCCCTTCCATCCAACCCCAGTTCATCTTGCTTCCTCAGGGCTGGCTGCAATGTCCTCCTCTGGGATCTAGCCAGACTAACTCCTTGATGGGTATGGGGGAGGGTAAAAGAGACAGACATTGAGTTCATGACAGAAACAGTCCTGTTCCCCTTACTAGGGTCTTCAGTTGGACACTGAGCTACCATGGGCCACATCTGAGTGGGGGTTCTAGGCCATATCTGTACATGGTCCTTGGTTGGAGAAACTGTCTCGTAAAAGACCCCTGTGTCCTGTTCAATTTGATCTTCGTGGAGCTCTTGTTCTCCCCAAGCCTTAAAAACTTCCACTATTTTATTATTATTCCCAGCAGTCTGTGGAAGGCTTAGTTGTGAGTCTTAATATCTGCTTTGATACATTGCTATAGTGATTCTTTCAAAGACCCTCTTTGGTATGCTCCTGTCCTGTTGCTGGTTTTCTCCTTCATTCAATGTCCATCCAATTTATTCATCTAAATGAGCATTGATCATACCAACCTGGATCTTCCTTCTTGTATATCATCCCTAGGTGTATAGATTCAGCATGACCTTCCTATCCTATAGGTCTCTATAAGTGAGTATATGCCATATGTTTCTTTCTGCTTTTGGAATACCTCACTTAGGATGATCATTTCCAGGTCCCACCATTTGCCTGCGAATTTCATGATTTCCACCTTTTTAATTGCTGAGTAGTTTTTCATTGTGTAAAAGTACCACAATTTCTGTATCCATTCCTCAACTGAGGGACATCTGGGTTGTTTCCAGGTTCTGGCTATTACAAATGAAGCACCCAGGAACATAGTTGAGCAAATGTCCTTGTTGTGTACTTGAGCATCCTTTGGATATATGCCTGAGAGTAGTATAGCTGGGTCTTGAGGAATCACTATTCCTAAAGTCTAAGAAAGCACCAAATTGATTTCCAGAGTGGTTGTACATGTATGCATTCCCCAAGCAATGGAGGAGCGTTCCTCTTTCTCCACAAGCTCTCCAGCATGCTTTGTCACTTGAGTTTTTGATCTTACCCATTCTGGTGGGTGTAAGGTGAAATCTCAGGGTCCTTTTGATTTGCATCTCCCTGATGGCTACGGACGTTGAGCATTTCTTTAAGTGTTTTTTCTGCCATTCTATAATCCTCTACAGTGAGTTCTCTTTTTAGCTTCATACCTCATTTTTTAATTGGATTATTTGGTTTCTTGCTTTTTAACTTCTTGAGTGCTTTATATATACTGGATATTAGCCCTCTGTCAGAAGTAGGATTGGTAATGATCCTTTCCCAATCTGTAGGCTGTCGTTTTGTTCGGATGACAGTGTTCTTTGCTTTACAGAAG